>OX104065.1:55081832-55116314 GCA_944474145.2 Dicrocoelium dendriticum
TTTGCCAAGGGGCTGAAGAATGGCTAGAGCGGAAACATCTGATGAGCTAGGTGTGAGCACAAGGTCAAGGATGTGTGGCACATGGCCTGGAAAAAACGAGTAGGGGATAAAAAGTGTTGCGTTAGATTACATTCGAAGCCTATTTCTAATAAACGTGTAACTAAAGTATCTGGAGATAAAGTACATTGAAGTGCCTCGCAGTCTACGGCCGGAGCATTGAAGTCACACAATCAAACAAGCTTTGCCTCCCCCGTGTATCCTCATTGATTCTATCAGGTGGGATTCTGACCCCAAAGGTGGTCTGTAGATAACGCCGACTACAAGCGGTCGGAACCCGTCGTGAACCCTACTTCAAAGAATTTCCGATCCTCCATCGAGAGCACATATGGTTTCCACTGTGGGAACCTTAAGGTCTGACTTCCAGTAAAGGGCAAAACCGCCCCCGTATCACCCTCCTAGACGGTCCGTACGGGATAGTTGCTACCCTGAAATAAATACATTTGAGTCCGAAATATGTGGGGATAGCCGTTTCCGTAAAAGCCATCAGATCGAGCTCTTGCACCGAGGTCATTAGCAGTATCTCATCCAATTTGTTTTTCAAACTACGCACGCTTGCTGATTTCACACGCAATCCACTCCTGATTCTCAGTGCACTGGGAGAACGAAAATTGGTCTCCACCGAGTCCTCAGGATTCTTTTTACTACTCGAAAATCCAAAATGCGAAGGTCGATTTCACTAGCTCCTCGTGGGATTCGTAGTTCATCAGCGGCCTGCTTCCTTTTAACTCGATCTTCTGAGGAGAGGTCTCTTAAAACATAGAACGTTTATCCTTTTAAACGTGAGGATCGCTGGAGGATACGGCGGCATTTCTCTTCATCCTGACAGAACACCCTTAGGGGGTGAACTTTCGAGGAGTCATCCTGCTTCCTGTCGAGGCGAAAAGCGGAAACGAAGTTTATGCCATTTTCCAAGCATCGAACAGTAACGAAACCATCCGCTTCAGAAACGTTTGGTCCTCCAATATCCTTCAGGCGAGGATTCCTTAATGGACTCAGGGGAGTTTACGGTGATCAGATATCGTTCTCTCTCGGGAAATCGGCTTTTTTCATTTTGATGCGGCTTTAGCAGGTAAGGCTTTGCCTTGCTCATATTCTCCAATTGATTTCTTTTTATCAATAACATGTTTTAATTGTGGTTGAGAAGAGTTCGAATTAGACCTAGATTTTACAGCCTTCTTCTTCTTCCGATTATTTAGCGGAGTCTCTGGGGTCATAGGTACCGGGGTCACGCCGCTACCCGCTACCACTGCATGATTCCTTTCCTTGCGTTCTTTGGACTGAGAGACAATGGACGTGAACGCAATTATTGTGCAACACCTAAGGAAATGCTTGCTTTGATATTTTTCATCAAACGATTTCGCCAGTACCTACTTGGCCGTAAGATTATCGTGCGCACCGCTTTTCAATCATGGGTTTGGCTGCAAAAGTTAAGAAACCCCCAAGGTCAGGTTGCCCGGTGGCAAGAACAGCTACATGCATACAGCTTTGCGTGCCATCATCGGCCGGGTATAAAGCATGGGAACGCTAATGCTTTATCACGAAGACCTAACAGAAATCATGGGTCATGTCCGTCGTGCACAGCTGCGTGTGTGTCCGCCGTTACTATCGATAAATAAGACACCGAGGAGTGGATCCGTATGCAGTCGACCGACCCAGCACTGAGCATCCCGTACAATCGCATCTTTCAAAACAGAGACCGACCAACACAACAAGAACTGGCTGGCGTCAGTTAGGAAACAAAATGCCTGTGGTCGCTATGGCCTCATTTACGGGTAATAGATGGCATCATGTATTTTCAAAACGGGCCCCTTTATTTACGCAGAATAATCGTCCCAACAGTCGCGACCCAGGAAGTTATGCGACGCATACATGAGGAAATGGGTCACGCAGGACAAAACAAAATGGAGGCTGCAATCTGATGTCGTTTATGGTGGCCTGATTTGCGACATGATATAGTTATCCGTTGCCAAACATGCCCTGATTGTGCAAGAATCAATAACCCTACAAATACCCGTCGTGATCGGCTTCATTTGATGACAGCTGGGTTTCCTAATGAGATGGTAAGCATTGTCATCGTCGGCCCCTTGCCAGAAACAGCACGGGGTCATCGCCATATCTTGGTTATGGTGGATTACCTTACAAATTGTTGCGAAGTCGTACCGCTGCGTAATGTGGATGCGTGGAGTATGGCGAAGGCTATTTTAGCGACTGGGTGGAAAGGTGGGGAGCACCCTAGCAGTTACGTTAGGACCAACGAACAAATTTTGAGGGTGTACTGAGGAGGAAAATGTGTCACATATTCGGAATGCGGAAAACGCGCACGACGGCATATCACCCGGAAGGGAACGGTTTAGTTGAGCGCACCAACCGTACGTCGAAGATGCCGCTAAAGTCATTTTTGAATGAGGAGACGCCCTGAGAATGGGATACGAATCTACCCAAATGTATGTTGGCATATCGCGCCTCCGTCCATTTCGCCACGGGTCAGACGCTACACCTCATGATGACGGGGCGCGAACTACGACTACCTTCAGATACGGTGTTGCTGACCTGTTATCACAAACCTCTAATTGCGACCGACCATAAACTTCTGATGCAGTCTAGCCTGGTCCGAGTACGTCAGTTGGCACAGTCTCATTTAGAAACAGTGCAGCGCTATCAAAAGGCGTACTTCGACAGACAGGCTTTTGGGAGTCCGTTCAAGCTTGGTGACGCGGTCTGGCTGAGGGCTTCGGTGAGATCAGCAGGCGCCCCGGCCAAGTTCCGCCGCGGTTGGGAGGGGCCATATGTGGTGGAGGAAGTATTATCGAACATAACGTATAGAATCATGAAACCTGGCGCGCCTGCCTCATCCACGGTCATACATTTCAACCCGCTAAAACCGGCGGGGAAATCCATGGCACTGAGGACAGCGCCTGACGGCGAGGGGAATAAGGTTGCCTATCACGAAGTGTTTGGTTGCCGACTAACACTTTGTCTTTTTTGTTTTAGAACAACTGGCACACAAATTCCGAAGCGACCATTTAAGGCAACAGAAGGCCGAGGATTGCACGGACAACTAGTGTTGTTTGACCCACCCCTTCTTCCCTCGGTTTCCCTTTACGTGACCTTGACTGTAACCTGACTACTCGTTTTTTATTAGATCATTGGATCATTGGATTGTAGAGAGCAGAAGAAAAGTCTTTTGTCAGCACCTTCACTTCCCGATGATTGCGTGGATGCCGTGGGTCGCTACGAGACGATATTCCACAAGGGGCCGTGATAGCTACATTGGAGGAAGCCGGGGCCCAGCTCACTCGTCAAGTGAGAATCCAAAAATGGCTTGAAACGTTCCTCATTCTGAGCGTCGATCATTTGCTTCGGCGAGTCGTTTCAGTCATTGACAATGCGGGTTGATAGAGCGAGAGTGGAGCGAACTCTTAGGCGTCTGGGTTGATATCGTTTCCAGTTGTGCAACGAGTGGAACTGTTAGTGTTGACTTGAAAGAACGCTTGTGGCTCCATCCCCATTTCCCCATCAGAATTCGTCTAGTACATATCAGATCACCTCTACGTCGGCAATATTCCAGGAAGAACAGGTGCATCCGCTGTAGTCGAAGAGGGTAAGACAAGTCCCTTAACTTTAGTATGGATTTCGAGGCAAGCCGCTGCACCTTCGCAATCATGTTACACTCGAACCTGGTAAGAGGACAGATGGCGGGTTGTTCGTATTCATGGATCGGGCGCACATGAAAAGTAAACAGGGTTCTGAAGATATCCGGAGTCAGTGGCGAGCAGACTCTCCGCATGGCATGGGAAATCCTGTTGGCAGAGGCAACCCTTCGTAGTGCGTCGTCTGCGGTCCGTAAATCATGTGAGACAAGCACATCGAGTTTTTTTTAAGAACGGTGGTTCTGAGTAACACCCCACTAATATGGAATATCCCGAAGGGTTCGAGGGCGACTATGGGAAGAACTGAGCATTTTCACAATTTATGCGTAATTGCCAGTTGACTGATCAGTCGTGTAGAATGTCCAACGATGCCTGCAATCCGTTAGCATCCTCAACACAGAATATCTCCATCCACAGCTTCATAACATCGGCGTAAATCAGGCAATCCATCTGGGGCTCCGATGATAGGTCATCGATAAATACCTTGACCAGTTCTGGACCAAGTACTGTCCTTTGCGGAACACCGCTAGTCATCAGCACAGGAGTGGAGTAGGCTTCAATTACCTTGACTCGCATGGTCCGGCCAATCAAGAAATCAGCGGTCTAAGAGAGGACATTCCAAGAGAAACCGGTACCTCGGAGTTTAAGAAAAGGCCTTCCATGGGGGAACTTGGCAAACGCCTTGCTGAAGTCTACAGAAACCACATCCAATCGTTTCCCAGCGACTAGAGACCTCGCCTAGTTTTCCCTAGCAACAAGCAGGTTCGAGGTACAGGAGCGTACCCGCCGAAAGCCATGCTGTGCACAGGAGATAATGTTAAGGTTCTCGAAGTGAAGCTGCAGGGTGCGCTTGAGAATTCTTTCCATTAACTTGCACAGTACGGACGTTAGGCAGATAGGTCAATGGTTTGCGGGATCTTGACGATCTCCTCCCTTGTATATAGGTTTAACGGTCCCCAATTTCTAAGCAACCTGGAGTCGTCCAGCTTTAAGGGAGTGACGAAATATCTGACAGATGGGAGCAGCAATGTAGTCCGCCACGGTCTTGTGGAACAGCGGGTGTAGTCCATCAGGACGCGGCGAGGAGTTCGGACTTATTTCACGAAGGCCTTTGGCCACGTTGGCCACACTTATTGCTATGCGCTGCAACGAACAGAGTGGATTGGCGCAGTATCATCGGGTAACGGCGTCTCGATCGAGTAAACATATGAATTTTGCAGGGCCAGTAAACTAGCTTTCGTCCCATCATCGTCAAGTTAACCGGCCAGCTCTGCAGAAAACAGGGCAGAAATGTCACTGCCAGCATTGGTACATCTTTTCAAGTAAGGGTACAGTGTCTTCTATGTCGTCCTGAATTGCACAGCAAAACTGCGTTCATACTGATGCCGTTTCTTAAGTTTTTTTCAAGATGTGGTCGTTTTTGATCAATTTGTACTCCGAATAGTCAAGCGCACAGTGAGTAAGCTTAAATCCGTCCCATAGTTTACGTCTGTTGGAAATTAAGCACCTAAATTCTCGGTCTATCCATGGAAGGCCTCTGGTAAACGTTCGCCTTTTGCAAATAGGAAAAACCTGCTTAACAAGGGAAAGCAGCTTGGAGTACAAACGCTTCCACTCCTCATTTGGGTCCGAGGATATAGGGATATTCCAGTTCACACTGCTATCGACGGCTTGCAGGTGGATTGGGTAGCCACGTCAGCAATTCTTACGGAAACTATCTTAGTTGTGAAAAGTGAGGCTTCCGTTCTTCTTGTGTGTGAGGACGCGTGTTTTCTCTGTCTCAGTTGTTGTCGCTTTCTCCGCAGTTGTTCCTTCTCCCCACTAACATTGTGAAATAAAACCTACTGGTTATTGGTTCTTATTTGCTTGTGAACTCACAATTCCGCCTCGACGTCTATCACAGTAGCAATGATTTGTTTTACAGAACTGGACGCTGTTTTAGCGATTGTAAATAATTTGCTTATTTTTCATTTTCGCTTTTACCTACTTCACTGCAACTTTGTTTTATTAACTAGATATACATACACTTGGGTTCGAGCTCGTCTTCCGTATTTCTACCTTGGTTACCGCTGGATTGTTGTGATTCTGCGCGTCGCTGCCTGCTGTATTAACGATCGGACTCTACGTACACTTACACTTCATCATACCTCGCGATTTACGATCGTCCGACGCTTAGACGCATCAAGGTATTTTAAATGTGAGGTAAACCTGACTGACTGCGTATTCTGCTTTGCCGGTTCCTTCATACTTTTCCAAATCAAACTCCCAACTTGGAGGACCAGGAGACCGAGTTTGTCTGACATCTCACCATTAACCAACCTGGTAGGATTAGCTCTCAAGGTGCCCGGGGGTATCACCCAGTATAGCTCAATGGGTCAATGAGGTATGCAAACCGTTGCACCACGTAAAGGTATGGTCTCGTTGCGACGGAAGCTAGTTCCAACGTTCAATAACTCGGCGTCCTTAACCGGTCAGAACGCAGCGCGAAGCTACAACGGGGGACCTCAGAGACGGGTGCTTGCCGGGCCTAAACAGCCAGGACAAGTCTGGATTGATGTTACCCGTTAAGATACGGTAAGTGAGGATCAAGCCTCCTCTAATTCTGCGCTAGTGCACTGAGTATATACGCAGGCTACGCAAACGTTCGGGATACATTTGCCCCCGTAATCCTTGCACTAACCTTGTACCCCCTCGCAAAACCCTCTCCAGTTCCATTTTGTCCCTTACAAGACAAGGTGGACGAGCCTGGATACAGTGGGGTCGCACAAAAGCTGATAACAGCTTCACAAAATATTGGCCGTTATGACATCGAAGTTGCTGCGACTAAATCACATCGTACGGAACCGTCTGCAAGCAACCTTCCTACAAATTGTCCCCAGAAAAAGCAGAGTTGGGGTGATTCCCAGATCAACGCGCTGAGTGAAAACAAGGCGTTCACTTCAACTAACCACATAGCGCGTAGAAGGATTAGCGTTTCCAATGTGGAGGACAGGAAATTTCGCCTGATTTATGGGCATCAACCATAAGGTTGACCAATCACAGGGAGTATCCAAAGCACCCTGAGGTGCCTCAGTGCCGCCATAGATATCCAAAATATTCCAGTGTTTTAAGTCATCAGTAAACAATAGCGATGATACTTCAAGCTCCTGGGGTAGGTCGTTGACATAAATTGAGAAAATCAACGATCCTAAAACTGAGCCCTGCGGAAAAGATGGAGCTTTTTCATGCATGAGTTTGTTTCTGCATATGTGAAAGTCGTTGGTACTATGCTGAGGTAATTAAAAATCATTATAATAAACGGTTTAAATGCGTCACGGTGGTTAATCATTTTCTTGCCCCTAGCGACATCAGCTATGGTGGATGAAACTAAAACGTTTTCAGATCCGAAGGGCGACGTTTGTTTGTCGCAGCGTTATTAATTCGAAAGCATACTAAAAACGACTGGACAGGTGCTTACGGAATGATGCGGGCACCGAAATATGCAGTTTATGTGGGTGAATAGCAAGCGCTTGAATGCTGCTGGAAAGCGGAACGTGTTATTTATTTGCCTGTTACTTTTTTAACAGTTACAGGTGTTCAAGTTCAAGTGGGACTGGCACGATATATATATATTATGTATATGCCTATATATGTATGCTTATATAGACATAAGGCGGGAGATGCGGATTTTGAGCAGTTCTCCGAGCTGGGAAATTATTTTGCCGGCGTTTCGTTGCCTGACTAGGCAACATCATCAGTGCGGCTTCTGGGGCCTGGTTCGCAGTGCCTCGTAAGCGACTTCAATGTCCAAGTGCTTATTGATCGAGTTCTGTTTTGAATGCCAGGCTTCAATGAACACAAGTGCTTGCCGGCTTTTAGCCCTTCCGAGGATACTGGCATGCTTCAGGTCGAATTGGTGGTTCTCAGCATCCATATGCACTGACATCAGGGAGTTCTGGTCGTGGCGAAGTATGGCTAGGCTGTGTTCGTGTAGCCTTGTGCCAAGCTTCCTCCCAGTCTGTCCCACGTAGTATTTGGCGCGATTCCTGCCGCAGATCTTATAAATCACACCAGTTTCTTCTTCCTTGCTATGTTTATCTTTTACTTTAAACAGTTCACTGCGAATTGTTTCTGTTGGCTGGTGTGCAACTTTGACTCCAAAAGGCAATAAAAGCCTCGCTTCCATTTCAGAGATACCGTTGATATAAGGCAGTGTTGTTCTCTTTTCAGTTGTTGCATTTGTCGAGGTGTCTCGAGCAACCTTCCCTGGTGCGAGGCAGCGTAGAATGAAGCCTTGTGGGTACGAGTTTCGCTTGAACAGATTGAAGCGATGATCTTCCTCTGCCCGTCTCAGCTGCGGTGTGCTACATTGGGTTTGTGCTCGTTTGAAAAGGGTTTGCACGCAGCTGCGTTTGTGGGCTGCCGGATGATTGCTGCCGTAGTTGAGGATCTGGTCCGTATGCGTAGATTTTCGGTAGACTGTTGTTTCCAGTCGTTCAGCACCAGTCCTTCGTATGAGAACGTCTAAGAATGGTAACTGCTCGTTGTTCTCTTCCTCCCTGGTGAATTGGATGCCATCGAACACGCCGTTAATTAGTTCGTGTGTTTCCTCCAATTTGGAATGTTTGAGGATGACGAAGGTGTCGTCTACGTATCGTACCCAAAGTTTTGGTCTCACGATCGGGAGTGCTATTTGTTCTAGCGCCTGCATCACTGCCTCGGCTACTAGACCAGAGAACGGCGATCCCATTGGTGTGCCTCTTATCTGTTCGTAAATTTGGCCATTAAAAGTGAAATGTGTTGTTAAACAGAATTCCAATAACTCCATCATCTGTTTGGGTTCGAGTTCACTGTTTGTATTAGACGACATGTGCTCCTTTAGCAGACGCGTCATTGTTTGTTTCGCCAAAACAATATCGATGGAGGTGAACAAGGCGGTAACGTCGAAAGAGATCATTATTTCGTCTTGTTCAATGGTTGCGGTCTTAAGTTTCTCAAGGAACTCTTATGCAGCCGAGTCTGCACTACCGTCCTCCGAGCAATCATCCTTTGGCTTGAAAGATAACGGAACAACGTGGGCGAAGAATGTTGCGCCTGTTGATTACAAATACACACAGTCAAAGGCATAAATACCAGATGGTGATTAGCGAACAGAAAGCAATTTGCTTATCCAGACTAGGATCACAATTGACCGACGAATTGGAAAAAGCGATAGCCGTCAAAACACACAAGACAAAGCTAAACACCAAACGGAGGCTTGAAGGGAAGCTGAAGTCGATCTCGCAAAAGAAACCACCTAAGGAAGACGATGCTTGGATTGCAAACATATCCAAAAGAGGATTAACGGACGCGGAAAAAGCAGTCATTGTCCGAGGTATGCAACTCAATATTAAGGACTCCAATCCTATCGACTTCCTCGCTGCACTTGAATCGACACTAAAATCGTACAACATCGCGCCTGAAGCACAACAAAACGTCAGACACAGAATCATCCCGGCTCTCAGTCATAAAGCTGAAACCAACATAATCAACGCCGCTGAACGGAGAGCTCTGGAGAAGCTCAAGAAAGACAAGAGCATAGTTATACTGCCGGCCGACAGAGGACGTCTTACCGTTATAATGGACAAATCGGATTACATGATGAAAGCACAACACCTACTCGGTGACACCAACACATACCAACCGATAAACGAAGACCCGACAAAGCGCTTAGAAGGCAACATCAGACGCACTCTGCAAAAACTGGAACAAATGGGGAAAATCACAAAACTGGAACACAAGAGGATGCGACCACAAGACTCGGTACTACCGCGGTTCTATGGCTTACCTAAAGCCAGGGACCTGAGATTGCAATTTCCGTAGAACGACCAAGCATGCAGATAATGTGTCAAATGGATGCGAGCACATAAGGCAGTTAATTATACCAGTAAGAAAATTAATCTGTGACAGCCGATCCTCAAAAGAAGAGAGGCCTTGGTTTGATGCCTATGGGCATTTGGGGACTGAGAGGCTGGAGTAGTCGAAGAGGTTTAAAACTGAGTACCACAGTAGCAAAGGGAAACAAAAGAAGCTTAAGAATTTGCGCTGGCGCTAGTGATAACTATATCGCCATTGAACCGAAGCGATATGGACCAAAAGAAAGGCCAAACAAGAGAGGGGAAGGTAATTGTGAGCTGAGATTCATGATGGTGGAGCCGAGAGACAAAAGTCAATCATAGACAAGAAATTGCAATTTTGCAGGCGACCAAGCATGCAGGTAATGAACCAGCATCATGAGGCTGTTTCTTATGCCAATGAGAACTGTAATCGATGCTCAAAGGAAGAGAAGCCATGGTTTAAGATCTATAGGTATTTGGAGCCGGAGGCGGGTGCGGTCCAGGAGGTTTAAGAGTGCGTGGCGCAGTAGGAAAGAGGATCAAATGTGGCCTAGTATGTTGTGCTGACGCTGTGGGAACCTAAACCACCATTGAACCGATGCGATATGGACCAGAAAAGAGGCCAAACAAGAGAGGGGGACATAATTGTGATCTGAGAAGCATGAGAGTGGAGCCGAGAGGAAAAATTCAACTAGGGACCTGAAATGTCAATTTCAACCGAAGGACAAAGCATGCACGTAATGTGCCAGACTGAGGCGAGTACAAAAGGCAGTTAATTATAGAGATGAGAACGTTTGCCGACGGCAGCCGATGTTTGAATGAGAGAGGCCTTGATTTCAGACCGATGGGTATT
Organism: Dicrocoelium dendriticum; assembly: GCA_944474145.2. Taxonomy (NCBI): domain Eukaryota; kingdom Metazoa; phylum Platyhelminthes; class Trematoda; order Plagiorchiida; family Dicrocoeliidae; genus Dicrocoelium; species Dicrocoelium dendriticum. Next base: position 55,092,251 of record OX104065.1, read on the forward strand.
AGGAGCCTGAGAGGCCGGACAAGTCCAGTAGGTTTAATAATGAGTGTCACAGTAGCGAAGGGAATCAAACGAACGCTAGTAAGTTGCGCTGGCGTTAGAGGCACCTATACCGCCATTGAACCAATGCGATATTGACCAAAAGAGAGGGGGACGATACTTGTGAGCTGAGAAGAATGATAGTGGAACCGTGAGGCAAAAGTCAAACAGAGACCTGAAATTGCAATTCGCAGGAACAGCGACAGAGTTATTTTCGATCTACAGTAGTTGTGCTCTTCGGCATCAAAGTTGTCCCCGGTCCGGTGGATCGATGTGTGCCTTGGAACTGTCTGCTCGGGAAAGTTGTGCCGAATAAATGTGTAACGCTTATCAGAGCATTTTACGCGCATAGGTCAGACAAGTTGAGGGATTTTGGCCAGCTGTCACCGCCCATCAATATATCCACCGGTGCGAGATAAGGTTGCCCGCTGTCACTTTTCCTCTTTACCTTCGCCATTGACGAAGTCACGTAAATGGTGTTCATTGGACAAGACATAAAAGGTGTTTGGAGCTACTTAATAAATAAATAAATAAATAAATCTTTTATTCTCAACAAGGTGAGGCACGCCTTTACAAGCATGATCATTTTGACATAACGATGCATGATCAAGAATGTGCAAAAATCCGATATGTTTGCCATAGCAGTTTGTGTTTGTGTAGGGGGTATGTATGTATGTCATTGTGTGTGTATGTGTATGTGGCTGTGTATTTGTTGCTTGTAGTTGTGCTGCTCCACTCTTCAATGTTTGATATCGTCATCAATATGCGAGTAGGAGATTGGTGTCCGTGGGTTGGATAGAGTTATCCGGATATCCACGGGGCAGTGACTTTATTTTGTGGCGAGTCACGACCGCCACGTCACAGTGTTGTTAAGCAGATATTTGTGGCTTTTTATAAAGAGGACGCTTGCCAGGCGAAACCCACCACGTCCTGGAACACTGCCGCCGAACTATTTGCTGGAACGAGTTAAACCCGAACCACCCAGCTGACACCACGAGGAGGTTGTTCGGCTAGCCAGCTAGCCAGCTAGCCAGCTAGCCAGCGACTTCTTGACTTGGAATATGCTGACGAAATTGTCCTATGAAGTGACAACTCCCAAACGTACCAAGTAGCGCTGGACAGATTAGCACTACCTGTCAATACGAAGACATTTCCCAAGATTGCCAGGTACCCACCCTACGCTGAACCTTCGTGGTGATCGGTTAGAAGCCGTTCAGGAATTCAATTGCTTTTATATATTAGCATATATGTATATATATCTATACTAGCGCGTGCGACATGGTGAGGTCGATGTTGCATTCTTGATGCTTTTTCACCGCAGTTGGGCTGAACCAAAGTACACTTAAACTAGGTCTTCTTAAGCTGGATAAATTTCATTCCACTTTATTTGGTTGGCTCTGCCTATCTGAATAAGTGGGAAAATAGACAGTGGCAGGGATCACTTTGACGGTGGTGCATGTTATTTTGGCTGTGGAAGGGCTGTTATTAATTAATTATTTATTATTATTATTATTATTAACTAGCTGTTACAGATGTGTCGTATTAGAGGAGCGTAGGTTTGAAAAGACGCAGTGGCAGCTGTAAGTGGGAGGACGAAAGGCGTTTCATACCACGGTGGCACTGAAGGAGAATTGACCATGGGAAGCCGATGGTACCTGTGTCTATGAATACATTATGCATCACATGCGGGTGGCAAAACGTTGGAGTACGCACAGTGGCTGAGTTAATCACTAGGACAAACGGAGTCGCATATCACTTGGGCTCTGAAAGCGAAGTGCTCATGAAAAGACAATGGTACCTGTGGCTATGAAGCAATGCTGCATCACTTGCAGGTGGAAGTATGTGGGAAGTGGTGCAGTGCCGCTGATACATGATAAGGTGCTAGCGGATAAACAGCGGTGGATGTAAATGGTTCCGGACATTGGGAAACCGGATGTAATAAAGTTGACGAGCGTTTGAACAATTCAGAAATATTTACCACTAGTTAGGTGAGCGTGCATACAGCTCGGAACCCATCAAGTTTGCACAATGAAAAATAGCTTCGCCAGTCTTATAAGAGGCCACCGTGCCAGTTAGAAATCAGTGTAAACCGGACATTGGAAAAAGAACTCCTTAGGCCGTGCAAACACATAATATTGTTGAAAAGATATATAACATGCGAACATCTGGTGTTTTAAATACGCCAGGGTGTGTAGAAGCATGGCATTCTGCATCAGCCTGCAAGCGACGTGACGGTCAGAGCAAGCATGCATTCGGAGGGAATATGCGCGTTCTAAATTCACATGTTCACGCCTAGTACACAAACCGGAGGTGCGACGAAGTAGGTATGCTGTGTCACATGCTACGTGGAGGCGAACCGCTGAAGTAGGCACCAAAGGTAGACACGGGTTCTGAAAGAAAGGTTTCGTGGAGGCTGAGCAATAGTGCTGTATCAAAGATATAGCTGGCACGCATACACAGAAGTTTCAAATGCCACATATGCACAGCCGATACACTTACCGGAGATGCAACAGAGTATTTATGCGGCTGCAAAAGTTCCGTGAAGGCTGAAGAGTAGTGGCGGATAACCCATATAGGCATCACGGACAGATAACAGCTCTAAAAGCAACTAATGTTAAGAGACAATACACTTACGGGAGCCGCAACGGAGTATATTGGCGGGAAAAAGATTTTGTGGAGGCTGAGCACTATTGTTTTGTCACCCAAATAGGTGGCATTCATTCACCGCAGTCTTAAAAGCCAAATGTGAACAGCCCATACACTTACCGGAGGTGCAACGGAGTAGATAGCGGTGAAGGTCACGTGGAGGCTGATCAGTATTGGCAGGACGAGCTAGATTGGACGCAGTAGTCATGGTGGAGGCGAAGGAAAGCTGAGAACCGCTTCACAAATATCTCGGCAGTTGCGACCACGAAAGAACGGCGTATTAACCACAACATTCTGAAACCCCTACTAGCGACCTTCCAGTTGTCACCAGAATGGAATAGATGAATAAATAAATAAACATTTTATTCTCGACAAAGCGAGGCAAGCCTTTTGGGCAGTATCAGCATATTGCAATATTGTACATGATGACAGAATAAGCAGCACCAACAGCGGGAGTAGTACAGTTGGAGACAGTAGTGCGGGTCCATATGGCCCAAGGGTTGTATGAAGTCTATGTGCACAGAATGCGAGATGTAGAGATAATAATCAGATCACTAATATGGTACGTTGATGAGGAACTAGTCAGATGAGGTTCCGTACGCAGTGTGGGTCAGGTAAGTGAAGTATGAGGAAACGGGTGAAAAATACTTAGGAATAGCGGCATGTCACTAATCAGATATGTAGGCGTGTTCGTGCGAGAGCAGATGTATGCACAGAACTTGTAAACGTGATGTCGGTCAACTTTCCAATGTGTGTTAGGGGCGGTGACTTTATTGAGTGGCGTGTCACATCCGCCACGTCACAGTGTTGTTAAACAGACATTTGTGGCTTTTTGTAGGGAAAACGCCTACCAGACGGAGACCCACCACGTCCTGGAACACTGCCGGAAGGATGGGAATAGACAAAACGGAGGTTTACCTGGTTGAAAACAAGGGGAATTTCACCCCAGCAAGTACGTAACTCAAAGGCGGGAATGCTCCTTCTATACAAAGGACGGAACACAACCAGATTAATGGGCAGTAGCCACAAAGTAGACCAGTCCCAAAGTCTGTCCAGGGCATGCTGTATGGCCTCAGATTCCTCAGGAACATTTACAACATTCCACAGCTTGAGGCCATCAGCAAACAATAGGGATGATACCCCAAGCTCTCCAGGGAGATCGATTACATATATGAAGAATAGCATCGGTCCCAGGACCGAGCCCTTCGGGACACCACTAAGGACCGCTTGCCTAAAGGATAAGCTGCGACCCCCACGTACACACCGCTCTCATCTCTGCAAGAACGCAGGTACCCTGTGAAGGCCGCGGCCAGATACGCCGTAAGAGCTGAGTTTTTGTGATAGCCTCAAGTGGGGTACCTTATCAAATGCTATCGAGAAGTCTATGAAAAGCACATCCACTACGTGGCCATTGTTCATTGCCTCGGACCAAGCTTCACAAGCAACCGGCAAATTCGTCAGACACGAAAACCCCTTCCGGAATCCGTGTTGTGCACTATTGAGTATATGAAATCTATTCAGGTGACCTTCCAGCGATTCTCTCACCAGCTTTCCAAGCAGTTTCACCACGATGCTAGTCAGACTGCCTAGACTATACTTGGCTGACAGATGCCTGTCGCCCTTTTTAAAGATAGGACAGATGATAGCCTCCTTCCGTTCAGAAGGTAATGTAAAACTGCCAAGTGACTTCCGAAACATCATCGCCAGCGGTGCACTTATTTCCACTGCCAATTCATGCAGAAGCCTCGGGTGAATTGAATCAGGTTTACCTGCTTCGGAAGGGTTCCGTTCTTGCAGTAGTTTGGGGACTTCCGTTTCCACCACAGTAAACGCGGCTAAATCAGCACCCACAAGTGGGCTGGGGGCAAGTTAAACGCGAGTGAACGTGGCCTCGCGTACAAAAGCCCACGCATACTACACCCTAAGTACACGAGCATTACCTGCGTCCGCATCCGCACCAGTTCCATCGGCCCGCATCAACTTTCGGATTACCGAAATGGAACTAAAGCTTCTCTTGTGATAAGAAAAGAACTTCTTCGGCGTTCCGAAGCTCCATCTGCCAACTACTTTACGTACAACAGCCGAGCTTTCCTTAAGTTTTGTTCACACCTATTTCTACCCTCTTGGTATCTATCATAGGTGCCAGTTAATGGAGCCGCACGGTAGGTCCCCTAGCACCTAGGACACTTCTGGTGCAGGTACTTACCAGTCGTATCTATCCAGGGCGGCCGCTTTTGTGTTTCCTTTCTCCTAGCAAGCGGGTTGTGGGGAGTAGACACTTACGTGAGATAAGACTTAAAGTTATCTCAGGCCGCCTGAACTGTATCAACTACCGAGTATTTTCAAAGCAAACCAAAAGCCTTGATACGCATCGTTTGATAGTTAGCACGTCATTTGTTTGGAAAAGGCTTCACGATGCTCTGGCGGCGCCTGGTCAACGTACGCCTGAACGATAGACAAACATGTTCAACAACACCTAAGAGAGCGCTGTAAGTGATGTCACCTACGATGTCTAGTGACTTGGCAAACCCTACATCAAACATAGACGGGAGTTGGGCATCCTTGTACGTAGTGGGGAGATCCACGAACTGATGTAACGGTACTTGTGGCGTAAACTCAAGTAGATCTGCACCGAAGGTACCTTCTGCCAAGTTGCATGAAAGACCTGCCCAGCAAACTTCCGGTGAGTTGAACTCCCCAGTATCAAACACCTGTTTGCGGATTAGGAGGGAATAAAGTAAACACCATTTTGGACTCACTCACAGTTCTTCTATACACAAGTAAACTGTGAGTTGAGCTGAGAAAGTACTAATCACTGCCGACAGAGCTTCGACAGTTTTGTAGGCAAACTGAAACATGTAGGTACGTAAAACGTCAAGTCCACAGCTAACGTAAAGCGCGACGCCCCCGCCTTGTCGGTTAACCGAGCAATCACAACTAAATAGTGCGCAGCCAGACCGATGTACTTCACCGTCCGTGATGTCCCGAGTCAACCACATTTCAGTGAATGCAAGTATATCGGGACGAGACCCATCTACAAGCAGACCTATCTCGCACATCTTATTCCTTAGTCTGCACATATTGCTTAGCACTATCTGAGGGAAATCGTAATGTCCAGCGCTGGGTCGTGCGCTATGTAGGACTAGTTACTATTTGTACGGTAAGGTGCGAGAAATTGAACGAGGATATCGGTGGGCAATTGGAGTCGGACACTGCGGACTGTATTCGATGGGCTACAAAAGACTTGGGCGGATGAAAGGAGACAAGTGCGAACACGTGAGCGCGAGAACTTACAAGACGGTCGAGTGTTGAGACGGTTGTAAGGACGATTAAAACATGCAAAAATAATGTACAATCGGCCAACAATCAAATTGTACATGAAAGATAAGCGTTATCATTTTGGGCGCTACGGCTACCAGTAGTGGCGCTGGTACAGCGGACACAGACCGCCGGCTGACCACCCGAAAACCCACCAACCGGAGCATTTGTTTATCGGTCGCTCGCCTGGTTTTGAGGTCTATAATGACCTCGTTTAGCTTCAGTCTATCCGCTAATGGGAGGTTTGGCTGCACGCTATCATAAGCACTCTTCAAGTTGAAGGCAAACCGCAATAGCGCGTTGCTTTAATCCGGTGTGGATAGGACTACAAGGAAGTAAGCGCGGTCGAGGGTTTGGGGCGTTAACTGGAACAGTACCCAATCTAGTCAGTTTACTGACCATTTCTTTGCAACAGCTGCCTAACCTCCTCCACTTCCGTGACAGAAGCGCTACGATGAGGCCGCCATATGCCATAAAAGTCGCCCATGTTAAATGAATGTTATATTGAAGAAGCACACCTGAACACATCTCCTGCGTCCAACAAAACGTCTTCATTAATTTAAGCACAATGCTTTCCTAGTCTGGGGATGGCCGCCGATTTTTGGCATACAGCCATATTTTTCCCACGTGAAAACTGTGAGCATGGTAAAGACGGTGGTTTCCAATCTCATAACATTCCCCTTACAAACCGCGTAGGGCAAATTTAACACAAGTACTTGTTAAAATATATGCATCAGGCGGATACACAACATTTACCGCTTTCCAGCAACATTCGATCGCTTACTATGCAAACACACAAACTGCATAAATAGGTACTGGCATCTTTCCGGCGGCACCTGTCCAATCTCCCATCGGTAAGCTTCACAGTTTTAACGCCCCGACGAATGAACCACGTCACCGTTTCCATCTGAAAAGATTTCAGATACTCATTCATTGATGAAAGTTCACATACTGACCCTTGATGGTACGTCAGAATGCAAAGCGTCATCTAGCATGGCTGCTAGCTAGAACCAGGAAAATGATTAACCACCGTAATCCATTTAAACTGTTCACTATACTGTTTTCTAATCTTCTTAGCATATTGACAACGACGTTAACATAATAATAAAACAGACAATCATCGAAAGACCCAAAATTTTCATTTATTAACGCTGCCCAAAGATCCTTGATCGCGATTGGCGGGTGTCACGTAGTGGCAACCAATAAATGTGGGCAAGAAATGTGGGCAAGAAAAATATAAGTTGCATCAATTTTACAACATAAAATATGGGTACGTCAAGTATTTTCCAAAAAACGGCTGAGATCTCTGCAACTGAGGTTAGTTGCTACTTTAAGTGCGGTCTAATGAAATAGGTCGTCTTAAGCTGTTATTTCGACTTGCAAACATGGGGACTGACTGCGAGAGCATCTTTCTTGGACATTGGTTTCAAAGCCTTGATGAGTTCTATTCGCTGTTTACCCCATTTACGCACCGCAACAACGTCAATTTTATTTGCTGTGGTAGCAAAAGAAGCAAACAGCATAGCGTGAGGTATGATTGCATCGTTTATAAATGCGTGCGCTGTAAACGCCGCAACATAAGGAGAAAAGAATACGGAGAGTCAAGTATGTGGTGTATAATGTTGTTGACAGTTTAATTCAGTTCTCGATACACCGATTTCAGTGTTGGTGTCAGTGTTGCTCGGTGTGGCCGTAAGCTAAAGGTGCTAACGTTCCAGCTCTTCCACCACCATCCATGCAGCCGCTTTCTTTTCGAAAGGCACCCTCTAAACCGGCGACTTACGGAGGAAGATTGAAATCAATCTGTCGATTTATTTCGTTACAACACCCTTAAGTGCGACATAAAGCAATACCTCGAGAATGCATTCGGGAAACGCGTCAAAAGCGACGACGTTCGTAATGCACGTCGCAGGGTGCGTTTGCCCGTGTCAGGTAGGTGAACTGTCAAGTTATTATTGCTACTCAATTTACGGCAGGCCCTTCAGAGCATGGAACAGGATGGGTTCGTGCAAACCATTTCCGAAAAAAGTTTACTTACGCCATTGTGATTTGCTCGTAATCAGCAGGGTCAAATGTTTCGGTGATTTCCACACCTGTGCGTGGATGTAACGCATGGTACAAACCGCCTTGGTTACGTATGAAATTCGTCGTAAAGTTCGCTACAGTTTCAAGTTGTACCAGTTCTTGGTAACAGACAGCATGGGTTACGGTCGACCAGCTTTTTATGGGTTTGTGCGTTTAGAAACATTCACATCGTTAGTGTAATTATTTGGTTTGTTTCGTAATGCCGTGGGCAACTTCTTCGTACGAACTATCGTTATGGATTTAATGGCTGCTCAAATGCGCGCAGCGCAAGTAATATTCCCGTGTGACATTTTGCTGTGCTACTTTCCTATCCGCGAGGCCGTTCGAAAGCACGTGAGATAAGTGAATTGTTTTATTCTGTTCGGTAGACTAATATCTTCCGCACACGATATTTATTTCACCGGATGGCTACAATTGATGCGGAGATCGAGTATACTATTTTTCCGACATTCACACTGTTCTAGGTTCCAGCAGGATTTAAGCCTACTTCAGAAGGCGGATCCTCAGTTTGTATTTTATCCAACATCCAACTGGAGGTTCAGCAAGCGGTCGTGGGCGAACTACGCTCGAGCGGGATTGGTGCATTTTTGGAACACCACGAACAACCTTGTCGAGAAATCCAGTCTTAGATTGAAGAAAATAACCATGATTCCGACCGCCTCGCTGTGCCTGTGAGTAAAGTGTGGAAGCTGTCTGAGTTTCTACTGAAAGGATTCTAGACACAGTGTACATACTTCTGTGACAGACACCAGGTGTGTGAAGATAAATGTAACGCCTAAGTGCAGATGCTTACAGGCCGTTTAACAACGTACGCTGGCGCCGTGGTTATGCGTTATCTGGCAACACCGAAGTTCGGTGCCGTGTACTCAGACATCGGAATGGGACTCGTATGCCATATTGTATGTTTCTACTTCCACCGTTTGTTGCTCAAGATCAACAACATCGATACGACATTGACTGCGCAAATGGCAGGTGCACTTGCGCATTTTACGGGCGCATGTGGCTACCGTGCGTCCTTTTATGATATTATATAAGGAAAATCAACATCCGACGAGTAGAACAGCAAACCTTTTCATTCCCTTTTTAGAAAACATGCCTATCCGTCGTCGATGGCTAGCGAATTACAGCATGCCGGAGGACTCCAGGTTGCTTGGGACTCCAAAGGTAGCTACATCAAGGCAGCCCGATTCCAACGTAGAAGAACTGCTTGCTCGGCTTAAGTGCCTGAAAGATGTGAACCCCAAAGCGGTATCGGGGTTCATCGATAGCCTCATTAAACAAACAGATGAGCTAATAGACGTAGCACCAGGTGCGTCCGTAACAAGTGCTAAGCCACACTGCAAAACATCGCGTAAGCAACCGCAGTGGCACATATCCGGTAGGTTGACTACATTTTACTTCGCTTGCGGTGAACCTGTTGTAGGTACGGGAGTTCATTGCGTGCACAACCGGCTACTGTACCACAGTAAATGCTTGGGGAAGAACAAAACCGACGGTTGCATTGTTTGCTACAGTGACATAGCATCTGTCACACTTACCAAGAAGCCGTCACCCAGCAGTAACATAGGTGAGTTGGAATCAAGTATTTTAGTTTCAGCTTTGCGCAGTACGCCATCTCCGAATATAACGCTATGGTCTACCCCATCTACTTCCCTATTGTACGAAGTCAAGCGCTTTTAAATGGCTTTTCACCTCCGCTCAGACACTTCGGATTTGACGCAGTACCCTGTTGCAACTATGCATGTGTCACCGAGTACGGACAACGCACTCGCTATGCCTATGCGCTTACCAAATGATACGAACACCTCGGCGGAGCTGCAGCCTATCTGCAAACCTGCGTTTGAGTATGACGTAATATATTGTTACCCGCATCCTCCTAAGTGTAGACCTGGATTCCACTGCAAATGAACCGTTGGTTGGAAAGACAACCGTTTTAAGAAGGACTTTCATGATTTGCCTGCCAGACAGTAAGTCATGTGTCATTGTCATTAAACTACTGCAGCCGATGATTACGACTTTGCCCAACTGCTTAAAGGCCAGCCTGTGAGAACGCAAACTTGGCCCTTCTTAGGGCCACCTCCCGTTGCTTTTCCGTGTGCTTTCCCTTGCCAACCCGACTCAACTGCTCGGTTAACGACATTGGTTGGGACATTCGGCAAATGAATCGGATGGTGGCTCTGTACTCCGTGCAGGAATGGCCTAATTGCTGTTTAATTGGGCTTTAAAGCCCATGCATTCCTTGTCTACCACGCTTTCCTTTAGGTACATTACTTTTACCCCACTCCTTAGTGATCCGCCGTGTTGACGTAACGCATATGACGCGTCCGCACATTTGTGTGAACGCTTTGAATGGGTCTGAGCGACAGCGTTCGCGGAAATGTTAGCTTTACACATACGTCGCTTGACAGTTCGGTTATTATGTGCATGGAATCATATCCGTATCGTTTCAATGCTGTTCGTCACCTAGCTATGGATGCCTCCTGATGGACATTTTGGTGCTCTTTCAATGCAACGTTGATGTGCAACAGGTCTGTGCTGATATGTATAGATGCTCCGAGACCTACATTGTTGGTGATAATGCTACGATATCTATGTAGGATACTGTATCACCAGTGCATCAGGCTGTGATATGTGTAGGCTGAGAACTACACATTGCTGCTAGTGCTAAAATTGGTAGGCCTGTATCTCAGTGTACAGGTCTGTGCTGATTGGTATAAGGCTAGACACATCTGGTATGCTAAGAGACCTATGTACGCTACTATATCACAAGTGCACCAAGTCTGTGCTGATATGTATAGAGGCTCCCAGTTCTACATTCTTAGTGATAGTGCTGAGAGACCTATGTACCTTGTGAAGCCGTTTTGCTCACAAGCTTCCAAATTTCCGTTTCCATCCTGGCCTCTGGCTCATCTCCGCGTCATCCCAAATGTCATCTACTAGGCTTATGTTGCCCCCTGTCTCAAAACCATCTAACTTGCCAACATGTTCATTCCTTCACTACATTCTTCAGGTGACTGTGAACTTGCACTGTTCTCATTACAGTAAACATGTGCGCAAAGATCAGCTTTGCAAAACTAGTGAGGCCCTGCGGACTGCTGTGTGCATATCCTCTACTCCCTTTACAGTTTTGTAGCATATCGAAGTCCTGGAAGTATCTCCCGGGAGGGTATTGCGTACATTCTTGCTGAGGATGCCAATAGGTGTCTATTTAATACCTGGTGACTTTAACCTACCTGAAGTCTACTACGCTGATCACATTAAGATACGGATGACACGGGCGCAGCCTCCTTGGATAGATCCTATTGATAAATACCTGCTCAGGAGGTGCTCTGTGCTGCCTAACTTACCAAATCTCTCCTAATATAAGCGATGAACTTCTGATTTTCCGAAGCTTCATCAGCCAATTCCTTTTCGTACAACAGCCGAGCGTCCCTTAAGTGTTGCTTACACCTATTTCTAGCCTCGCGGTATCTGCCATAGGTGCTAGTTGTTGGAACCGCACGGTTGGTCCTCCAACACCTGGAACGCTTCTGGAGCAGGTGCTTGCTAGTGGTATCTACCCACGGCGGGCGCGATCGTGTATCCTTTCTCCTCGCAAGCGGGATGTAGCGAGTAGACACTTCCGTGAGATAAGACGTTAATTTATCCCAGGCCGCCTGAACCGTATCAACCACCGACTGCCTGGTATTTAGCACGCCGTATGTTTGGAAATGGCTCAGCAGTGCTGTGGTGCCGCCTGGTCAGACTACACCTAAACGGTAAACAAACATGATCACTAGCACCTAGGGGAGAGCTGTAAGTGATGTCACGATGTCTAGTGAATGCCAAACACTAGATGCGAATTAGACGGGGCCGGACTTGAGCTGGCTATTTAGCCCGGCTACGTTGCCTTGTCTTCGCGGTCATTCCATGAAGCTAAACAAGCCCCGTTCTGATCGGATCAGGGCGGAAACTCGGTTACCGCGTAGAATTATCGAGCGCTGGAAATCACTTCTAGAAAGTGTAGTCAGGGAACCTACGGTTAAGGGTTTTGAGCGTCAGTTAGATGCTCTTGGGTGGCAACACGAAACCTTCCCTTCTCCTGATCATATCCATCTTCGAAATTTTAGTTCTTATGCTGTCATTCTCTTCACTCTTGGGTGTTATCCTTCATGTAAATAACTTTCATTCCCCTTTGTCTTCCATTTACTTTCTACTTCTTTTTTACTTTACGTAACCTACAGGGCGGGGACTGCTAGTGCAGGGAACGTGGGGAGTATTGGTTGACCAGTGTGTGTTTCGGGTGTAACGTTTTAGAACTATCAAGACGTCCTAGAACATCAACATTTCCTGGCTCAACGATCCGCTCAAGAAGGAACCCTCAACCGTTTTTCCTATCGTTCCAGTCCATCTGAATCTGAAGCTTACCTCCCGTACAGCATCCATTACATTTACAGATAGCTCCATGTATTCGGCTCAGGACGACAGTTAATTTCCAAACTATTAGTGCAATTAATCCTTGAGTTCACTGAGCAGTAGAGAGCAGAAGAGAGACCTCGTGAACCGGTATATCTATCTGTGTCTAGACAGCTTTCATTACTTGACATTTCACTGTTACCTGGCGCCCTCCATTATTCTTCTGTATATCATAATACGGCCACAGCAACTTCCAGAAAATCGACCAGAAGCTTCTTCTCTATGCGTAAAGGATCCTACCGGTATGCTTCGATGAATAGACTATCATTTTGACTGTCAATAAGCTACTCCCAGTCGTCAGTGAAATACCAGCTTAGTGTTTCCTTTTCCAATGAAAGAACAATGCAATCGCATGGTCTTCACTCAAAAGATTATAACTCATCTTCCTTCTCATTCATTAAAGCCACTCAGTTTCTGGTACCATCGGGTACCAATGGTAACCGTCATATTAGTGCATTAAAATACCAACTTTTATGTTAAGCGGACTAAAAAGTACACACCGCCAAGCAATTCTAATCTCGTCAATGCAGCCATTCAGATAGCTTCGCCATCTTGAATCCACACAGTTTGCTGTGCCACTAGTGGCCAGCCGATTGGCGGATCCGACTATCCGGAAATTGGACAGCTGTCCACTTCAGGTATTAATGCATTACTTGAAGCTAAGTGCATTTAGTTTGGCATTGGTTAATAAATAAATGTTCGGTACGCATTATAATTGATATTATTTGACCAAAACGTGTATGGTTTAAATGCATCGGCAGGTCATTTTATTTGTAGTGTTTCGGTTTCATAACCCTGGTCGCTGCTTTCGCTTGATTTTGCGCTATTGTTTAGCTCCTTTGATACTGCGTTTCCCCAGGCAAACCTACCGGGGTTTCCAGTTATAGCTTGTTGGAAACATATGTATTCGTTTTCAGCATGCCACGTCGAAAATGTTATCAATTAACCGCACTGTTTCCGTCTCGTAGCACCATTTACCGTGCAGTACAAGGAATGACATCAAGATTTGGATACAAAGTAGTGTTTCTGTTGTCAGCAACTAAGCGACAAAAGAATAAGAGGATTTGTAACACATAATATCTATCGTTGCTCACATAGCACAGCCATCCGATAACGTCACCAACTGCTGTGAAGATGACAGGGACCCCGATGAAGTGGTCCATAACTTGAGGAAACGTATTGCAAAATCTCAGATAGCGGCATATTTTGTTCATCTACTGTTGGGGCTTGTGGATGCCATTTTTGCCAAAGAATTACCGGACGTTGATGCTAACTCCACGGGACTCCTGCAAACGAATGTTTGCACCGGCCACTTGCGATCACGTAGGTCTGCTGAGAGGCTTACAGCGTGCAGGCTCTGCTCTTTCATTCACGGTTGATGACACTGTGGACACTCAATTGCGTATTGGAGGAGTTAAGCCTTTTCATGCAGCCAAGCTGCATATATGGCCGATCTTGTGCGTGTCATAAAACCCATGGTCACAATGGCATTCCTCATTGGTGTTTATGCTGGAACTCAAACCGAATGACGTGGACGATTATGTGTACGTCACAATTTAGGAGGCCCGTACTTTGCAAAGCAAAAAGGCATTCCAACCAAAAGCCATATCTGTGATACCCCTGAACGCGCTTATGTGTAACGTAGGAAAGAACACTCAGGTTATTACGGCTTTGACAAATTCACCCAACGTGATGGATATGAGCCACAAGCTAATATACCCACTTACGGAAAGCGCACTGCAGACTAATGCATCCGTTCGAAGTAATACCGACCAACCGCCGCCTCACGCTGCTTCGAATGTTGATTTGATTGAAGACCTTTCAATTAACTACACATTTTCAGTATGTTTGCGTGCAATGCGCAGATTGATCAAAACTGGCTCTTTTCACCCGGGGACAGTAGATTTTGATTGCGCAGGGAACGATTGAGTTTAGCGAACGAACGCTTGCATGAATTCGGACCTTCTTGAACTTCCGATCTTCCATGTAAGTTTCGATCACTGGACGAATACCGATCTCGGAAGCCTACTGAGTTGCGTCAGTTTTGGCTATACGCCGGACCAGCGTTTTTAATTGTGGTATTGCCTAAGGTTTTCTATCATAATTTTATAGATATCTCATTTGCTATTTATATTATGTGCAACCCTTGCATGCACCCTGCCTTAATGGATTTCCTTATTCCTTTAATGCATGTCATTTTATACTATTATTTTGTGCTTTATGGTCCCAGTGAGATAAAGTGGAACGTGCACTCTCTGGTTCATCTGCACGCTGAAGTAAAGAAGATGGGGACTTTAGACAGTGGTGCAGCATTTCCCTTTGAGTTTCACTCGTTTTCCATCAAGCACATGATTCACAATTCCCCGCGTCCGGTTGCTCAAATCATGCGTCGTACGTCGGAAGAGAAACAGCTTCCTCCTAGTTTCAACGACGCAAGTACAGGTGGAAATGTGTTGGTGTGTACATCTAAGTGTCACAAAGCATTTCGTCTGCATGGCATGTTGTTTTTCGCAGTGAAGCAGGATAACGTCGTCATCATAGATGCGAAACCCAGAGTGCTCACAGCTGAGTATGTGAATGTTTCTGAGACCATGGTCGTGCAATGCCAGGCATTTATGAATTATCGTAGTCAGTTCACGCATAGCGTGCATTCCTTAACGGCATACATCTTACGTGCATCGCAATTGTCAATAGCTAAATGTAGCTTTTCCGCCTGTCATATTCCCTTCAAGTGCATCGTATTTCCCTTGAACGATTTCCTTGTAATTTACGCTATGCCAGAGAGTTATACACATTAACTATTGACGTCCTTCTTTATCAGCACTGATGGCTTTTAAGGATACAGCGTTGTCAAACTATTTGATTCAAAAGCTTTAAAAACTATTGGCAGTAATACCTGGCTTAGAGAAGAAGGCGCGCACGCTGAAATACCTTCCATGCGCGGTACGCACTACTATGCAGCTGTGAAAAATCACACTGCACTGGATGTCGAGGAGGCGAGCAATGCTGTGTCCATCGACGTTAACACGAGTAAGTATTTTTTCTTAACGCACCTAGTTATTCAGCCTCCAGCATGCCCGAGAACTGGAACGTTAATTAGACCGCGGCATGCTGCCATCCACAGACAACAACATTCCGATGGGTCTTCCAGCTAAGCGTCCCATGTGTGTATGTTTTTTATTTCCCCCTAGACGTCGGCCCGTTCGATCTAGCTCCGAAGACGAAGCTGCCGCACGTTCCATCAAACCCATAGGGCCTGATGCGGCAACATACGCACGTGCACCCTCTTCTCTCTTCAGTGGCATTAGTCCACCTCATCCAAGGCCATTAACAAGGAACCGTACGTATCGCATTCATACTGCCCCTATCAGTAATAGCGCCGGCTGTTATTGGTGACGTTTTACCATCCAATCTGGAGGTACTGCAGGAACTGAAGGCGATTAGAGTTAAGACATCACAGACAAACTGCAACGCATCCAGCTTTATTTTTAACTGAATTATGCCTCATCCGATCAGAAATGGTCGGCCATCTCCGCATGTCCGAAACCATGTTGCAGCTGCTGCAACGACGGCCAAAAGTCTTGAACCGGGACTTTGTTTGCCATTTAGCTTTCTCAGTTAGCTTAAGAGATATGATAAACAGCTGAAAGACAGGTTTCAAAACAGTCGCAAGTTCGTTTTATTATTGAAAAGCATTCAGGTCAAACATTTGTGTGCTGTGCACGCTGCTAACGTAGAACTCGTCGTCCGGGATACCCTGGAGCGGTTAACGATAAAAGCAGTTGCCGCGGAGATCAATTACTCAGGCGGAAGAGGTTTGGTTCCATTCGGGCGAACAAATATGATCAACCTTATCCAAGGTAGGTTGACATACAGTAATCCATAAAAACTACAAAGGCATCATTCGGCAACGCGTGGGTCTGCAGCCTCGGATGCTGACATTACACGCTACACTGAAACCTGGTTGTCTTCTGCACGATACGAACGACCGTCTGTTGAACAGAGCAAAGTATTCAGTGCCAACGAAGGGAGTACACTGCATAGTTCTGAACACCTTTAGTCACCTACGTTGTCCATCGCCGAAGTTGATTGACCATCTTGCCAAGGTCTCTTTCTGCTACTAAAGATTTTTACTACACACCTTCCGGTACCTAAAGCATTACTATACCCCAGCTGTCATTTTCTTTCGCCTTGTGATATTCTCAGGTGCGCGGTAAGCCCTATTTCGCTTTCTGACCAGCAGCTTGAAGCGCCGCTTAGGTGTGTTCCCACATCCAGCGACTACGGCAATACTTACTGCGTGAATCCTGGGTACGAACCGTCAATGTATTCGCTACGTACTAAGTGCGTAGTAGAGTGATGTCCGTATTCGGATATCCATGATAGGCAAACAAGGTTTCTGGACCTACCGGAATGCCACACGTAGTTGTGAATTTTTATTGGTCCACGCTATCATCGTTTTCATTGGTCTTCCGTAACCTGGAAAAAATCCGTTCGTATCCGTCTCACGGTACACGATCCTGTCCAGGTTGGCTTAATGCCCTTATGGGAACTTTCAAGAGGCTAAGCTGGGCAGGAGCTGGACATGTGCTGTCAGGGCATGATGCTGAACATAATGTAGACGTTTCGTAGGACGTAGAGGCTTGTAATTGTGCTTCTTCAATATGACCTTCGTGTAACGAGGCGCGACTTGCATGCCATACAGCGGCCTCATCGTAAAGCTTGGGTCACGATAGTAGAGGAGGTTACGCAGCTTTTGGATAGAAATGGGCAAGTGAACATAAAGCATGAAGGAAATGAGATCCGGTAATTCTTTTTCGTCCCTTCGCGCAAGTTGAACTTCGTAGGCCAAAATGGGGAGGTAATTTTGGTGGATTCCACGTGGCAGCTCAATTACGTCGGTTATGTCCTAGGGCAAGGTATCTGTGTGGAGGACAGCGGCCTTGGTATTAGTTCCTTTAATGCGCTGTTGCCCAATAGGGCGGAGGATAGCTACCAAGAGGCGGTGAAAAGTACGTTGGAGTTTGTAGCGCCCAAAACGATAACCGCTATCATGTATGTACCATTTTATTGTTGCGCATTTGTACATTATTCTTTCTTGTTTTAAGCTTCCTTACAAATAGCTCGACACTCGACCGTCTTGTAAATTCCTGCGCTAAGTATACCTCCTGCCTTGCTTCATCGGTCCGCGTCAGTTTTTGCCTACCAAATATATTTTGCGTCGTCTGCTTCCCATTGCCTTCTGATTTCCGCGCGTACTTTAACGCACCGTCTGGGACTAGTGCTTATTTGTCCTACCAATTGGACACCACGATACACAAGCGCGAAAGAAACCCTTTTACTCGTTTGCATTTTTTGTGAGTTGGTTCGTTTTCTCGATTACATACGTGCATCCATTTGCTTCTTGCATACTTTTAGTATTTTTATCGGGTTTTGTTTCATCCTTTATCTTTGCGACCCACATTTCGAGAGTATCAGCTGAGTCTGTTCAAAGCGTAAACATGCTTGGTTTGGCTGTTCCAAGTTCCTTGGAACACAGCCCATAGGCTTGGTTTATGATATTCGAGATCGAACTTGAATATAAGGACGTTACGGCGGACCGTCCTAGGTATTTTCGGTTTGTCCCACACATTCCTTCGTCAGTACTGACGCTGGTTGAGGACATTCTACGCTGCCCATCGAATTAGGCAAAGTATGAAATGATGAAGGAAGGGATTTTAAAGCAGTTACAGTGCACGATTTGCTCTGAACATCTCAATGATCTCAAGCTTGGAGATCGTTAGCCGTCGGCGTTACTCCGCGAACCTCAGGACATAGATAGTCTCTTATCCGTGAGCGCAGAAAGGATCAAGGAGCTGGGGGTTGCAGTCTCAAAGAGCCATTGGCGGTAATGCTGTCCATGGTTATAGGTTCACCTTTGAAAGAATTAGCTATCAAGGCAGGCCCTGCGTTCGAACGTCTTCAGCAGCAGTCCAGTAGCTCCGGCGACGCATTCGCCCTGATGAATACCGTATCCATATTTGTGTCCGGTCCTCTGGCCCATCTGACCGTAAAGACGAGGAAATTGCGCTAATTAGCAGCAGGATAGCAGCAATGGATGCTTCGAAGTAGCCTGTGCCATGGTCAAATGCTGACCACCTTCTGGCTACCGCTCATTGTGGCTCGTCTGTGCCTGCACCGAGTACGTCTCGTTCGACACAAATGCGCAACGTTTTCCCTGGTTGTTCTAAGTCACGTAATACCAAAATTGTTGAAGAAGGATAGTGGTATCACCGCCAATACAGTGGAAGAGCTAGACGTTGTCGGGCTCCCTGCTTTAGGCTAGACCGAGCCGCATCAAAGCAAGCGAATACCCGGCATACTGGCACGACAAGCGTATCCGTCAGTTGGCAAGCAAATCACTTGCTTTACTTTGAGGATCTACGTTTTTCCGTCACGTTCCTCATCGACGCGGGAATGGTAGTCAGCGACATCCAAGCGACCGCGAACGACAAACACTCGGAGCATACATACAACCTGCGAGCGGTAAACGGTCCTCCCATGGCTTCATTCGCTAAGAGCATGAGGAAGCTGGACCACTTTCTTCGTTGAGATTTTCGGTGGGTCTTCATGGTTGCAGCTGTTCTTTTCGCAATTATCTGTATCGACTTCCTTTGACATTTTGGTTATTTATTGATGCTGGTCCACACCGAACTTTAGACGACCGTTCTTAATTAGGGTGGAAGGTTTTCTTACGGACGTTTTGATAATCAGTTCTGTTTTTCGAAGCGCCGATGTACCGTCAGAGTATGCGAACATACTGTCTAAATACCTGCGGCTGGTACGAACAACTGTAGACCTTCCATCAGTCAAGATAGAGGTCGCTCACCACATAGACATGCGTGATCAGCCAGTTAACGCACGGCCAAGGCGACTTGCTGCTGGCAACCTACGTGCTGCACGAGCTGCATTCGACCACATTCTTCAGCTCGGTATCGCCTGACAGTGTAAGATCCCATGGGCGTAAGCTCTCCACATATCCCGCAGAAGATCGTGGGGACTGGCGTCCTTGCGGTGACTATCGTACCTTGAATAAGGTTACCACGCCCGATCGATATCCGATACCTCACACATTCGATCGCACAGCTAATCTGGCAAGTAAAAATATCCAGTAAAAAAGACTTGTTATGCGCATTCAACCAAATTCCAGTAGCCGAAACGGACAGCACTAAAACTGTCGTGACGACTCCATTTGGTTTGTTCGAGTTTCTTCGCATACCATTCGGTCTAGAGAATGCCGCGCAAACTTTTAAAGGCTTCATCGACCAAGTGAGTTGCTGCGTAGACTTCACTTACGCTTATCTCGACTGCATTTTCCTCGTAAGCTCTTCACGTGAAGAGCACATACGCTACCTACGAACAATTTTAAATGATTAATCTCAACACTTGGTGACGAGCAATGCATCAAGGTGTTCGTTTTGGTGTCAACTCAGTACACTTCCCCGACCATCGTATCTGCCGTGCAGGCGTCATGCCAATGCAGGATAACATTCAAGCCACCGCCGACTACCCTGAGCCACATTCTTTCCTTTGAAGGACTTGCCAACGTTTACTGACGGTCCGTACCCAATTGCGCCTCGCTGATGTAACTTCTTACGGACCTACTCCGAGGGAACTGAATAAGTTCGAATGTCCTACCGTATCACTTGCTGCTTTTAAGTCACTGAAATGACTATCGTCAACATAGCTTCTATAGCGCATCACGATCACGCCGCCAAGCTCCCCTCAGTACTGACGCCCCGGAGGTAGCATTCGGCGCTGTTTTGCAGCAAGGAGTAGCCCCCACGTGGCAACCTTAAGCGTTTTTCTCCAAAAGCTTGCAACCTACCGCAGGCGAAGCGTCACTCTCGATCTGTCGACAAGCCAATTTCAAACCAAGCGCTCCAACTCGGTTCATCGGCTTTCATTTAAAGCCTTCGATCGTCCTTCAGATTTGCATGCCTCAATGTACGCAAATTGCTACAAATCTGTCAACAGGCAGCAAATTCCCGAATATTAGAGACCCTCTCCATCGATATCTCCTGCTTATCAGAGACCCGCATGCAAGGCTCAAGCTCTGTGCTCATTCTGCGAACCCCTTCAGATGACACAGGCAGTATTTTCTCATTGCGCCTATCCGGTATTGATGCAGCTTGGAGCACCGGCCAAGCTGGTGTTGGCATTGACCTGGGTCCCAGGGCTGAAGCAACGCTAGTTGACTGGATCCCAGTCGGTCGCCAAATGTGTATGAAGTCGAGTGGGACCAACAGGCGTCTATTCCTTATCGCTGCCTATGCATCCACAAGCTGTAGCGATGACTCGGTAAAAGAAGACTTCTATCGCCAACTGAACGAGTTTCTTCGTCACAGAAGAAGCACGGACTCTGTAGTGCTAGCCGGGGATCTGAACGCTCAAGTTGGAAAATTATCCACTGATGATCTGTCTCTGGGCGGCCAACATGGTGTAAGCTCCAGTAATGGTACCGGTGAGCGGTGACTTAATTTGTGTGCGGATGCTCGCTTACTTCTTCTGAGCAATAATTTCCGACACAGCACCAGCCGGAGGGTGACTTGGCGCCCACCAGACTCGATCCAGCTATGGACGCAAATCGATCACATTGCGATAGGTTACTGATAGAGAGGCTGCGTAACGAATTGTCGCTCAATTTGAAGCACATGTGTAGACACTGACCATGCACTGGTATGTGCAGACCTGCGGATGTGTGTTGGCGTACGTCCACGTTGATATTGTGACCGCATTGACTCCAGCAGACTGGCAAAGCCAGTGTTCTGCATGCCTATCAAATACGCTGTCCTGCGAGCGGTATAAGCGCTCAGTGGTTGCAACTAAAGCTCACTGGTCTCACATTCACCAGACCTTATTAGCAGCAGGAAAATCATCATGTAGTATGTCTAATCGCCAACATGGACGTTGCGTCACTTCGCGGTATCTGGTACTTCTCGATGTTGGTCGGCATATTCTGGCTGTAAGCAAAAACAATGAGACCCATAGGAGCTCCAGGCAAAACTCCTTTCCAGCCTGAAGAGACCCAGCGAATTCTGGTGGTCTCATCGTGCTTAGGAGATGGAAGCGGCCGCTGCCTTTGGTGACCACCGGATGATATTCCGATCGATACGGGAAAGTAGAGCATGAGACCTGAGGCTAGTGAGACAATTTATGACGAGGGTGGCAGCCTATCCAAAGTTCAACCGCAATCTGAACAACCTGAGCTGCCCGCCTTTTACGCTATATCCACAGTTTTACAAAACGTTTAGAGCGTTGGGCTGAGCATTTTGAGGAGTAATGTCATTGACCGGAATTGGTAGATTTCTCATTGGCCACTGGTCTCATCGCTAAGTGAGATGCCTGCTTGTATCCAACCTCTCGCGCAAAGTCGAAAGTTAGATGGGACAGTGGAAGGTAAATAAAGCCGCGGACCAGGTGGTCCTCCCCAGCACACATCAACTTCGGGGGACTTGCACTTGTAGATGATCTACACCAGTTATTATTAAAACTCCTCCTCCTCCCACCTACTGATACCATCCTACGATGCATAAGGGAAACCTAGCCCCAGTACGATTGTAGTGCGATGATGTCCTAGCTTTCAGAGCCCAAGTAGACATGCGCCGACCTCCAACGTCCTGGTTGCCGCTGCCACCGACCCTCCTCCCACCTCCAGGTACTACCCTACGAAGCATATGTGATCCCTGGCCGCAAGTGTGATTAGATGGCAATGACGACTTTGCTTGCAAGCCCGAGTTCACATGCGACGCCCACCGCGGTCCTGGTTGCTGCTGCCCTCCATGCCTCCCTAGAAACTCCTGGTACTACCATTTAAAGTAAGATTGCTTCCTAGTCACAGGTAAGATTGCATTTCATTAATGACTTCACTTCCAGAGCTGAAGTACACATGCGTCGACCTCCGCCGTCGGGCTTACTGCTGCAACTGTCTACGTCCGCACCTGCTGGTACCACCATAGGAAGCAGGAGTGATTCTTGGCCACAGGCAAGTTCGTATTTCAAGGATGACTTTGCTTGCAGAGCACAAGTTGGAATGCGCCACCCTACGCAGTCCAGGTTAACGCTGTCATAGGCCCTCCTCGCTCCTCCTGTTGCCACCATATGAAGCAATGGTGATTCCTATGCACAGGTAAGCTTGCGTTTCAATAATGACTGCACTTACAGAGCCCAAGTATACAAGGGACGACATCCGCAATCATGTTTATAGCCGCCACCGTTCAATTGGTCTAACCTTCGTTAGCTCCCTGTCACGTAGGCCCATTTGCCGACCCCTGCCATAATTCCGCGTCCTGTCAATTATCGCGTTCCAGTTTCGTCAACGCTTCACATTCCTTAGAGAACGGACCGGCGTTCCTTTTCAGTCACTGTGTCTTGCCATCAATGGCCGCGTTAAAAGACTCTGCAGCATGAGGCGTACAGTCTCAGACCATGTGTCTCCATGCACACCTTCCTTATAAGTATGCTGCATGCAGATGTGGGGTATAAGACATTCCTGCCAATTATTGCCTGCGTGCTGTATCCTGCATGAACATATCCAGAGACTGTAGTTCCTCCCCGATGTAATTGGCAGAGCAAGTTGCGTCGCCTGCTGCCACGGTTGGCCGGCAAGGATCGCAGCCATGGATCTCCTGTGACTCTTCTTATACCCCAGTTCATGAATGAAATTCTAAACATTTCTTGCAAATGTATTTAATGTTTCAGTGTAGGAAATGACCGTTTGAAGACCCAAGCTTGTTCCATAGATTGTCCAAATCGGTTGCAGAAAAATGATGAAACCACAATGAAATTCCGACGGTGAATGCGATTCCAAGCGCTTTTAGGAATGGTGCTGAAGTAGGAACCAGAGTTTGCCTTTAAGACTGAGGTACTTAGTCTAGAAAGTGTAAGCACCAACCTGAATCCAGCTGCCGAAGCTGTGCGTTCGAATTTTTGTCACAATGATGCAGTATTGAACACCGAACTTACCTAATAACCAAAGAAAATAAATATTTTATTCTCGACAAAGCGAGGCACGCCTTTTGGACGTGATCAGCACATTGCAATACGGTACATGATAGCATGGTTAACTGCACTAAGGGCTGGAGTAGTATAGTTGCAGTCGGTAGTGTGGGCGCTTATGGCCAAAGGCTGCACGAAGTCTATGTCCACAGAATCCGAGGTGTAGAGATTAGAATCCGATCACTAATGTGGAGTAGGTTGATGAGGAACTAGTCCGAGGAGGTTGTGTACGCAGTGCGGGTCAGGTGAGTGAAGCATGAAGAAAAAGCTTCAAAAGTATTCAAGAATAGTGGCATGTAAGTGATCAACTATGTAGGCGGGTTCGTGCGAGGGCAGATAAATGCACAGAATTTTTAAATGTGGTATCGGTCAAATTGCCAATGTGTGTTTGGGGGTGGTGACTTTACTGAGTGGTGAGTCACATCCGCCATGTTGTAGTGTTGTTCAACAGACATTTGTGGCATGTTGTACGGAAATCGCTTGTCAG
>OX104065.1:55116661-55144651 GCA_944474145.2 Dicrocoelium dendriticum
ACATATATATATTGTATGCACATGTTAACACTGCGTATGTTTCTTATTTAAGAAGGTTGAAGTGGTTCTCATAGTTAGTTGTTGTGATAGGCTACAAGAGTATTAGAAATCACTTGGCGCCACATTTGTAACTGTCATCATGGTGGATGCGACCATCTAATGGCAACCTCAATAGTTGGCCTAGCATACCTACGGAACCAAACTAGCGGCTGGGCCCATCTCAGATGTGAGAGTCTTGGTCCGAAATGTGAAGGACGATGAGTTACAATCTGGTGTGTGAAAACCACACGATTGCATTTTTCTTTCATTGGAAAAGGAAGTAATAAGATAGTATTCCTCTGTGGACTGGGAGCAGCTTATTGACAGTCAATATGGCTGTCTATTCATTGAAACATACCGGTAGGATTCTTTTCGCACGGAGCAGAAGATGCTGATCAATATTCTGGAAATTGCTGTGGCCGTATTACGATACATAGAAGGGTAATGGCGGGTGACAGGTAACAGTGAAATGTCAAGTAATGAAAGTTGTTCACCAGCTGTTTAGACACAGATAGATACATCGGTTTACGGTGCTCTCTTCTACTCTCTACTGCTCAGTGAACTCAAGGATTAATTGCACTAAGAGTTGGAAAATTGACCGTCTTCCTGAGCTGAATACATGGAGCTATCTGTAAATGTAAACGTAATGGATGCTGTACGAGAGGTAAGATTCAGATTCAGATGGACTGGAACGATAGGAAAACATTGAGTGTTCCTTTTGAGCGGATCGCTGAGCAAGGAAATTTTGACATGCTAGGGGGTCTTGATAGATCTAAAACGTAACCCCGAAACACACTGGTCAACCAATTACTGCCCACGTTCCCTGCACTAGCAGTCCCTTCTGTGTAGGTTACTTGAAGTAAGAAAGAAGCAGAAAGTAAATGGAAGATGAAGAGGAATGAGTTATTTAAATGAAGGTTAACACCAAAGCGGGAAGAGAATGACTGCATAAGAACTAAAAGTTTGCAGATGGCTATAATCAGGAGAATGGAAAGGTTTCGTGTTGCCACTCAAGTGCGTCTAACTGACCTCGAAACCCTTAACCGTAAGTTTCCTGACTACACTTTCTAAAAGCGGGTTCCTGCGCTCGATAACTCTACGCGATAACCGAGTTTCCGCCCTGATCCGGTCAGAACGCGGCTTGTGTAGCTTTATGGGCTGACCGCAAAGACAAGGCAACGTAGCCGGGCTAAATAGCTAACCCAAGTCCGGTCCAACCTTCCCTGTTAAAATGTGGTAAGAATTAGGTCTTCTCGAAGGTACATAGATGCCCAAGTACCGTCCATTTTGCATCGTGTGTTTGCCAATTCACGAAACGTCGTAGGTGACATCACTTACAGCTATTCCTTGTATGCTAGTGATCATGTTTGTTTATCGTTTAGGTGTAGTCGGACCAGGCGTCACCAGCGCATCGCCGAGCCATTTCCAAACATACGGCGTGCTAACTATCAGGTAATCGGCGGTTGATACGGTTCAGGCGGCCTGGGATAAATTTAAGTCTTATCTCACGGAAGTGCCTACTCACAACATCCCGCTTGCGAGGAGAAAGGAGGCACCAGCGCGCCCGCCGTGGGTAGATACCACTAGCAAGTACCTGATCCAGAAGCGTTCCAGGTGCTGGAGGACCTACCTTGCGGCTCCAACAACTAGCGCCTATTATAAGTACCGCGAGGCCATAAATAGGTGTAAGCGAAAACTTAAGGAAATCTGGGCTGTTGTACGAAAAGGAATTGGCTGATGGAGCTTCGGAAAATCAGAAGGTTTGGTATGTTCGGCAACACTTAGACCATTTCCTGAGCAGGTATTTACCGGTACGATCTATCCAAGGAGGCTGTGCCCGTGTCCTCCATATCTTAATGTGATCAGCGTAGTAGACTTCAGGTAGGTTAAAGTTACCAGGAATTATATGGACACCTATTGGCAGCCTCAGTAAGAATGTACTCAATACCCTCCTGGGAGGTACTTCCAGAACTTCGACATGCCACTACACCTGTAAAGGGGTAAAGGAAGTGCCCACAGCAGCCCGCAGGGCCTCACTAGCTTTGCAAAGCTGACCCTTGCGCACATGTTTAGTGTAAGGAGAACTATGCAAGTTCACAGTCACCTGAAGAATGTGATGAAGGAATGAACATGTTGGCAAGTTAGATGGTTATGGGCCACGGGGCACCACAAGCCTAGTGGATGACATTTAGGATGACGCAGAGATGAGCCAGAGGCCACGATGGAAAAGGAAATTTGGAAGCTTGAGAGCAAAACGGATTCACGTGGTACCTAGGTCTCTCAGCCATAGCACTAAGAATGTAGTTCCCGGAGCCCCTCTATATATCAGCACAGACCTGGTGCACTAGCGACACAGTAGCCAACATAAATGTCTTAGCACTAGCATCAATGACGTACGCATCGGAGCCTGTATACATATCAGCAAAGACCTGGTGCACTGGCAATATGGTATACTACATAGGTATCGTAGCGCTATCACCAAGAATGTAGGTCTCGAAGCCTCTAAACATATCAGCACAGACCTGGTGCACTGGTGATATAGTATCCTACATATGTATCGTAGCACTATCACCAAGAATGTAGGTCTCGGAGCCTTTATACCTATCAGCAAAGACCTGGTGCACTGGTGACATGTTAGCCTACATAGGTCTCTTAGCACTAGCAGCAAAGATGTAGGTCTCGGAGCCTCTATACATATCAGCACAGACCTGTTGCACTGCACTGTTTCATCGAAACAGCACCAAAAATGTCCATCAGGTGGCATCTGTAGCTGGATGTTTAACAGCACTGGGACGATGCGGATATGATTCCATGCACATAATAACCGCACTGTCAAGAAAAGTATGTGCAGATAACATTTCCTGGAAGGTTGTCGTTCAGACCCATTCAAAGTGCTCACGCAAATGTGCCGAACACATCATATGAATCACGTCAACACAGCGGATCACTAAGGAGTAGGGTAAAAGTAATGTACCTAAAGGAAGCATTGTGAACAAGTAATACATGGGCTTTGAGACACAGTTAAACAGCAATTGGACCATGCCTAGGAGGATTACTGAGCCACCATCCGATTCATTTGCCAAATGTTCCAATCAAATCCGTCAACCGAGCAGTTGCGTTGAGTTGGCAAAGGGGATGCACACGAAGACGAAAAAGGAGGTGGCCCTAAGAACGGCCAAGTTTGCGTTCTCACAGGCTGGCCTTTGAGAAGTTAGGCAAAGTCGTAATGATCGCCTGCGGTGGTTTAATGACATTGACACAGGACTTACTGTCTGGTAAGGAAATCATGAAAGCCCTCCTTAAAACGGTTGTCTTTCCAGCAAACGGTTCATTTGCAGTGGAATCCAGAACTACACTGAGGAGGATGCGGGTAACAATATAGTACGACATATTCAAACGCAGGTTTGCAGATAGGCTGCAGCTCCGCCGAGGTTTTCGTGTCATTTGGTAAGCGCATAGGCATAGCGGGTGCGTTGTCCGTACTCTGTGACACATATGCATAGCTGCAACAGGGTACCGCGTCACAAAAATTCAAAGTCTCTGAGCGGTGGTGAAAAGCAATTTAAAAGCGCTTGCCTTCGTACGCCGGGAAAGTAGATGGGGTAGATGATATCGTTATATTCGGAGAGGGTGTACAGCTTGCAGCTGAAACTAAATTACTTGATTCCAACTGACGTATGTTACTGCTATGTGACGGCTTCTTGGTAAGTGTAACTGCTGCTATGTCTCCGGAGCAAGCTTCGCGACGGTCGGTTTTGTTCTCCGCCAAGCATTTGCGGTGGTATAGTAGCCGGTTGTGCACGCCATGAACGCCCGTACCTGCAACATGTTCACCGCAAGCGAAGCCAAATATAGTCAACGTACCGGCTTCGTGTCACCGCGGTTGCTTACGTAATGGTTGGCAGTGTGGGATGGCACTTACGACGGACGCAGCTGGTGCTACGTCTATAAGCTCGTCGGTTTGTTTAATGAGGCTATTGATGAACCCCGATACCGCACTTGGGTTCACGTCTTCCAGGCACTTAAGTCGAGCAAGCGGTTTTGCTACGTAGGACTTGGACTGCCTTGAGGTGGCTACCTTTAGAGTCTGAAGCAATATGGAATCCTCCGGCATGTTGTAATCAGCTAACCATCGACTACAGATAGTTATGTTTTCTAAAAGGATAATAAAAAATTCGCCGTTTTACCCGTCGGATGTTGGTTTTCCTTATATAACATCAGTAAATGGACGCACGGTAGCCACACGTGTCGGTAAAATGAGCAAATGCACGTGCCATTTGTGCAGTCAATGTCATATCCATGGTGTTGATCTTGGACAACAAACTGTGGAAGTAGAAACATACGAGTTGGCATACCAGTCCCTCTCCAATATCTGAGTACACGGCACCGAACTTCGGTGTTGCCAGATGACGCATAATCAGGGTGCCAGCGTACTTTGTTAGGCGGCCTATAAGCATCTGCAAGTAGGCGTTACCTTTAGCTTCAAACATCTGGTGTCTGTCACAGAACTATGTACACTGCATCTAAAATTCTTTCAGTAGAACCTCAGACGGCTTCCACACTTTACTCACAGCCACAGCAAGGCAGTCGGAAGCATGCGTTATTTTCTTCAATCTATGGTTGGCATTCTCGACACGGTTGTCCGTGGTGTTCCCAACATGCACCAATCCCGCTTGAACGTAGTTCGCCCACGACCGCTTGCGGAACATCTGGTGGGATGTTAGATACCTAGAACAGTGTGAATGTCGGAAAAGTAGCATACTCGGTCTCCGTATCAGTTGTAGCCATCCGGTGCAATAAATAACGTGTGCGGAGGTTATTAGTCTACAGAACGGATTAAAACAATTCCCTTAACTCACGTGCTTTCGAACGGCTGCCCGGATATGAAAGTAGCACAGCAGAATGTCACATTGGAATACGGCTTGTGCTGCGCGCATTGTAGCAGCCAATTTATCCGTAACGAAAGTTCATACGAAGAAGTCATGGCCCATGGCATCACGAAACAAGCCAAATAATTTCACTAACGATGTGCACGTTTCCTTACGCACAAACCCATAAAATCTGGTCAGTCGTAACCCACGCCGTCTGTTACCAAGGCGTGGTACAACTTGAAACTGTAGCGAAATTTAATGACGATTTTCATACATACCCAAGACGGTTTGTACCATGCGTTGCATCCACGCACACAACGTGTAGCAATCGCAGAAGCAGTTAAACTTACTGATTGCGAGCAAAGCACACCTGCGTAAGTAAGCCATTTTCGGAAATGGTTTTCAGGAATCCATCCTGTTCCATGCTCTGAAGGGCATGTCGCAAATTGACTAGCAATAATAACGTGACACTTCACCTACATGACACGGGCGAACGCACCCTGCGGCGCACAGTACGGACGTCGTCGCTTGTGACGTGTTTCCCGAATGCATTCTCGATTTATTGCTTTATGTAGCAAGTAGGGGTGTTGTATCGAAATAAATCAGCAGATTGATCGCATTCCTCCTCCGTAAGTCGACGGTTTAGAGGGTGCCTTTTGAAAAGAAAGCGGTTGCATGGATGGTTGTGAGAGAGCTGGAACGCTAGCACCTTTAGCTTACGGCCATCCCGAGCAACACTGACGCGAGCACTGCAATCGGTGTCTCGAAAAGTGAATTAAACGGTCAACAACATTATAAACCACATACTAGACTCGCCATATCCCTTTGCTCCTTGTTTTGCGGCGCTAACAGCGCAAGCGTTTTTAAACGATGCGATCATACCTCACGCTTTGATACTTGCTTCTTTTGCCACTACAGCAAACAAAATTGAAGTTGTTGCGGTGCTAAAATGAGGTAAACAGCGAATAGAATTCATCATAGCTACGAAACGAATGTCCAGAAAGATGGCCGGGATTCTAACCAATCTGTCATGGGTAGAATTTGTTGAGGGTGGTGTGGTACGCCAGGCTAAAAGTTGATGAGGTTGACAATGAAAGTAAAAAGGTATAAAAGGAAGATGTACATGGCGAATGCGTCTGCATAATGGTATAAAGGGATGGCAAATAAAACTACTCTGTGGTTGTTCAAGTGGATAACCCTGGACAATAAATCGCTTTGGCGCCACGTTAGAAGCGGGCATCATGGTGCACGATATGGCTACATTTTAGAGGTTGTTGCGTTCCTTTTCCCTTAAATTTGCTGACATGGAGGAGCATGCGTGGAAATTTTAAGTAGCGGCTGCGATCTAATCCTACAAATGGCAAGTGTTGACTATTCTTGCCCTGAAAATTGGCTGGTGAATATCTTCCTTACGGGCAGCGTGAAAATTTAACTCGGTTCCAGCAGTTTTAGGATCGCTGGCAGCATGACGAGCGTTTTTCGACCTACTATCAAACGCTTGCACTGTCTCGCCTGTGAGCCTAGTGGAAGGGCATCGTTAGAAGCCTGTTTTTGATGCTTCCGCAAACAATGGAGGGTATTACAAACGAGGTCTGAGAGAAATGTGGTTGGCCATGTTCCCCCGTTTACCTGTGCCCACCCATTTCAGCCTCCAAGCACATGAAAGATGCAGTTGCAAACACATGAACATGCAGTGACCTTATTGCTATTCTTTCCTTTTTTAGTATAAATGCGAGAATCGATTATCACGTCGATGTGCTGAGAGCTCTTCTCGCTTATTGGAGCACGAAACAAGACGCTAAAGCGTATTTTGTCCCTGGATTCTCAGTCTTGAACCTTTGATGTTTCTAAAGCTTTGGATGGTTACACGTCTTTTGATCGCTGGACGTTAACCAGGTACTCGCCGCTTGCACGCCATTAATCATTTGCAAAAGGCGCATTTGCCTTGACTTCTTGTCAGTTGCTCAGTTCGGTGAAACTTGTCTGCGTTCACTCAGTTTCTTGGTTATTGTGCCTCTGCTGTTTCAAAAAGAACCTGCCGTCACATAATTGGGAATTTCACGTTGAATTTCTTTTGCCCGTTGCGATCTGGTGAGTCCATTACAATACATACATGGACACTTGGTATTTCCGATTGGTCCTCTCGTCGATTGCATAACTGGTCATGGTAAACCGTCTCACAACTGTTGCTTACCTCTTAATCATTTGATATTCTGAATCTTCTGTCGAGATGGTTTTGTGCGCAGTTCTAACTCTTCGTGTCCTTCCGACTACTGGTTTTTATATATGTCAAGGCTGAGTATCTCAATGCGGTTACAGACGTGACCGGGGGCCTACAATGCAGTATTTGTTTCCGTCGGTTCCTAATGGAGTGTACTGGTTTGTATCTGATGCAGTATGCACTTACGGCTAGTAGCGAGAACATACCGCACATTTGTGTTGCCTGCAGTGTGCGTAGCACTGAGCCTTGCAAGTCAGTAACTAGTAGTCCGATGTCTCTGGAAAGCCTGATGTCTGCTGTGTTTGCTAGACGGGGAGTTTGGTTGCCTTGTTAACATTATGGACTGCTCAGGTCTCCGTCAAGAGGCAGTGGAAGATACAATTTCCGGACCCGGCGTTTGCTTGCTCACAGTCTACTCTCAATATACAATTTACTAACAACACTGTTGGCAACGAACTCTCATACCGTGTTTGATTCGTCTGTTAGCCAGGGCGAAATCGGGTTTCTGCCCTTGTCAAAGTAAAGGGGAAGAGGGTTAAAAAGTGACAAAACCCAAGGCGGATGTATCATATCCGTTGGGTGTCGTATCCCCATTCCCCTCCATTTCTAATGCAGCTGTCATCCAAGGTTGATTTGCCTACGACGTTGGAGTCTAAAAATCAACGCTAATATAAACCCGCCAACGTCGACAGAGCGTTGGATAAGTATTCCCCCTTGTTCAATTTCGTATACTAATTGCAGCGCTATTTTCAGTACACCACGAAGTCATGCCGCTCTTCTAAAGGAGCGTATGCTAGATGATCTTCATTTCTTTAAGATGTGCGTTAATAAAATTTACTGCTGGGCTTTTACGGCGCCACTGTGCGAAAACTCACCAGCCTTCGTAGCTTGTCGACTGAGAAAGCTCTTGCGTGTTGCTTGGTCCTCTCCAGAGGTACACCAAGCTCTTCTACGTTTTTCATTTAAGCTCAAAGTCCCTGGTGTCATGTTGCACTTAGATCTCGCTTTAACGGAGACGTTGAAATTCCGGGTGGCTGTGCGATATTGATACCCGTCGTGCAACCGGTAAAATGAGCTCTTGCCCTGAAGGGTAGAGTGTACAATGAAGCGGTACGTTCGACCCTACTTTACGGTTGTGAAAACTGGCCGCTTAAAGCAGCGGACCTGAAGACGCTAGTTACGTTCGACCACCGGTGCCTTGGTGATTTAGCTCACATCTGGTGGGAACCCCGCGTGAGCAACGAGCGTGTTCGACGCCTTGTTTACGGCACAGGAAAAGGAAATGAACCGCTCAGCACCGTCATTTGACGCACCAGGCTCCGATGGCTCGTCCACCTGTTACGCATGCCAATCCACCGACTCCCGCGACGTGCGTTGTTTGCGCTCCGGGGTTGTGGATGGAAGAAGATTAGGGGTGGCCAAGCGATGGATTGGTCGAGATAAATGAAGGCCCTCACTTCTGAGCTGGCCTCGGTTGAAGCGTCTCGGCTCCGTGGTTGGGTTCCGAAAGACGATGAACACGTTTGGTTGGACACACTTGTTGCTGTGGCTAGGAGCCGACCTCAGTGGCGTTCGTACGGAGTTTTTTGTCCCACCCCATCCCTCTTAGCTTCCCCTCCAACCACGATCTCATTATTTAGCCTTACATAATTTTGCATAGTAAGTTTTTTGATGCACAGTAGCATGCTGGTAAGTTACCGGAACGATGCCTATCCGTTACCGGTAGCTCAGCCGGCTTGCACCAGTTGCATTATTTTTTCTCCTTTTTCTGTGTATTGCGGCAAAGTAGCTGAGGTGTTCCCCGCCTCTAGCTAACGTGTAGGATGATGATGATGCTCCCCTGCATTCGTTCGTGGGCTTGCCCACTAGGTTTAAAATGAGAAAACTAGTCCCTTTTGGACCTTTGCTAATAAATTCCCTGACTTGGTCACGCAGGTGGTATACAACTTAGAAGTCGAAGTACCAGGGGCTATTGTTCGCTTACCTGTGCATGAAG
The DNA here is from genome assembly GCA_944474145.2 of Dicrocoelium dendriticum. Lineage (NCBI taxonomy): Eukaryota > Metazoa > Platyhelminthes > Trematoda > Plagiorchiida > Dicrocoeliidae > Dicrocoelium > Dicrocoelium dendriticum. The sequence continues at coordinate 55,125,789 of OX104065.1, forward strand.
CAGGACGCTCGTTAGGCAGAGGCTTGTTTCGTCCTTGGAACCTGAGCTGATCTCTCGGTGCTAACGACCACGCGCGTCAGTAGCTTAAGTGCGCGAACGGCGAATAAGCGTCTTTACGGGGTCCATGTATATGGCTCCCCTAGTAGGGAGCTTAGTCTCTACCCGAGGCAAATTAGAAGTAACGGCATTCATGCTTACACTTTGTGGGATGTAGGCACTGATGACAAACTGACGCCCAATAGCCACTCGCGACTTCAAACCTTTGAATGCGTCTGCCATTCAGACCGCACACATCCGTCGACTGATTGGGATGCAACTCTAGATGGCAAATGGTATCCACCTACAATGATCCATTGCGCATGTCGTCCGCTTCACTGCAGGTGAGTGCACCGCATATATACACCTGGCTTTTAGACCGCCAGTAGACATGCGCCGCCCGGATTCCTTGTTTGGTGGTGCAATCCTGTCTCGGAGTGCATGATGCCCTTCTTTTCACGGGATACAAACCATTTCTCAGTGTTCAAGCTTTGTGGGTTACGAGCGATTTACACGCTCACCCGCAAGGTCGGGAATATTTGTGAATGGTTTGAACGTCATAAAACATTACTGCATTGTGCTCCTGTACTTCGATTAGCCAATTCCGTCAAACATTGGTTATCATGTGACACTTTACTATGTCTTTCTGATACCCCTGTACTTGACGCACATTGGTGACCACCATCATCTTGCATACACCATTGCAGTAATCCTGCCTCACCTTTATGCAGTCTAGGTCTATTGATTTGAACTACATCTTCCGCCTGTCCGCAAACTAGCGGATAGCAGCAATGATGTGTGGCAGAAATGGACACCACCTCATTTCGGAAAGCAACTGCAGGTGAGATTGTCTGCTCAGAATGTCCGCACTTGTGGTCAATTTTGCTTCCATGTGGCACCCGCCTATATGCACCCTAGTCACAGATTGCCAGGTGGCACGGCCATGCTAGGTGATCATATGTTTCTCACCGAATCCAATGGCTTTTTATTTCAAGATAATCATCTCCTGCACATATATATTGTGTACGATGCACGCTGAATGCCTGGATGTGCACAACCTCGGTACCTCTTGAATCTATAAGTCAAGCTTGCGTTACATCTATGCATATTGGTTTCCTGGGTGTTTGGGGCACAATTTGCAATACACCGTTCCTCAGTGCTTGCGGGTTGTGGGTCAAGAGCGCACAAAACGTTCCCCATAATGATGTGAATATTTGGAATCGGTACAAACGTCCGCCTTGAATTTCATGGCATGTTTCCCTTTCATTACCATGTTGCATGGATTAGGCCATATTTCAGTGCTTATGCAGCGATAGGGATATCAAACATTTGCATCCCATGACCTGAAAAATGAAATTAAGTTTGAGCCGCGTTAACCTTGTAACAATGACATGATAACAGCCATTACATGCATGCTTATATGGGCACAGTAAACAACGTTCATGGAGGCGTGTGAACTTCGGAGTACGTTTTATTAGCAGCGGTACTGATGACACCACTGTGCCACCAACATGAGCTCAATAAACGCCGGTCGCGAACGTCTGTGGAGCCAACAATATCCGCTACGCTAGTCGTCATAATGAAACAGATACTATGGGACAAATATAGGATAACTACGAATACGTCTAGAAGGCATGTGCAGCCAATATTTGTAGTTTACCTCGTGGTACTATTGATGTCAGTGTCTTTGGACGTATATGGACTAAGTAACCACCGTTCATGGAGGCTCGTAGAGCTACCGGCAGTATTATTGTACCTCTGTTGGACATACACAGGCTTACGCTTGTGAAGCCAACATGGATGCCGGTTAATTTGCGAGCGCGCCGCTTATGTTATGGGACCTATAATACTTCTCCTTGCACTGGTCATGCAGGCGAGGCAACCAAGGGAGTCTGCTTGAGTGCCGACAGTACTGACATATCCGTGGCTGTTATATAGGCTTACTAAGCACACAGTACGTTGGCATGAATATCCAACTACATAGCATCATGTCTCCCGCTGCTTGCAACATACTGCGTCTCTGTGCTTCATGCAGCTTTGCTCCAGAACATGACCACATGGGAAATTGTAAGTGTGCAGGGATCTGATTTACGTTTATTTCCAACTACCTTGTCTACCTCGCCTCTTTCCCTCCTTCTTGCTTGCATGCTACACGCTATTTGTCTACCGCACTGCAGTGCCACCCATATTTACAGGTGATGGTGCTGCTGCAATCAATTACTTTTCAGTTTAACGATGTTCGCCCATGCTTTACGTCCTATTCCGCATATAGCATAACCGGTACTCAGGTATCACAACTGTCAGCCAGGACGTTCGCATGCTCTGGTTAGTCCGCACTGTTAACTGCCTCCGCTTTCCAGTTACTTCGTGAACGACCCGAAGGCCCTTTTCAGGGTCATCCTATGTCCTATAGCCTAGTGGTGCATTCTTACAAGCCATAGTGCCCACTCATATGCTTGCATGCGCCTCACAACTTGGCCGCTAGTTCAGTGGATGGGTCCGTAATCGTAGACCACATTCACTGACTCTCTATAACACTTGCGGTTCTCAAGCATAGCCCTTCTATGCCGTGACCGAAAACCACCAAACATTGTACATTATTGTCGCTTTACGGGTTATGAGCACCTTGAGCACTCCGAACTCAGACGACAGTAGTCGCATATGGTTCAAATGTCTGCTCTCACACTCAAGAAAACAGTCCCAATAATACATAAGTCTCCAATGGCTGTGGACGTTGTTAATCATGTGCAACCCTTCTAATTCCATTCCATTCAGCATCGCCAACGCGAAATTAGTAATTGCGCTCCTGGTCTCTTCGGTAAGTTACCCAGTTTGTCGCAAAAGCTTCATTTTCGCATAATAAAAATTCACCACCCTGCGTCTATGCGTGTACTATTACGCCAAGCAATGCTATATGGATCATAATCTCTGTTGAACAATGAGCGTACATTATCCTACCAATTATTACATAGTTTATTTGTTGTCTTTCACTCAACTGATTGGCTGCTGCTTGATATCTCCGGTGTGGCTGCGCTTGATATGCATGTTGACGAGGTGCCTACCAGTTTCCTACCCACCACCTCGTCCACACTGGCTCAAGGAGACAGTTGGACGTTCCTGGAGGGGACGGGGTGCACGGTCCATGTGGCCGTTTTAGGGTCAAAGAGTGGTTCCATACACACAGTTTGCAGCGGACTACGTTCCAGCCACCACCTTGTGTGCAATTGATTCCCAAATACAGCGTGCTCGTGTTTGACTTTGAAGGAGTGTGGGCCGGCTTCGTTGACGAAATGTGGCTCCCGTCCACATGCCTCCCGGTCTTATTCCTTCGCGTTTACTCTGCATATTGGGTGTGTGTGGTTGGAGCTCTGGGCGGTGCAGCACAAGTCAACCATTGTTACTCTGTAGCCGCACGTGTCCTGTGGCTGGCCACAGTGACAGGCAAATCCGAAACCGGATGCCGCCAGTCATATATATATATATACTATCTGGGATATCTGGTATTTATTTTAACAGCAGTTTCACATCGTTAAATATACCCTTAGGTTTATGCATTATATATCATGCCATTACTACTCATCATTAAGTTTGCACCACCTCTGCGCAGTATGCCTACTGGATGGCCGGCACATTAATAATTCGAAATGAATTCCGCGTCAATAAGTTGCAGATACTTCAACACAATGCACAACTGTACACTTCGTGTGGGTTAACATTACTCTTGTCACTATTTCAGCAGCTTATTTATGCCGATCATTATGTAGTTCTGTGTACTTCTCACATGGATTTTACAAGTTCCCATATTTCATTGCATATTTCAATATAATAAGGCTTCACGATTTCCTTCACTGGTTAACATTCAACGACACTACTACTTCCATTTCCTTGTTCTGCATAAGTTCATTTATTTCACGTTCCGGATTCCTCTATTCTCCGTTGCAGCAAATGATATTTTATAAGAATTCATCACCAACCAACAATTACAGCACACCGTGCGAGGTAAGCCTGAATCATACATTTCTTACAACGTTTTACCACATTTTCATTCATAGGATACTTGAAATAGGCTTAGGTATATTAGACGACTAACATAGTTCACTGTTTAACAAGCCCTTGAAATGTCAATACTTCGCTACAATTACGCAGTTTCGAATTTTGAAGGCCATGTTACCAAGGTTACAGGAAACTACTATACTGCAAACGTTACATTATTTTAACACTTTAAAAACATAAACCCCGCATTCTGTGTTATAATTGAAACATTAATAAGTACTTCCGAAGTCTCGCGATGGCCCGCTCGATGCCTGCTGTTCTATTACATATCGGCCCGTAACAAAATTTCCGCCATAGCTTAGAGCCCAGCTTCCTCAGCCTCCATGGTTGAAATTCGAAATAACAGCCAAAGACGACCTATTTCATTAGACCTCACTTAAAGTAGCAACTAACCTCATTTGCAGAGATATCAGCCGCTTTTTGGAAAATACTTGACATAGTCGTATTTTATGTCGTAAAATTGATGCAACTTATTTTTTTATTGCCCACATTTCTTGCAGTCCTATGGTTGCCACTACGTGGCACCGGCATAATGTGGTGAGGGTTGTATGGTACTCTGGGCTTAAAGTTGGTTAGTTTGACAGTGAAGGTGAAGATGTATACCATGATGTACATGGAATATACGCCTAGGTGATGATATAAATGGATGGCAAATATAAATACTCTGTGGTTGTTCAAGTGGCTAACAATGTGCAATAAATCGCTGTGGCGCTACATTAGAAGCGGTAGTCATGGCGGATGATATGGCTAAGCTTCAGTATTTGTTACGATACTTTTCCCTTAAATTTGTTGAAATGCAGGAGCATGTGAAGAAGTTATAACTAGCAGCTGCGGAGTAAGTCTACAAGCAGCAAGTGGTGACTATTTTTGCCCTCAAAATCGACTTCTAGGTATCTCCCTTACGGGAAGGGTGAAAATTTAACTCGGTTCCAGCAGTTTTAGAATCGCTGTCATCATGACGAACGTTTTTTGCCCTACCACCAAACACTTTCGTTGTCCCGTCGCCGAGAAACGTGGAAAAAGCATCGTTAGAAGCCTGCTTTTTGTGTCTATCCCGCAAAACATGAAGGACATTAAAAGAGGCTTGAGAGAAATGTGGTTGGCCATGTTCCCCGTTTACTTGTACATACTCATTTCAGCCTCTAACCATATGTAAGCAGCTTATGCAAATACATGAACATGCATGGACCTTATCGCTATTCTTTTTTCTAGTATAGCCGCAAGAATCGATTGTCACGTCGATGTGCTGGGAGCTGTTCTCGCTTATTGGAACATGAAACGGGACACTGGTTGAGCTGAAACGCATTTTGTCCCTAGATCATCAGTCCTGAACCTTAGAGGTTTTCAAAGCCTTGGATGGTTACTCGTCTTTTGGTCACCGGTTTAGAGAGTCGCCTGTACCGGCAGCCCGGAGAGCGATTCGAAAAGACAGATCGAGTTGTATGGAAACATTTATTGGTACAGTACAAGATTCCCTGTTATCTAGCTATAAAGGAACGACACCGTTGACGCTCTAGCTAGGGGAACGGAACATGCACAGCACACACGGCAACAGGGAGTTGCAACCGGAACGAACGTCAATCAAAAATGGCGATGAGCAAGTCAAGCATTCGAACTCAGCAATCAGTTGGACAAACCACACCGGTAGCCTAGGTGTACAATGAAATAATTTTAGTTAGAAATTTACACAGACGAATCGGGGAATCTCCAGACTGCTACATAGCCCTCTCCCAGAAGGGACTGTGTAAGCTGTCCTTCGATCTACTTGTGGATTCTCCGTCGCGGGCCAGCCTTCTTCGAGACCAGGTTGTGAAACCTGATGCAGCTGCTGGGGGAGTACCATGCAATCGGACCCTAGCGGGCTCCCACCCGTGTCCTCTCTAAGGAGTCGAAAAGGTTAAATCTGTTTGTGGGGGACAGTCAATAAAGTTCACGTATGCGGTTGAGCGGGAATTTCGTTCCACTTCCAGTTGACGTGCGGGGATCCAGCAAAAAGTGAAACCGAGGTGCAACTAACCGGCGGTGTATATGGAAAGCAAAATGAAAAAGCAGCATAAATAAATAGCTATAAACAAAAGAGTGCAAAGCGAAAAACTTGCAGTTGTTTTTGGGTTTTTAAAAGGTTTTGCTCATTTTTGGTAGTTTCAACATGTTTTGATCTTTTCTGTGGCTATTCGCAAAAGTTTAGTAAGAGCAGAAAATTACAGAGGCACATTCTATGTAAAATAGTGAGTGCTAACGATGTCCGAAAAATGAACTGGAGGTTTGTGCTTCCTACCGCGTCGATTGATAGTAGGGTGAGTAGGAGTGCTGTCGGTTGTGGTTGTCGGTTCTGCTGGAGCGAACTGACTCGCCTGAGGTTGCGGTGCGAGCTGTGATGGCGCAGGCTATGAAGGTGTTGGTTGCACCGCAGCGTCAGATTTGTTGAGGAATGCTGGCTTGAGTCGATCGACGTTGATCGACTCAGTCAATAGTAAACGTCTTGTCGCTTCTGCTACGACACGGTACGGACCAGAGTAAGGAGGTTGAAGTGGCTGGCGTACGCTTTCAGTGAGGACGAACACGTGCGCGCAAGTAGTTAAGCGTCCGTCCATGTGGGTACGCAAGCTCTGTGCTCTGGGTTGCACAGGCTAAATATGTCGCATGTGATGAGACAGGCGAGCTGCGTGGTCGCCATAGTCGAAGGTTATCGCTTTTGGTGAGACGAGTTCATCAGGTAAGTGTTGTGTGCATCCAAAGACTAGCGACGGTGGAGTGGCGTGCAAATCCGCTTTAATCGTGTTTCATATGCCTAAGAGAATGAGCGGAAGTGCTTCGTGCTAGGATATGCTAGAATGGGCACAGATTGATGCTTTCAGTTGCCGGTGGAACATTTCTGCCATCCCATTAGCTGCGGGATGATTGCGGTGGTTCGAGTATGTTTGCAACCAAGAACGTTGAGCAGTTTGCTGAAGGATCCGTCAAAGTGTGATCCACTGTCAGTGATGACTACGTTTGTGCAACCGAATTGAGCCACCCAGGTTTCCAGGAAATCATGCGCAACTGTCTCAAATGAGCAGGTGATTTTCGGAATCGTCCCTGGAAACCGGGTGAATCGGTCAACACAAGTGAGGAGGTACACTTAGCCTTTGCATGGAGGCAAAGGTCCGACCAGGTCGACATGGACGTGTGCTAAACGAGAGTCGGAAGCGGGAAAGACGCCTGGTGGGCTTTTGATGTGTCTGTAGACCTTGGCGCACTGACACTTTAAGCATGCGCGTGCACAAAGGCGGACATCGCGATTGACATTGAGCCTTAAGAAGCGTTCAGTTACGTGCTTCGCAGAAGCACGTATGCCGGGATGAGACAGGTTGTGTAAAGCGTTGAAAACTGGTCGACGCATCGAAGTAGGAACTACAGGTCCAGGAGAAGTTTGTGAGACGTCACAAAGAATGGTCCCCTTAGATGAAGCTAGTGGAACTTCGCGTAGTTTCAACGAGGTGTTGTGTCGTAGCTAGTCTATGTCGGGATCAGCTTGTTGGGCAGCAGCCATAGTGGTTAGATCAATGTTGTTGCCAAACGATAAGCTGATCTGCTGAAGGCGTGAAAGCGCATCCGCGGCGAGATCGAGAGCACCAGAGACATGTCGTACGTCTGTCGTAAACTGAGAAACGTAGTCTAGGTGCCTAGTTTCCCGCGGAGTATACCTACCCGTTGCGTCATTGATTGCGTAGACCAATGGCTTGTGGTCGGTGTAGACTGTAAAATGTCGACCTTTGAGATAGTGACGGAAATGTCTGATACCCAGGTAGATACCTAACAGTTCCCTACCGAAGATGCTGTAACGCTATTCGTCAGGTTGTAAAACTTTCAAGAATAAACCTGGAGGTATCCATCGATGATCGATGAATTGTTGAAGAACTGCACCGACGGCTGTCGGATGCGCCAGTTGTCAGGGAGCGTGGTGCAGATGTGTCTGGATGGGCGAGATGCGCTATGTTGGCGGTAGCGTCTTTGAGATTCTCAAAAGACAGTCTAGCCTCGTCTTCAAAATGAAAAACCGTTGTTTACCGCGGAGCAAGTCAGTCATTGGTTTAACAATGCTCGCGCAGTTAAGAATAAAGCGTCTATAATAGTTGACCAGGCCAAGGAGTCGGCGTAACTGTTTAAAGGAACTGGTAGCAGAATAGTCCTTCAGTGCCTAGATTTGGTCTGGCAGAGCTTCGATACCAGAGGCGGATATGCGGTGGCCAAGAAAGTCGCTGTATATCTGACCAAGCTCGCAATTATCGGGGTTGACGGTAACCCCATGCTGTGTTAAGCGTTGAAAGACAGCGTCGGGTTGCTGAAGATATTCATCACCAGAAGGGCTGGCAATGAGAATGTCATCTATATAAGGATGAACGCCTTCGAGTCCTCGCGTTACCTCGTGAATGAAACGCTGAAAATTTTGGGCAGCGCTGCTGAGGCCGAAAGGCATGCTGAGGTACTCGAATAGGCCGAATGGCGTGATGACTGCTGCTTTAGCAATGTCGTCTGGTGCGACAGGTACCGATGGCGGGCGCGAACTATTTCGACTTTGCTAAATATAGACTTATCAGCTAGAGCTGAGGTTAAATCGTTCATGTGCGGAATGGGGTATTTATCCAGGACGATAACTTTGTTAAGTGCCCTGTAGTCACCACAGGGGCACCAGTCACCGGATTTCTTCGGTACCATGTGTAATGGTGATGCCCATGGAATTTTGGAAGGGCGCATTATTCCCAGTTCGAGCATTTGCTCGAAATCCGCCTTAGCAGCTTTGAGCTTGCCCGGGGCTAGTCTGCGAGGGCGGGCCGAAACAGGTGGGCCCTTAGTGCAAATGTGGTGCACGACGTTTGACTTCATAGAAGGCAAGTCGTTCAGGACGCAAACATGTTTAGCATGCTTGCTGCAAAGTTCTATAGGAGGTTGCGAAGCTTGGGGTAGGACAAAAATGGGAGTGATGGCACCCACGTTGGCGCCAGTCCAGATAACACTGATTTGTGTCCTAGAGTCGATAAGCTTCTTCCTTTTAGCGTCGACGCTAAGGTCGAATTGTTGAAGAAAGTCTATGCCTATGATGGCAAAAGCACGGCTGTTACTATCAAAGGCCGGCGAAAGTTTCGCCGGAGGCCTACATCGAGCGTTAGTAGCCTATCGCCAAAAGTTGTGATTGATGTGCCATTAGCGGCACGCAGCTTGGTCGGCGCTGGTGAGACGACCACTTCTAGGCTACGGGGTATAACGTTAACTTCGGCTCCAGTGTCCACTAGAAACTCGGTGCCGGAAGTTAAATCCCTAACGCGGATGAGGCGACTTTGGTGTTGGCCTGTCGCGTCCGTCGCCGTTAGGGATCGGCCGAGAAATTTTCCTGCTTCTCGGCGTAGTTGCAAGGCTTCAGACATTTATGAGCTGCTGTACCAAAACTCTGATGATCCCAACAGTTAGTCTGCATTTTGCTAGGCTTAGAACGTTTGAAGGGCGACTCTGAGCGGCTATAACGAGGACGGTTCATAGTAAGCTGTTGAATCTGGCGACTAAGTGTCGCAATTTTTTGCAGGGCTTCTAGAGTTGACTGTAAGCCAATGATAGAAGTGCCCTGGGACGCGATGGCATTGATCTTGCTGGCGTCGGCTTGTGGCTGTGATCGCTCAATAACTTGATCTGCTAAATCTGCTAGTTGAATGAGAGAGACGGAGCTCACAGTAGCGAAAATCGCATGCGCGTTTTCCGGTAGCCGCTGTAGCCATAGTTCGCGAATTAACGTCTCGTTCATGGTTGAGGTACCAAGGAGTTGCTGCATCTCTCTTAGCAGGGTTGAGGGCAGTTTGTCGCCTAGATGCAGATCCCTGAAAAGCTGCTGCAGGCGAACTTATACAGAGGGCATAGCACACCTGATCGCGGCTTCCATGGGAGCCTCATAGCGGTTTTCGCTCTGAGAAATGATGACGTCACGAACCTGCACTGATATCTCTTTGGGGAGATAGGACAGGAGCTGACTATAGTTTGCATAGTCGGAAGTGATTCCGTGGTCGTAAAACTCAGCCTTAAGATGAGCAAACTACAAAAGAGGATCCATGTCCAAAAAGGTGGCACACAGAGGGATAAAACGCTTAGCAGAGACTCTACCCCAGTGTCTACAGTTTCCATCGCTAATAAATGACGCAATATACAGGCTACAGTATGCAAAATTGAAACCGGAAAATATAAAAATAAATGGAACGAGCTCACCGGGGAAAGTTTAAACTAGCCGGGGCTGAGATTGTTCCGGAATGGGGGCCGCGTGGAAGCGAAGCGCGGTTACGGCGTACGGCTGATGGTATTTTATTTTTTTGTCCACGGACGTCAGACCGGGACTCTCACATCTGTGTTTTGCCTAACGGCAAGGTTGGTTCGGTAGCTATGCTAGGCCAACTGGAGCTGTTGCCATTAGGTGGCGGTTTGTATATATGTATAGTATGCACATGTTAAGTCGGTGTATGTTTTGTATTGAAGAAGGTGAATATGGTTATCATCGTTAGCTGTTGTGATAGACTACAAGAGTATTGAAAATCACCTGGCGCCACATTTGTAACTGTCCTCATTGTGGATGAATCTGTGAGATCATGTCCTTTGGTGCGTACTATTATGGGAAATTTGACGACGGCGAGTCCGATGTAAAGAAATTTTCAATTTGCAACTGCCACGGCTTTTTACAAGCATACCACTGTGACTCGACAGCATTATGAATGGCGAAGTGGGAAGCGGTTGCCAGAAGAATACCCGTACCAGTACGTGCAGTGTCGCTGTCTTCATGGCAGGCATAGCCACGTTCGTGGGAAACGGTAAGTTGCTCTTCTCACTGTAGCATAAATGCTACACAGTTACAGGATGCTGGATTCCAAAGCGCATTTCTCTTCCAAGTTGCAGGGTGAAGTTTACGAACGAGGAAAATCGCATTTGTGTCAGCGTCATGATTTCCGTTTTGGGAAGCCACGGCTATATTCACAAAACAGGCGGTTGAAGTAGGCGCCGGAGAAAGAGGATTTTCCCCGATGTCTGTTTTCAAAAGTGATACGTAGGTACCTTTCTATGGTCCGTGGGCGGAAGTTGAACGTGGATGATCTGAGGACGCTTAAAAGATGACACATGAAGCGGGAAACAGGGGGAAGTTGGCAAGGTGACAGAATTGTTGGAGCGGCACGGCGCTTGTCGGGTGTTGAAAGACGGAAAGGCGGTCATTTGTTCTTCCAGCCATCGGTTAGGGCGGCCATTGCGGAACGATACTGCGAAGTACTGTTGGCGGACGCGACCTACCAAGTAAATTATGGGGAATATATTTTGTTTCACTGTATGCTGGTGGATGTAACTGGTGTGGCGCATGCAGTTTCTGTGCGTTGCTACCGAATAAGACGTACCACAGTTACCGGCAAGCCATGGACGCGATGAACGAGATGCTACCTTGCATGGCGTCTTTACGAACGCTTTTAATGGATAACTGCATGGCTCAGGTGCGGGCGATGACCTAAGCTTATCCTAACGCGTCGGTATTGCATTGCCGTTTTACGTGCTTAGGTATATGTCCAGATGGGTTGCTCGTCTTTCGGGAACGAATTCAGTAGACGGAAGCCTTCTGCAGCACTGCCTGCACACCTTGATTTATACACGTGATGCGGAGCAGTTCGACGGACTTGCTGAGGGCGATAGCGGCGAGGACTGCGGAATAGTATACTTACTTACAGCGAACGTGACTGCCTTGTACATCGTCCTGGGCTGCTCACTAGTTATGCGACGTGTGCTTATTCGGTTGCGCTACAACCAAACTGGTTGAGAACGAGAACAAGCGACTGAAGAGGCAGCTTACCGCGCAGTCATCCCTGCATACTCTGTTTACGGTGATGCTTGATCGTGTAAACACGTGGATTCAGGAGAGACTTCAAACTCTTGGTAGGCATAACGCGTCCACTTACATACCAACCCGGAATTGTCCTTGGCACCACCGATTTTTCTAGTTTTCTTCCGTTCGCTCGCAGGCAATTAATGAGATATTGGAGGAGCGCACGTATCAAGGCTCTGCATGACGTTGGTATGCATTGGTTGGTTCGTTGTGCTCGTGGTACGGCTACCCGTTCCAACGCTGTGACCGTATATTCCTGTCAGTGCGAACTTCATCACTAGTGCTGTATGCTGTGTGCTCATATGTGTCACGTAACCCCTAGGCTAGGTACCGGTATATGGCTACTGGGGTAAATGTCCTATGAATGTTGGGACACAGGATGCACTGGGCACTGCACCGGCTGCTTCATTGTGGCGTAATATCACCATGCATTTGACGGACCACGTGTTGGAAGTAAGACCCGTGGGACGGACTACGAAATTGCGGCAGGCAGAGAAGTTTCCTTCAGAGTGGAAAACACAAGCGCAGGTTTTTTATGGGAATACAAGCTCCAGCATTACATGACCCATGGGGTAAGAAGAGTCTCGGTTGGGTGTGATGAAAGACCAAGCAAACTTACAGCGGGTTGGAGCCACGTGTTAGCTGTATCTTAATCGGGATTATACGGCATTTAAACAGAATGCACCTTGGCTCAAAGCGTGACATCCCACTATGCCCTCCGAAACGGCTGTGGAAAGGAGTTAGGTTGAATAGAAAAAAGAAGAGAAACTGCATCAAGTAAAAGGTAGTTGTTTCAGGGACTACTGAGGTGTAGCTCAGCCAGATGACGAGCCAGGCAGGTATTAAAATCCGGCACAGTGGATGCGAAAACTAAATCATCAGCCAAGCAGAGCATTGTGCCGTCAGCAGTTTCTCAAAGCGAAGTTGTGTCGTCTGCAGTCCAACCGACTGTGCTGATATGTGGGCCTCAGTGGGTGGCCACGTAGGTGGGAACACTGTTGATGCAGTGTGAGTAGTTGGCGACAGGGTCGTCCAGGGTTGGATAAGATCATAAATGCAAGGATCAGATCGCCCCGCGGACGTTGGTACTTAAGCGAGTCGAGGCCCAGTCAGTGTAGTCGTTGTGGATAATCTAAGTGCTTGGGACCTCGGACTAGTTTTCTTGCTCGACGTTGTGGGACTTCAAGTGTACTTTGGTCCTTCAGCAGCCAGGAACTCCAAGTCTGAATAGACAACTCCAAGTGGGGTCGAAGCAAAGGGTTCATTAGTTGGAGATAACTGGGGTGAGTATGACCGAAGGCTCTTTTCAGCAATCCCACCACGCGGTTAGCAGCAGCTGCTGCTTTCCGGCAGGAAGCGCGTACGGAAAGACACGTACGGCTGATGATGCCTAAGTCCCTTTCGGCTGAAGCCATCTGGAGGATAGACGCTTCCAGGTAATAAATAGGAGAAAAATCGGATTGGAGGGTAGAAGGGACGTGACATTTGAAAGCATAAATGGAAGGCTGCTTTTATGGACCACTGACGTACACGGTGGAGGTCCGTATGAAGTGCTAGGGCATCAAACTTGATGGCTAATGGTGCGCCACACTTTCGCGGCATTGACATATAACAGCAGGGAAGACCCCACTTGCGGTGTGACGTCCTCAGTGAAGGCTAGGAAGAAGTGCGGTCCGAGAACACACCACTGTGCAGCACGCAAGCGCTTCTGTGAGTTAAATGAGCCTGGTGCTTCCAATAGACACCGCGACTGACGCTCGTTACTGTCATCAGCATTCCTCCAACGTTAGAAATGTTGCATGTTGCTTTTTTGTCAACCTTGCATAAGGTTTTATCGTTCACACTTATCACTGATTTAACGGTTAGTTGCGGTGTTACGTGATCCACACAGTTGCAGTAAGGCATCCCTTTTCTGATCAGATACGTTTCCTTTGAAGTGCATAAAGGATGTTTTAGTTGTGGCTCCGCAGTATGAATGACTATCATTGTGTAATGAATTTACCGTTACAGGTATATTACAAGTCACGGCAAGAATGTGTATATGCTCTCCTTCAATCATCGTACGCGGTATTAATTATTTGTGTTGCACCGGTTAGTGAAATCCTAAGCAAAATAGGGCCCTCATTTTCCAGCAGGCATACGGCAACGTAACCTGTGGGGAGTTTCCGTACGTGTCCTACCTAACGGGCATTGGTGAGTTTGATTCAGTTTCTTGTTAGTACGCTGCTTTTTTGCTATATGCGGTGCTTTACTGACGCCAGCAGTTTAAACAGTACCGCCTGCGGTTCTATGGAGATCGCATGAATAGCCCTACGTAGTATTCACGTACGCATATCATGGTACCGTTTGCCCTGGTGCCATCAGACACCAACAAGGCTTCGCGGGCAGTGATGATCAAGCGCTTGAAGCGGCTTCCGATCTACAGACGGAGTGGTCCAAGCTTCACTGTGCTAAAGCTGAAGGGACGTCATCCAGGCCTTGCATACACGCTCTTTCAAAGGGATGGAAAATGACTTCTGTCGCCAAAGATATCGCCGGGTTTAAGAAGTCCGTTCTAGCTTGTGCAGTGTATGAAATGGTCTCACTTGCTGTGCCGTCATGATTGCCTCCTACCTCTCTTTAGCCTTACTGTTTCAACATGCCTCCTTGTCAGCAATTAGGCTCCGCGTTATGTAGAGCGGAATAGCGCATGCGGTCACATTGTGCCAAAACTCGACGGAGAGGTATCCTCCGATTCGCAACAGCTTCACCAATCTGCCGGATATGTAGTGACCGGTGCAGTGACAATTTATGGTGCCGCAAGCAGATACTCATTCATGGTGGCAGAGATAGCAATCCAAAGGGGCTCCGGGTCATTAGGATGACATCGAAATTTCGATATGCAGTGCGTCCTGATAGGCTTGGCTGACCGAACGCTAAGAGGAATACTCAGTGAGCCATCGCAGGGTACGCTTGGTGCGCCTCCCGGTGAAATACATGGAGAAAAGACAGCGTACGGAAGCGTGATCAGAGTGGTCGCAGGTATTGATGTGTGTTGTGTTTCCGAAACTAGGATCAATGACCCTATGGGGTTGTTGAATTAATTGCACCCTGCTTGTCCTCTCCTTATTGGTTGCGCGCACCCGGGGATGCCGATGCAGCACCCACGGGTCAAGCTGGTGTAGGTATCATTCTAATCACCAAGGCTAAGCCACCGCTGATTGATTGCATTCCGGTGAACAGCCGTTTATTTGCAGCTCGTTTGACGAAACCAGCTAAAGTTGACTCCCGAAGTAGAACAAAACGCTGTTTGTTTGCTCTTGGCGCTTACGCCCTCCTCGGCTGCAGTTCAAATGCTGTCAAGGACACGTTATAGCATGAACTGAACTCGCCACTACTACTGTAAGTTGTGCCATCACGATAACACTTGCGTAGATTTCATTCACTTATCCTTCAACATAAATGATAACAATGCCCAAAGCCACAGATTGCAGCTACCCCACCCGGCGTCTGCAGGCGCACCGAAGCCACAGATGTTTACAGGCAAGTGCCTTAAATGTATATACGCTGTTATTAGCCAACCTAACACACTCGGCACGTCTTCCCACGTGCCGTCGTGTTGCGTATCGTCTTCTGCCGACATCCACACCAGCACTAACGTGCTGCATGCTGATAACACGTAAGTGTGCTTATCGCATTCCCTTATCCTTCCACAGAAATGGTAGCAGTGCCCCTTCCAATGCGTTTAGCAGCCTTACCCAGCGTCAGCATTAACGTTGCAGCCTCCGCTTTACACACGCAAGAGACTTAAATGTATACAATCCCATTTCATAGCACCGTTGATCTATGACATCGATAGGTGGAATGAGGTTCCCCGACTTCCTGATAGTAAGTCGCTATTGCACGTGAAGTTCCGAATACTTACTGGTTGCTGTTATCCATTTCTGCGTGAATGACCCTTCGGCCCTTCTCTGGGCCACCCTCTGTCCTATAGCCTTGCGTCTCCTCTGTGCAAGCACCATGTAAACACCGGACGGCTTGCAGCGGTTGGAGCACTGGGACATAGGTACGGTGGGCGGGTCCGTAAATGTCCACCGATTAAAGTATTGGGCAGTCCACTTGCTTACTGTGTGAACCTGCTGTGGTAACCTTTCTCTAAGATTCCGGACAACATAAGAGTTCCAAGCCCACTTTTTCCCTTCACTAACAACCTCTTTAGTTACGACTTATCCCTCACTGTGCTACCAATTGCTCATTTTAATGCCTTCCATTGCACCGGAAACACTGAACAAGAGATACCTGATGCGTTAACCGGTAAGTTACATTTACCTACTCCGCACAGACTCAAGACTGCACATGCAGACCAAATGGCCCTCTTGTTGCTGTCTGTCATTGCATATTAACCTGGACCTACCAAAATAGGTCTGCGTTGCCCATCTTACAACAACGGATAAGCACGTTATTTACCATTAACACTTTTGTATGCAGTCCGCTGCTGCCTGTGTGAAATACCTCTTCCGCCTGTCCGTAAAGCACTGCATTGCAGTGGTTCCGGTGCGGCTTACATGGAAACCACACCATGTCCGAACCCAACTTCCAAACAAGGTAAGTAACTATGGCAGACCAAAAGGTTGACAATTGTATTTGTATCTTCCATCGTGCAGTCGTCCGTATGCACCCACCCCTCCGGTTGATCGGTGACACCGCACTGAAAGGTGCTCCTACTTTTAGCACCAATCCACCGGCATTTTATTTCCAGATATTTTCCTCTTTGACATCGTTGTCATGAAGGATACACACCACTACCGGGAGGTTAACTACAACGCTACCATGTCATTAAGTAAGTCAACGTTGCGTCACTTACACGCATATTTTTTCATCTGTGTCTACGAAACACCTATCTATAACTCATTCCGCAGTGTTCGCGCGTTGCGGGTCAAGAGCGCCTCAAACGCTTCCAATGATGACGTGGATATTCGGATTCCGTACAGACGTAAGCGTTCCTTTTGGGTCTCCTTTTTGTTAGCATTTCCATATTTCCATGCTTGGACAGCACAACGCATTCAACGCAGTGGCAGACCATGGCGGAAACAAATGGAAAGCCATGTGCTCCCATACAACTTGTATCATTACGATTAACGAAGTCCATTCATTGTGTTCGCCTTGGCGCACCGTCTAAGACTACCTCAGTGGCTTCCCTCTTACCGTTATGAATGCAAGCTACGCGACCTATATGCACTTCATAAGTACTGCTTATGCAGGCCCGCGGGGCTTATAATGGTGTCCTCAAGCGTGCCGATTATAATGCCACCGCCGTGTGGCATACATACTTAGTATCAGTCATGAAGCTGTATGACGCAAAGCCTTGCCAATTTCTTAGTGACAAACATAATGCCCCTTTGTGGAAGCAGTTAAAATCCTTCATGAGAGCTGAAGCTTCTATCTTATTTGATTCATCAGCGGGGATTCCCGTACCGCAGCTGCGGGGCCATTAGGAGCTTAGTAAACGCCCGTATTTATAGACTACAGTTCCAACAATTGCGGACATGGCAGTGCCCATAAGGACACTAGTGATCCGCGACCAATATAGCATCAATAAAACAAGCCTTCAAGGCGTGTGCAGCCCGTAGGTGAGGCTTTCCTAGTGTCTCTATAAATGCAAATGTCGTGAGACAAACGTGGGCTAAGTGAAGGCTGTCTAGGTGGGCTCCTGGAGCCAAGTACAGAAGTGCAGCTGTAGGCTATATTCAGGTTGCCCTTGAAACATACCTAGGCGTACAAAGCGCTATTCCTTTACCGCCGTGAGGCCAAATATGGATAGTTCTTTGCTGACCATTATAGCGTCACTGCCATAGAACCTAGGATACGTTTCCATGCATCGCCCATGCGGCCAACAGTAGAGTCCCGTTGAGGACACAAACAACTGCCACCTGTGTGGCAATCACATAGCCTTACTATGCACCCGTCACCCTCGCAGGAACATAAAGCAACAAATGGTCCTGGGGTATATGTGGGATACTTGTATGTGATCATGTCAACCCAATTACTTGCTTTCCTTCCTTTTTCCTTTTCCCTCCTATTATTGGTTACGCTTCATATAATTTCTGCACCTACCGCACCTGATAAATTTTCCTTCGTGTTATTCATAATAACCGCATTATGCTATTCATGAAATGAGTAACCTACTTCTTCTATTCCGGATACATTGAGATGTACAAGTACAGATAAGAGATAACCTCCATGATAACTGGCAAGCACCTAATTACTTATTTCTTCAAGCACATATGGAAAAGGACAAATAGATCTATGAATTGAAAAGAACGTACACTTTGGCAAAGTGACGTCCATTTACGGGAACTTGTATTAGGCAATTTCAGCGAAGCATAATAACGTATCACTCTGTTACACTGCATGATGCTGCTTATCTCTGCTACCACGTTAAGTCTACAAATGTATTCTTACATAAACATATAAGCATGGATAGATTAAAGCAGCGGCAATACCGTTTCTTATCGTGTTAAAATTGCAAAAATAGAAATGTACACATTTATAAATAAATATATACATTTACCTCCGAACACCATTATATATATATAAATGGTCGCATTAATAATCTCCTTTCCCTAAAACCATAAATATATATGCATATACATAGTTTATCATGAGTACATATGTAACATATTGCTAAATGAAAGTAAATGCAGGTCTGTTTTTATAAATATATATGTTTACGTATTTGCAAGTTTAACATGCTAATGAATGGAATTGTTGCTCCTAATATATATATATATATATATTTACATATTTCATCGACAAGTTATAAACGCTATGGATTCTTGATCCGCCGTTGCGAGCATTAAGACACCACATTTTACTAGAGACTGCCATACATTTCGACTTCCCATTCACCTTAAATCAG
>OX104065.1:55144914-55183362 GCA_944474145.2 Dicrocoelium dendriticum
GTACCTTTCTATGGTCCGTGGGCGGAAGTTGAACGTGGATGATCTGAGGACCCTTAAAAGATGACACATGAAGCGGGAAACAGGGGGAAGTTGGCAAGGTGACAGAATTGTTGGAGCGGCACGGCGCTTGTCGGGCTTTGAAAGACGGAAAGGCGGTCACTTGTTCTTCCAGCCATCGGTTAGGGCGGCCATTGCGGAACGATACTGCGAAGTACTGTTGGCGGACGCGACCTACCAAGTAAATTAGGGAATATATTTTGTTTCACTGTATGCCAGTGGATGTAACTGGTGTGACGCATGCATTTTCTGTGCGTTGCTACCGAATAACACGTACCACAGTTACCGGCAAGCCGTGGACGCGATGAGCGAGATGCTACCTTGCACGGCGTCTTTACGAACGCTTTTAATGGATAAATGCATGGCTCAGGTGCGGACGATGACCTAAGCTCATCCTAACGCGTCGGTGGTGTATTGCCGTTTTACGTGCTTAGGTATATGTCCAGATGGGTTGCTTGTCTTTCGGGAACGAATTCAGTAGACGGAAGCCTTCTGCAGCACTGCCTGCATACCTTGATTTATACACGTGATGCGGAGCAGTTCGACGGACTTGCTGAGGGCGATAGCGGCGAGGACTGCGGAATAGTATACTTACTTGCAGCGAACGTGACTGCCTTGTACATCGTCCTGGGCTGCTCACTAGTTATGCGACGTGTGCTTCTTCGTTTGCGATGCAACCAAACTGGTTGAGAACGGAACAAGCGACTGAAGAGGCAGCTTACCGAGCAGTCCTCCCTGCATAATCTGTTTACGGTGATGCTTGGTCGTGTAAACACTTTGATTCAGGAGAGACTTCAAACTCTTGGTAGACATATCGCGTCCACTTACATACCAACCCGGAATTGTACTTGGCACCACCGATTTTTCGAGTTTCCTTCTGTTCGCTCGCAGGCAATTAATGAGATATTGGAGGAGCGCACGTACCACGGCTGTGCATGACGTTGGTATGCATTGGTTGGTTCGTTGTGCTCGTGGTACGGATACCCGTTCCAACGCTGCGACCGTATAGTCCCGTCAGTGCGAACTTCATCACAAGTGCTGTATGCTGTGTGCTCATATGTGTCACGTAACCCCTAGGCTAGGTACCGGTATGTGGCTACTGGGGTAAATGTCCTATGAATGTTGGGACACAGGATGCACTGGGCACTGCGCCGGCTGCTTCATCGTGGCGTAATATCACCATGCATTTGACGGACCACGTGTTGGAAGTAAGACCCGTGGGACGGGCTACGAAATTGCGGCAGGCAGAGGAGTTTTCTTCAGAGTGGAAAACACACGCGCAGGTATTTTATGGAAATACAAGCTCCAGCATTACATGACCTATAGGGTATGAAGAGTTTCGGTTGGGTGTGATGAAAGACCAAGCTAACTTACAGCGGGTTGGAGCCACGTGTTAGCTGTATCTTAATCGGGATTATAGGGCATTTAAACAGAATGCACCGTGGCTCAAAGCGTGACATCCCACTGTGCCCTCCGAAACGGCTGTGGAAAGGAGTTAGTTTAAATAGAAAAAAGAAGAGAAACGGCATCAAGTAAAAGGTAGTTGTTTCAGGAACTACTGCGGTGTAGCTCAGCCAGATGACGATCCAGGCAGGTATTAAAATCCGGCACAGTGGATGCGAAGACTAACTCATCAGCCAAGCAGTGCATTGTGCGGTCAGCAGTTTCTCAAAGCGAAGTAGTGTCGTCTGCAGTCCAACCGACTATGCTGATATGCGGGCCTCAGTGGGTGGCCACGTAGGTGGGAGCACTGTTGATGCAGTATAAGTAGTTGGCGACAGGGTCGTCCAGGGTTGGATAAGATCACAAATGCAAGGATCAGATCGCCCCGTGGACGTCGGTACTTTAGCGAGTCGAGGCCCAGTCAGTTAGTTGTTGTGGATAATCTAGGTGCTTGGGACCTCGGAGTAGTTTTCTTGCTCGAAGTTGTGGGACTTCAAGTATACTTTGGTCCTTTAGCAGCCAGGGGCTCTAAGTCTGAATCGACACCTCCAAGTGGGGTCGAAGCAAAGGGTTCATTAGTTGGAGATAACTGGGGTGAGTATGACCGAAGGCTCTTTTCAGCAATCCCACCACGCGGTTAGCAGCAGCTGCTGCTTTCCGGCAGGAAGCGCGTACGGAAAGACACGTACGACTGAGGATGCCTAAGTCGCTTTCGGCTGAAGCCATCTGGAGGATAGACGCTTCCAGGTAATATATAGGAGAAAAAGCGGATTGGCGGGTAGAAGGGACGCGACATTTGAAAGCATAAAATGGAAGGCTGCTTTTATGGACCAGTGACGTACACGGTGGAGGTCCGTATGAAGTGCTAGGGCAACGGCTTGATGGCTAATGGTGCGCAACACTTTCGCGGCATTGGCATATAGCAGCATGAAAGATTGCACTTGCGGTGTGACGTCCTCAGTGAAGGCTAGGAAGAAGTGCGGTCCGAGAACACACCACTGTGCAGCACGCAAGCGCTTCTGTGAGTTAAATGAGCCTGGTGCTTCCAAAATACACCGAGACTGATGCTCGTTACTGTCATCGGCATTCCTCCAAAGTTAGAAATGTTGCATGTTGCTTTTTTGGTAACCTTGCATAAGGTTTTATCGTTCACACTTATCACTGATTTAACGGTTAGTTGCGGTGTTACGTGATCCACACAGTTGCAGTAAGGCATCCCTTTTCTGATCAGATACGTTTCCTTTGAAGTGCATAAAGGTTGTTTTAGTTGTGGCTCCGCAGTATGAATGACTATCATTGTGTAATGAATTTACCGTTACAGGTGTATTACAAGTCACGGCAAGAATGTGTATATGCTCTCCTTCAATCATCGTACGTGGTATTAATTATTTGTGTTGCACCGGTTAGTGAAATCCTAAGCGAAATATGGCCCTCATTTTCCAGCAGGCATACGGCAGCGTAACCTGTGGGGAGTTTCCGTACGTGTCCTACCTAACGAGCAATGGTGAGTTCGATTTAGTTTCTTGTTAGTAAGCTGCTTGTTTGCTATATGCGGTGCTTTACCGACGCAAGCAACTTAAACAGTGCCACCTGCGGTTCTATGGAGATCGCATGAATAGCCCCACGTAGTATTCACGTACGCATATCATGGTACCGGACGCCCTGGCGCCATCAGACATTAACAAGACTTCGCGGGCAATGATGAACAAGCACTTGAAGCGGCTTCCGATCTACAGACGGAGTGGTCCAAGCTTCACTGTGCTAAAGCTGAAGGGACGTCATGCAGGCCTTGCATACACGCTCTTTCAAAGGGATGGAAAATGCCTTCTGTCGCCAAAGATATCGCCGGGTTTAAGAAATCCGTTCTAGCTTGTGCAGTGTATGAAATGGCCTCACTTGCTGTGCCGTCATGATTGCCTCCCACCTCTCTTTAGCCTTACTGTTTCAGCATGCTTCCTTGTCAGCAATTAGGCTCCGCTTTATGTAGAGCGGAGTAGCGCATGCGGTCACATTGTGCCAAAACTCGACGGAGAGGTATCCTCCGATTCGCAACAGCTTCACCAATCTGCCGGACATGTAGTGACCGGTGCAGTGACAATTTATGGTGCCGCAAGCAGATACTTATTCATGGTGGCAGAGATAGCAATCCAAAGGGGCTCCGTGTCATTAGGATGACATCGAAATTTCGATATGCAGTACGTCCTGATAGGCTTGGCTAACGGAACGCTAAGAGGAATATCAGTGAGCCATCGCAGGGTACACTTGGTGCGCCTCCAGATAAAATACATGGAGAAAAAACGTACGGAAGCGTGATCCGAGTGGTCGCAGGTATTGATGTGTGTTGTATTTCCGAAACTAGGATCAATGGCCCTATTGGGTTGTTGAATTAATTGCACCCCGCTTGTCCTCTCCTTATTGGTTGCACTCACCCGGGGATGCCGATGCGGCACTCACTGGTCAAGCTAGTGTAGGCATCATTCTAAGCACCAAGGTTAAGCCATCGCTGATTGATTTCACTCCGGTGCACAGTCGTTTATTTGCAGCTCGTTTGACGACATCAGCTAAAGTTGACTCCCGAAGTAGAACAAAACGCTGTTTGTTTGCGCTTGTCGCTTACGCCCTCCTCGACTGCGGTTCAAATGCTGTCAAGGACACGTTATAGCATGAACTGAACTCGCCACTACTACTCTCTACAGCTGTAAGTTGTGGCATCAAGATAACACTTGCGTAGATTTCATTCACTTATCCTTCAACATAAATAAATAAATAAATAATAAATAAATAAATAGGTATATTTCTAGACCTGCTAGAGGCTGCACCCTAAAGGTTCAGATCAATGCTTACATTTATCCGATGCTCTTGCATGGAACTTGGCAAAATATATGTTCATCGTTAGCAATTGCAAATGCATTGGCACTGTTTAGTATACAGCTACTGGGTCGCAGGCGCCCAAACCCATTTCATAGCACCGTTGATCTATGACATCGATAGGTGGAATGAGGTTCCCCGACTTCCTGATAATAAGTCGCTATTGCACGTGCAGTTCCGAATACTTACTGGTTGCCGTTATCCATTTCTGCGTGAATGACCCTTCGGCCCTTCTCTGAGCCTTCCTCTGTCCTATAGCCTTGCGTCTCACCTGTGCTAGGACCATGTAAACACCGGATGGCTTGCAGCGGTTGGAGCACTGGGACACCGGTGCAGTGGGTGGGTCCGTAATCGTCCACCGATTAAAGTATTGGACATTCCACCTGCTTGCTGTGTGAAACTGCTGTGGTAACCTTTCTCGGGAATTCCGGACAACATAAGAGTTGCAAGCCCACTTTTTTCCACTTCACTACCAACCTCTTTAGTTACGATTTATCACTCGTTGTGCTATCAATTGCTAATTTTAACGCCTACCCTTGCACCGGAAACACTGAACAAGAGATACCCGATGCGTTAACCGGTAAGTTACATTTACCTACTCCGCACAGACTCAAGACTGCACATGCAGACCAAATGTCCTTCTTGTTGCTGTCTATCATTGCATATTAACCTGGACCTACCATAAATAGGTCTGCGTTGCCCATCTTACAACAACGGATAAGCACGTTATTTACCATTGACACTTTCGTATGCAGTCCGCTGCTGCCTGTGTGAAATACCAATTCAGCCTGTCCGCAAAGCACTGCACTGCAATGGTTCCGGTGGGGCTTACATGGAAACCACACCATGTCCGAAGCCAACTTCCAAACAAGGTAAGTAACAATGCCAGACCAAAAGGTTGACAATTGTATTTGTATCTTCCATCGTGCAGTCGTCCATATGCACCCACACCTCCGGTTGATCGGTGACACCGCACTGAAAGGTGATCCTACTTTTAGCACCAATCCACCGGTATTTTATTTCCAGATATTTTCCTCTAAGCCATCGTTGTCATGAAGGATACACACCACTACCGGGAGGTTAACTACATCGCTACCATGTCATTAAGAAAGTCAATGTTGCGTCACTTACACGCATATTGTTTTCAGCTGTGTCTACGAAACACCTATCTATAACTCATTCCTCAGTGTTCGCGCGCTGCGGGTCAAGAGCGCCTCACAAGCTTCCCATGATGACGTGGATATTCGGATTCGGTACAGACGTAAGCGTTCCTTTTGTGTCTCCCTTTTTGTTAGCATTTCCATATTTCTATGCTTGGACAGCATAACGCATTCAACGCAGTGGCAGACCATGGCGGAAACAAATGGAAAGCCATGTGATCCCATACAACTTGTATCATTACGGTTAACAAAGCCCATTCATTGCGTTTGCTTTGGCGCACCGTCTAAGACTACCTCAGTGGCTTCCCTTGTACCGTTATGAATGCAAGGTACGCGACCTATATGCACTTCATAAGTACTGCTTATGCAGGCCCGCGGGGCTTATAATGGTGTCCTCAAGCGTGCCGATTATAATGCCACCGCCGTGTGGCATACGTAATATCAGTCATGAAGCTGTATGACGCAAAGCCTTGCCAATTTCTTAGTGGCAAACATAATGCCCCTTTGTGGGAGCAGTTAAAATCCTTCATGGGGCTGAATATTCTATCTTATTTGATTCATCAGCGATGATTCCCGTATCGCAGCTGCGGGGCATTAGGAGCTTAGTAAACGCCCGTATTTATAGACTATAGTTCCAACAATTGCGGACATGGCAGTGCCCATAAGGACACTAATGATCCGCGACCAATATAGCATCACTAAAACAAGCCTTCAAGGCGTGTGCAGCCAGTAGGTGAGGCTTTCCTAGTGTCTATATAAATGCAAATGTCATGAGACGAACATGGGCTAGGTGAAGGCTGTCCAGGTGGGCTCCTGGAGCCAAGTACAGAAGTGCAGCTGTAGGCTATATTCAGGTTGCCCTTGAAACACACGTAGGCGTACAAAGCGCTATTCCTTTACCGCCGTGAGGCCAAATATGGATAGTTCTTTACTGACCATTATAACGCCACTGCCATAGAACATATGTACGTTTCCATGCATCGCCCATGCGGCCAACAATAGAGTCCCGTTGAGGGCACAAACAACTGCCACTTGTGTGGCAATCATCTAGCCTTACTATGCACCCGTCATCATCGCAGGAACATAAAGCAACAGATGGTCCTGGGGTATATGTGGGATACTTGTATGAGATCATGTCAACCCATTTAATTGCTTTCCTTCCTTTTTCCTTTCCCTCCTATTATTGGTTACGCTTCATATAATTTCTGCACATACCGCACCTGAGAAATTTTCCTTCGTGTTATTCATAATAACCGCATTATGCTATTCATGAAATGCGTAACCTACTTCTTCTATTCCGGATACCTTGAGATGTACAAGTACAGATAAGAGTTAACCTCCATGATAACTGGCACGCACGTAATTACTTATTTGTTCAAGCACATATGGAAAAGGATAAATAGATCCATGAATTGAAAAGAACGTACACTTTGGCACAGTGACGTCCATTTACGGGAACTTGTATTAGGCAATTTCAGCAAAGAATAATAACGTATCACCCTGTTACACTGCATGATGCTGCTTATCTCTGCTACCACGTTAAGTCTACAAATGTATTCTTACATAAACATATAAGCATGGATAGATTAAAGCAGCAGCAATACCGTTTCTTATCGTGTTAAAATTGAAAAAATAGAAATGTACATATTTATAAATAAATATATACATTTACTTCCGAGCCCCATTATGTATATATAAATGGTCGCATCAATAATATCCTTTCCCTAAAACTATAAATATATATGCATATACATAGTTTATCATGAGTACATATGTAACATATTGCTATATGAAAGTAAATGCATGTATGTTTTTATAAATATATACGTTTACATATTTGCAAGTTTAACATGCTAATAAATGGAATTGCTGCTCCTAATATATATATATATATATATTACATATTTCATCGACAAGTTATGAACGCTATGGATTCTCGATCCGCCGTTGCGAGCATTAAGACACCACATTTTACTAGAGACTGCCATACATTTCGACTTCCCATTCACCTTAAATCAGTTAACTTACTATTCCCCCAGGCATTCTGACCCACAACTGACGCCTCCTCATCCTTTTTCCGTTACACATACGCATTACGTAACAAGTCCCTTATGTAAATATATATGCGCATATCAGTGTCACCTGCCTATTTGTACCACATCCGGTTACCCCGTTGTTTACATAATATTCTCACAGCCATTTCCGTTCTTGTCCGCCTATTTCCCGGAGCACGCTAACATTGCTGCCTAGTATTTACGCAAACCCGAAATCACATAGGAGCATGTGAGGTAAGCATAATATGCATTCCCCATTCACTTACGCGTATCACTCTTCATATACTTCCTCAAAAGGTTTCTCTTCATTTTATGATTAACAGAAGGCACTATTTACTTATTTAATAACATAGGTCCACTTTAGATCCATTTATGCCGTTGGAAAAATCGGGCGTCTGCTACCAAGGTTACAGTAAACTATAGCACTATAAAAGCTACAGCACAACGATTCCTTTATGCGTCTGTTACTCGTTTATTTATGCTATTTACAAATTAATTAACTACATATGATTATCCTACGCTAGCATTTTACTCCTGGCTGTGCCGGTTGATCTTGGCCCGCAAATCCGTTCCCGCCATCTGTGCGAGTTCAGGTCCCCACGTACGTCAAGCAGGCTGAAGTGTGTTTATCGGTCTACACACTACTGCGGTGTGTTCGCCAACGCAATGGAGCTGGACCTTACCGCGGTGCGGTGGTTTGCTTGCTTTAGAGATCTACTGAGCTATGTTGGGTGGTGCTTTTGCACCTTCAGTGCCAGTCATACCAGATTGGTCAATGGTTAAGTGCCAGACAAAGTCAGCCTACAGGTTGGGAGTTGGAATGAGGCCGCTCCTTATTCCTCAAAACAGACTCCTTGTAGCCCAAATCCGAACCCGTTGCTTTGCGTTTTGAACCAGTGGCTGTTCTTGAGAACCCTAATCGTTCTCTTGTCTAGTCCTGGGCAACCTGACAGTGTCCTCCCCACGTGATACAATGAATAAAGCTTCAAACAGTTCGCTGAAACGCTGGCCATCGCAGAGAATAATCAGCGTTGCCCTACCTGCTGCATCGGGCAGGGTAGATAGGGGTTTGGATGCTGCTGCTCAAACCTACCCAGCTTCTTATTCCCCTCTAATGCTTTTTCACTCTTACCGTCCCGTTCCAGCCTCAATTTTATCCCCCTGTTTCCAACCTCAATTCTAAGCACTCCCTCATATTGTTTTGATGGGCGTTTACCGTTTAGTTTAAACTCATATGAATGTGTAGCGTCACTCCTGCCCTGACGACCACCTCCTATGCTAGCAAGCAGCCAAGCCAAATTCACCGGCTTCTATTTGGAGCCCTTGATCAACTCTTAGATTGGCATGCCTCCATGTACGCACACTGCTACAGATCGGTCCACAGGCAGCACTTGCCCGAACTTTAAAGACTCTGAATGTGTGGTAAGTGCCCAGACAGAGGAACGATTGGACAAATACATGCTGAGCATGCCTGGATGCCGCCGTTTTGCTGCAGCTGTAACAATCCCTTGGAAAACACACTAAAGCAACGACGTGTCATCCAGCCAACGTACGCGAGGTGAGGGAGAGGACAGGGGTTTTCCCTTCCTCTATCCACTATTCTATGAACTCCATCGATATCTGCTGCTTATCGGAGACCCGCCTGCAAGACTGGAGCTCTGTGCTAAATTTGCGATCCCCTTCATGGGACACTGGAAACACTTTCTCATTGCGCCTCTCCAGTGACGATACAGCTTCGGGCAGCGGTCATGCCGGTGTTGGTAGTGCCTAGCATCCGCTGAGCTTATCCGTTACCGGTAGCTCAGCTGGCATGCACATGTTGCATTTTATTCCCTTTTTTCTTTTAGGTATTGCGACACAGTAGCTGAGGTGTTTCTCATCTCTAGCTAGGGTGTGTGATGACAATGATGGTGTGACTGCACCTTCGATCGTCCCGCAGGTGGCGTTGCTTTGTACGTCAACTCAGCCCTTGCTGTCTTGACGACCCATACTTTCCTACTCGAGGATTCGTTTTATATTTCATCCATGCAACTGAAACTTGTGTTAATTGATAGAAGCCCGATAGGGTTGAGGGTGGTCTAGCTGATAATATCCGTAATCATTCGCCGAATAGGTGTTTAGTGCTGATGAAGTTTATTCGCCCCCACCTGTACTGTCATAATTTCTCCTGCGATGCTGTTCCGATTTGTTTTGCTACTGTGTTCTCTATCTAGTATTGCATGCTACCTCGCATCAGTTAGTTGATTTGCCTATTAGATTTATGATAGGACAAATCCCGTCCCTTTTGGACTTTTATAATAAATTCCCAGACTTCTTCATGAATTTGGTATACAACTTAGAAGTCGAAGTACCGGGGGCCTTTTTCCCTTACCTGTGCAAGAAACAGGACGCTGGTTAGGAGAATGCCTGTATCGTCCTTGGAACCTGGCCCGACCTCTCGGTGCTAGCGACCACGCTCGTCAGTAGCTTAAGTGGGCTGTTAGTCATGAGGCGAATAATCGTTCCCACGTGGTCCATATATGGCTACCCAAGCAGGGAGCATAGTCTCTACCCGAGGCCAAATTAGAAGTAATGGCATTCATGCTTACAGTTTGTGGGGTGTAGGTGCTGAACACAAACTGTCAGCTGTCAAAACTTTGAACGAGTAGGCCAGTCGGACCGCACACTTCCGTCTACTGATTGGGATGTCAATCTGGGTGTGAAAGGATATCAACCTACAATGACCCATTGCGCAGGTCGTCCGCATCACTGCAGGTAATTCCCCGCATATATGTAGACCCCTGGCTTTTAGAACGCCTACAGGCATGCGCCGCCCGGATTCCTTGTGTGGTGATGCAATCATGTCTCGGAGTGCTTCATGCCCTTCTTTTCAAGGAATACAAATCATTTCTAGGTGTTCAAACTTTGTGGGTTACGGTAATATTTGTGAATGGTTTGAAGATCATAAAACCTTACTGCATTGTGTTCCTGTACTTCGATTAACCAATTCGGCCAGACATTGGTTATCATGTGACACTTTACTGTCTTTCTGATACCCCTGTACTTGACGCACATTGTTGACTACCATCATCTTGCATACACCATTGCAGTAATCCTGCCACACCTTTATGCAGTCTACGTCTATTGATGTGAAGTACAGCTTCCACCTGTTTGCAAACTAGCGGATAGCAGCAATGATGTGTGGCAGAAATGGACACCACCTTATTTCGGAAAGCGACCGCAGGTAAGACTATCCGCCCACAATGTCCGCACTTGCGGTCTTTTTTCTTCTATGTTGCAGCCGTCCATATGCACCCTACTCACAGATTGCCATGTGGCAGGAACATGCTAAGTTATCATGTGTTTCTCACCGAATCCAACGGCCTTTTTATTTCTACATAATCAACTCCTGGACATAGATATTGTGAATGATCCACACTGACTGCCTGGATGTGCACAACATTGGTACCACTTGAATTTGTAAATCAACCTTTCGTTACATCTATGCATATTGTATTTCTGTGAGTTTGTGGCACAATTTGCAATACACCGT
This sequence comes from Dicrocoelium dendriticum, assembly GCA_944474145.2. Lineage (NCBI taxonomy): Eukaryota > Metazoa > Platyhelminthes > Trematoda > Plagiorchiida > Dicrocoeliidae > Dicrocoelium > Dicrocoelium dendriticum. Next base: position 55,156,029 of record OX104065.1, read on the forward strand.
TCCAAAGTGCTTGCGGGTTGTGGGTCAAGAGCGCAGAAAAAGCTCCCCATAAGGAAGTAAATATTTGGAATCGGTACAAACGTCCGCCTTGAATGACCTGGTATGTTACCCTTTCATCACCATGTTGCAGTGATTATGCAGCAAGGGGTGTCAAACAATTGCCTTCCATGACCCGAAAAAGGAAAGTACTTGTGACCCGCGTAAACCTTGTACCAATGACATTGATAAAACCCATTCAATACATGCTGCTTGAAACACCACTTTAGCCCAGGTCAGTGGCTTCGCTCGTAGCGATAATTCCGTCCGCTATGGGATGTACATGAACCTAATCAATCCTGCTGGTGGAGGCGCGCCGCGTCTATAGTGCATACTTTGTCAGTGGCTATTTTGAGGCCACTGGGGTAGGACATATATAGGCTGTCAGGCGGGCATGGGAAGCCAAAGGCTGATACTTCCATAGTAGCGATGTTGCTGCAGCTGCCAAACGACTTATATGGGCACAGTAAACAACGTTCATGGAGGCGTGTGAAGTTCGAAGTATGTTATAATAGCGGCGGTGCTGATGACACCACTGTGCCGCCAACATGGGCTCAATAAACGCCGGTCACGAACGTCTGTGCAGCTAACAATATCCGCTATGCTAGTCGCCATAATGAAACAGATACTATGGGACAAATATAGGATAACTACGAATACGCCTTGAGGGTATGTGGATCCAATATTTGTAGTTTACCTTGTGTTTATATTGATGTCAGTGTCTTGGGACGTATATGGACTAAATAAACACCGTTCATGGGGGCGCGTGGAGCTACCGGCAGTATTGATGTACTTTTGTTTTACATACATAGGCCTACGCTATTCAAGTCATTATGGATACTGATTAAGTTGCGAGCATGCCGCCCCTATTAGGGGACCTATAATGCTTCTAAGTGCATTGGTCATGCAGGAGAGGCAACCAAGTTAGTCTCTTTGAGTGCCGACAGTGAGGCCACCCCTGTGGCAGTTATAGAGGCTTACTAAGCACCCATCACGTTGGCACGCATATCCAACTATATAGCACCATGCCTCCCGCTAGTTGCAACATGCCGCGTCCATGTACTTCATTCATGAGTGCTACAGTAAATGACCATACTGGAAACCCAAGTGTGCAAGGACGTGAGTCACGTTTATTTCGAAGTACCTGATCTACCGCGCCTCTTGCCCGCCCTTTTGCTCACGTGATACACGCTGTTATTTGTCTACCGCACCGCAACGCCACCCAGGTTTACAGGTGAGTGGCGCTACTCTAATCAATGACTTTTCAGATTAACGATGCTTGCCCAGGCTTCCGTACTTTCCAGCCCACTCTGCATACAGCATAACCGGTAATCAGGTATCACAACTGCCCGCCACGGCGTTTGCATGACCTGCTCAGTCCGCACTGTTAACTGCCTCCGCTTTCCAATTACTTCGTGAACGACCCGAAGGCACTTTCCAGGGCCACACCATGTCCTATAGCCTTATGGTGCAGCATTACAATTCAGTAGTGCCCACTCAAATGCTTGCATGCGCCGCACCACTTGGCCGCTAGTTCAGTGGATGGGTCCGTAATCGTAGACCACATTCACTAACGCTCTATTACACTTCCGGTTCTTAAGCATAGCCCTTCTATGCCGTGACCGAAAACCACCAAACATTGTACATTATTGTCGCTTTGCGGGTTGTGAGCACTTTGAACACTCCAAATTCATACGACAGTAGCCGCACCTGGTTCGAATGTCTTTTCTCTCACCAAGCAAAACAGTTCCAATAATACCTAAGACTCGAGTTGCCGTGGATGTTCGTCATGTGCAACCCTTCTAATTCCATTCCATTCAGCATCGCCAACGCGAAATTAGTAATTGCGCTCCTGGTCTCTTCGGTAAGTTACCCGTTAGGTTGCAAGCGTTTCATTTTCGCATTTTTCACCGCACTGCGTTCATGAGGGTACTACAAGGTCAAGCAATGCTATATGGAGCATAAGCTACGGTAACTAATGTGAGTACATTATCCTATAAATTAGTATGCATCAAATTATTCCATGTTCTTCCATTGTGGCACAGTGAGCAGCTATCCGCTTATATAAGATAAATATTCACTTATCTAATTAACTTTTGGAAAAGGTTCAGTGCATGTTGCCCACCCGAAGTCAGTACACGTGGCTACGTTGCATTTGGCAAGTGCATGTGGCAACAAGTATGCCGATGACCTATTATTATGCCGCGTGAGGATTACCAGGGCTGACATTCAACGGAAGAAAGATGCCTCCCTACATAGGGTATGCCCACATTTACCGATCGACGAATGCGTTATCACATTTCCGAACTTAAGTCACACCTGCAAATATCCGTATACATTCCGTTACTAAAAATACGTCTAAATATATGGACATGCGTTAGCATGGTTTTCAAATATACATATATATTTCAGGTGGTGGGTGTGCCACTTTGTCCTAATGGTTTTCTTTCTCATATTATTGTCTATCTGTACTATCTTCTATAAACTTGCACAAGTCGCTTAAGCCAACAGTAGTTAATTTCGATAAATTTTCATATTGGTGGCATGTCCGTAAACTACACGTTTCGAGCTCGTGAACTTATCGCAGAATAGTTCGTAATCATTTTTATACGCTCTTTTAGTAAAGAGTTATGTCTCCGCATCTGTATGCATTATCCTATCTAGTATGTTATCTTTTACCGCTGCAAATGATTCCCTGTTGCTTGAGATCCCCAGTGTGGCTGCGCTTGATGTGCGTGTTGACAAGGTGGCTGCCTGTCTCTAACCCACTATCACATACATACTGGCTCTAGGAGACAGTTGGTCGTTACTGAAGAGGACGGGGTGCACGTTCCTTGTGGCCGTGTTACCATCAAAGAGTGGTTCCATGCACTCAGGGTGGATCGGACCAAGATCCAGCCACCGCCTTGTGTGCGACTGATTCCCAAATACAGCTTGCTCGTGTTTGCCTTTGAAGGAGTGCGGGCCGGCTCCGTGGATGAAACTTGGCTCCCGTCCATATGCCTCTCGGGGTTATACCTTCGAATTTACACTGGATATGGGGTACGTGGATGGAGCTGTGAGTGGTGCAGCGCAAGTCACTCATGGTTCCTCCGTAGGCGTAGGCGCCCTGTGGCTGACCACAGGGACAGGCAACTCCGACAGCGGATGCCGACAACCATGTATATATTTTTCGAACATTTGTCTAAGAACAAATCTTTAGGTATATATCATAATGCTCTAATATTGCTCATTTCCATTAGCATATATAAATATGCTATAAATAAATATATGAATATACATATCTTTCGAGCGATATATATACATACTATCTGGGATATATGGTACTTATTTTTCAACTGCAGTTCCATATCATTAAATATACCATTACGTTTATGCATTATACGTCATGTTATTTCTATTCATCATTACGTGCGCCCCACCTCTGCGCAGCGTGCCTACTTAATGGTCGGCACATTATTAATTCGAAATGAATTCCGCGTCAATAAGTTGCAGATACTTCAACGCAGTGCACTGTGCACTTCACATTGCTCTTGTCACTTTTTCAGCAGCTAATTTACGCCGATCATTATCGAGTTCTGTGTATTTTTCATATGGATGTTACAAGCTCCCCATTTAATTGCATATTTCAAATTAATATGCATCCTCGGTCTCTTTCACCGGTTAACATTCAACAACATTACCATTGCCGCTTCATTTTTCTGCATTATTTCATTTATTTCGATTTGCGGATTCCCTTATTCCTCCGTTGCAACAAATGATATTTTAAAAGAATTCATCACCAACGAACAATTACAGCACACCATGCGAGGTAAGCCTGAATCGTACATTTCCTACGTTTCAACACATTTTCATTCATAGGATATTTGAAATAGGCATAGGTTTATTAGCTGACTAACATTCTGCGCGGTTTAACAAGCCCTTGAAAAATCAGTATTTCGCTTTTAATACTCAGTTTGGAACTTTCGGGGACATGTTACCATGGTTACAGAAAACTAATTTACTGCAAACCGTACATTACTGTAACACTTTATAAACATACGCAGTGCATTCTTTTTTATTATTGAAACCTTAATAATTAATTCCTAAGTCCGCGATTGCCTTGTTGATGCCCGCTGTTTCATTTCACCTTGGCCCGGTAACAAACTTTCCGCCATTGGTTACAGTCCAGCTCCCAGACAGCACGCGCAGAATTTTCATTTTACCGCCAAGGGTTAACATGCGCATGTAGTTTAGGTATTGTATAGTCATGTAAACGGTAAGAGCAAGTCTAGGGTGATTTCAATATACCTAACGGATATGAAAGGAAGACAGTTTAAGTCATTTGTTTATATGAATTCTTTAGCATGTACATTTCAGTGGGTCTTGGGTAAAGGACTGGAAACGATCTCCCAGACGGTTTTCGTTATCGATTCATGCAATATCTAGGTCTGCACAGCAAGCGTAAGAATGTGAAAGCGAAACAGTAGAGTGCATGATAATTTGGTAGCTGATGCATCTTTTATTTACAGGTGCTACAATTGCAGGACCCGATTTTCCGGGGTACTGAAAGGGAGGTATTATGCAATTGGCTGCGCCTGCTTGAGGCATTCGCATGTGTTCCAGTTGAGGAACCTTTGGCTTTTTACGGCTAATCGGCGGGTTACTGCGGTACAGGAGGCGGCGGTATTAACGTTTCAGAAATCGCTAGACAGTTGTGCATTGCCTTCCGAGTGGAAGGATGCGGTCATCTGTCCCATCTTTAAACATGGGGACAGGGGTCTGCCTGCAAATTACAGGCCAGTTAGTCTGACGAGTGTAGTAGTCAAACTCCTCGAGAAACTGGTGAGAGATTCATTGGAGAGTCATCTGAGTAGATTTAATCTACTTAGCAATGTACAACACGGATTCCGGAAGGGATTTTCGTGTCTGACGAATCTGTTGGTAGCTCGCGAAAATTAGGCGGATGCAGTGGATAACGGCCACACACTGGACGTGCTTTTCGTCGACTTTTCGAAGGCATTTGACAAGGTACCCCATTTGAGGCTCGCGCAAAAGTTGTCCTCCTACGGGGTATCTGGCCGCACCCTTCATTGGGTGACTGCCTTCTTGGAGGGTAGAGAACAATGTGTACGGGTAGGCCGGGGTCTATCATTTAGCCAGTCTGTCCTCAGCGGCGTGCTGCAGGGCTCGGTCCTTGGACCGCTGTTGTTCTCTATCTATGTGAATGACCTACCCACGGAGCTTGAGGTACCATCGCTGCTATTTGCTGATGACCTGAAGCTGGGGAACATTGTTGATGTTCCTGGGGTTCCGAAGCTATTCAGCGAGCATTGGATAAGCTTTGGGACTGTTCTACTTTATGGTTACTGCCCATAAATCAGGCAAAGTGCTCCGTTCTTCGAATTGGAGGAGGTTGTCCTCCTGCGAAGTACTTGGTCGGTGGGGTCGAACTCCCCCGTGTATCTAGGCAGCTTGACCTAGGCGTCCTACACTCTTCGGCTTTACACTCCGGCGACAACTGGAAGAAAGCCGCAAGCAGAGGTTTTCGCATGTTGTGGTTACTCCGACGTTCTTTCGGAGTCTTGACGGGCGGCATCTTTACGAGGCTGTTCTCGGCTTTCGTTCGCCCTCATCTGGAATACTGCGTCCAGGTTTGTCCGCCCTGCCTCGTCCGGGACAAAATGGAGCCGGAGAGGGTTTTACGAGTGGGTACTAGGTTAGTCGAGGGATTACGGGGACGGACGTACCCCGAGCGTCTACTTAGTTTGGGAATGCATTCTATGCACTACCGAAGGCTTAGAGGAGACGTAATCCTAACCTACGGTATCGTGACTGGGAAGGTTGGTCCAGATTTACCTTGGCAATTCAGTCCCGCTAGATTGTCTGTTCTACGCGGTCATTCGTTGAAGCTGGACAAACCGCGGTCCGATCGGATTAGGGCGGAAATCCGGCTGTCACGCCGAGTTATCGACCGCTGGAACATGCTTCCGGAAAGTGTTATCAGGGAATCTACGGTTAAGGGGTTTGAGCGGCAACTTGACGCTCTTGGGTGGCAACACGAAACCTTTCCATTTTCCTGAGTAACTCGCATCTTCGTACTTCGATTTTCTTTTCTCTACTTTTCTTCACGTATTGGTGTTATTTTCTTATTTAAGTGCACTTCCCTATTCTGTACCTTCGAGTTCTCTTCCTATCCTTTGCTTATTTCACGTGACTGCCAAAGCAGGGACTGCTAGGGCAGGAAACGTGGGCATTAACTGGTTGGCCAGGGTGCGATACGGGTGTTTCCGTTTTAGATCCATCAATAACTGAGCACTTCATCAATTCCTGGCTCAACGATCCACTCAAGATGGAACACTCACGGGATTCTCCTATCGTTCCACTCCCCATCTGAACTGACCTGAACGTTGATGAAGTCGTTTCGTCAGACTGGTAAACGTAGGAATTTCGTGGTAACGGAATACGACATTCGCATTACCAGACGTGAGTTATATCAGCTGAGGCATTGGAGGAAGGCGGAGCGAGTTAGTGAGGTGGAACACGTAATCACCGTTTTGGTAAACGAAGGTTCTTGTACGGTTGTGAGGGCGCAGTTGGAGTAACAATTCCTATTTTTCGTGCCTGCGTGCCTTCGGAGGATGGTTGCACGATACGGGAAGTTATACTGGCGGATTCGATGTATCAGATTAAGTACGGCGGCTAGACTCTATAACATTTCATGTTCATGGAAGTCTCGCTGGTGGGGATATCATTATTTCTGCTTTGTTTTCAAGTGAGACGACGGAGAGTTATTTAAAGTCGATACCAGCTATGCTTGCAATATTTCCAAGCACGGCATCCGTGCGCGCTGTTTTGAAAAACAAATGCGCGTAACAAGGTAACGCCTTAAGGGTGGTGTATCCGGAAACGTGCATGATGTTATGCCGTGGCCTCATGTTAGGGGACATAAACAGGTGGTGCAGTCTGCCGTCAGTAGCGGATCCAGCAGAAAAGGCTTTTCTGCTCCAGTTGCTAAGGAACCTGATATTCCAGCCTGAGGAGACGCGTTACCACGGAATTCTGGAAACCATTCGGCAGAGAAATACGGAATGTTTTAGTACTTCAGCTGAACAAGGATGCCATGATGGAGATGCTGGACGGCGCATCAATTACGGCATGGCATGACTTTCGGATTCAATTCCACTAATCGGGTAAAGAATGAAAATATGAACCTTAAAGGCACTTTGAACGAGCGTTCCTCCTTACGGACGCTTTCCGAGGTGATCGTTAACCGTGCGGATAGCATGGCTGCTCGTTATGGTACTCAGGTACCGACGGCATGCATGCTTTGTAACTTAGCGCTCGGTTATGGATTTGTGGTGTCAGAACTTGTAAGCAGATTAACTGCACGTGCTCACAAAAGGGTGCTGATGCATTTTCAGCGCGCGACTATGCTCGTTGTTGTGCATCCAGCACGTACCGGGTTGTGTCAGAATCCGGGTCTGCTGTACACCCCGTTTGTATAGTCCGAGGCAGTAACAGTGACTTCTCTTTTAATCGTCGTTGGCGTATGCCGTGAGGTCACAAATCGCATCTGGCGGCGGAGGAGAAGCGGAATGCCCAAGATGTCCATCAAGGATGTCGGTGGTTGATTGTTCCAGGGGTACAGTCTGCATCGGCGGAGAACTTGGATTGCGGTCAATTTGAAACGGTCTCCGCAGTTGGACAGGCAAAAAATGTGATGCACGGGCGCATAAAGATAAGAGGATTACAAGAGGTGCTGGCAGAAATCGATGTGCATGTCTAAAGTCTCGGCTCAGCCGGATAGCTGAAAGCCCTGGATATTTTGCGTGCTTTCGGGAATGTTATCTCCGCTAAGTTAGATAAAAACATACGCTGCCACCCGCCGAAGTGTTCAGAAAGCATACCGCTGTGCACCGGAAGTTTACCACGTTTATTGAGAGGTCAGCGTGAGGATGAGGAACAACTTATTGCGGCGGGCCCCTTTGAAATACCGGCAAACGTTGAGGAGCGCGTTATGATGGATACCAGTCAGGAATCCATCCCTGGCCTGTCAGCCTTCGCTACGGTTGTCTCTGTGGAGGACTCCGGGCATCGCAAAAGTGCGCGCAATTAACCCTTGACCCAGCATGTTGTAAAGCCGGCTCCCGGTACCAGCACAATGTGCGTTACGCAATTACGTCGGCTGCCGACGGCTACGACCGCGAGGTGCAGAACGTAGAGCAAACCTGGTGCGCATAGGCGTGCAAATGACCAGCTTCCAACAGTGGTTTGTAAATTGTGTCTGCAGGAAGAGGCCACTGGAATGCGTGGTGACGATGTTTCCAGTGTAATGTTTTACAGCTGCTCAAGGTGGTTCTAGCAAAATTGCGCATCTTCTCATGCTGAGGATGCGTATTAATACGTTTTCTTCAGCCGGCGGCCGAGTGGTCGGCGCACCTGGTTTGCATCGGCCTTTGGCCGAGTGGTCTGCGCACCAGCTTTGCAAGCAAAAGCTCCCCGTTTTGAATCCGCCTAGGGGTAGGCGTCCTCGCCGTACTCACATCCCGCGCGACTGGTGGTGGTCGCAGGGCAGCGAAGCGCCGTTATGGCGTAGAGTTGGCACATTATTTCTTGTTTTCTGCAGAATTTAAGTTGCGTTATTCCATGGAAACACGAAATGCATTGCAGGTAAAAGGAAGACAAGCGCATGGGCCTTTGCAAAGAAGGCAATTTGCCGATGTGAACGCGTTATATTGCGTTCGCGAATGTGCATCAAACTGTCGGTAAGTTTTTTGTTTAATGAAAGCAATCAGTTCATGTGTCGTGGGGTAATTATGACTTTTCTTTGAATATGTGTATTAAGGCAGCATTTGAAGCAGCATGTGCGTTTATACTAGCAAAACGGCATGCAGTTCGCAGGTTTATCCTGCTGCCGCCTTATCTGCTGTACAACTGAAAGCGGGAACTTGACATCATCTATCGTCATTATACACGTTAGCTAGAGTTAGAAAACACCACAGCTATTGCGCCGCAATCCAAAGAAGAAAAAAGGAGAGAAGAATGCAGCAGGTGCAAGCCAGCTGAGCTACCCATAACGGATGGGCATCGTTCCGGTATGCTACATTCTGGCTACTATGCAGCAGGAAAAAAAGAAATTTACTATGCAAACTTAGAAAATGCTAAATAATGAGAGCGTGGTTTGAAAAGGAGCCTAAGCTGGATGGCTTGGGACCTAGAAACTCACAGCACGAACGCCGCTGGGGCAGGCTCCTGGGCATAGCAATAAGTGGATCCGGCTAAACCTGTCCATCGTCTTTCAGACCGCATCCAGGCCGACAACACGCTCCTATTGGTTGCAGCTTTGAAGTGAGGGCCTACATTCCTCTCGACCAAGTCATCGCTTTGCCACCCATCTTCTTCCATCCACACCTCTGGCGCGCAAACAAGGCACTTCGCGATAGTCGATGGGTAGACATGTGTAACACATGTCTAAGCCATCGTAGCCTGTTGCGTGAAATAACTGCGCTGCGCGGTTCAGTTCCTCTTCCTGTGCCCAAACCAGACGTCTAACAAGCTTGATGCTCACACTGTGTTTCCACCACATGTGAGCTAAATTGCAAAGGCACCGGGGGTCGAACGTAACAAGGCTGTTTATGTCCATGGATCTAAGTAGCGAAGTTGCACAACCGTGCAGTAGGGTCGAACGTACCGCTTCATTGTACACTCTACCCTTCAGGGCAACAATGATGTCAAGCGGGCGCCATAAGTGGCAAAGGTTAGCAAACGCTCCTCGAGCTTCTGCTACACGGTTCGTGATCACAGCTTCAATCCTACGGGAGCTGATACAACTTCCCAGGCAGTTGAATTTTTCACGAATAATAGCTGCCCCCCCACCAAAGGTCAGCGCAGGAGGCGGTCCAGGCCAATCTTGGAGGAACGCTTTGTACTTCGGTGGTGCAAAGCAAAGCCCGAAGCGGCTGACAGCCAGTGCCAATCTGTCCAGTTCCGCTTGACAAGTCTGGGAGCTGTCACAGATTAGGACAATATCGTCAGCATACTCCAAGTCAAGCACTCGTTCTCTTGGGAACAGATCTACACCTTCTAAGTCGTGTCCTGTAAACGCGATTTCCATGACCTTGTCAAGAGCGAAGTTGAAGAGGAGAAGTGACAGCGGGCATCCTTGTCTCACACCGCTGGAGATATTAAAGGGCGACGACAGCTTTCGTAAGCCATCACTCTGCATGAGTTACGCGTGTATACTGCTCGGATAAGATTTACATATTTCTCAGGTACATCTTTCCTGAAAAGTCACTCCCTATATATACCTATATGTGTGTATATATTCAACACTATACCAGTTACAGTATAATTGGTTGAGTGTCACAACACATAAGAAAAATGCTAGCATGAAAGGGAATACAACTGTTAGGGGAATAGTGTCTCACAGCAAGTGCGCCATTGTGTACGGCCCTTGGCCATGTCCTCCAGCGTTTGCAACCAGGTGTGCTTGAGGTCTTTTTGTCCCTAACCCTGGAGCAGGGAACGTCCGACAACAGCCAGTTACATCTTTTGTGCCTTAACACATTGGATCCAAGTTTTGCATTGTCCTCCCTTTCGCCACTTCCAAGCCACACCTGTGCTAGCGAATTGGGTTCGTCGCGGTAGCCGCTTGGTAGGCATGCGAAGCACAAAGCCAAGCAAGCGAGGCGTTCGCAGTGAAATGACGCTAGCAGTCGATCGGCGGAGTTCGTTGGACCTGTAGACTCGCCGACAGATTTCCTCCTTACTGACATGGTGTGGCCATCGAACACCAGTAATGCTTCCAATGCAGCGTTGATCGAAGAATGATAGTCGCTGAACTTCGCTTTTGTGAACGGGCGAAGTCTCACAGGCGTACAGCAGAATCGCTCCTACCGTAGCATAGTAGACTCGTCACGTGAGAACGAGGCTGTGATCACGACGAAGCCATAGGTGACAAAGGTTAGCGAAAGCGGCTCCAGCCTTGGTGACATGCAAAGCGATCTCATCCGTCAAACCGCTAATACCAAGACAACCCAAAATAAATGAATTTGTCGACCACTTTCAACTGGTGCCCCGAAAGCGTGAGAGAAGGACATGCGCTTGGCCAGTCCGGTAGTAGGACCTTACATTTGGAAGGGTCAGAAATAAACCCAAATTGAGCGGCGGATCTCTGCAGCCTGAGCAACGCATGCTGTGCGACTTGGGAGGACTCGCAAATCACGTTGATGTCATCGGCGTACTCTACGTCCCGAAGGCGGTCACCAGAGAGCAGTTCAACACCGCAGGGTTCAGAGTTATGCACGGCAGTATCCAGGACCTTGTCCATGGCGAAGATGCACAAGGATGGAGAGGCTCGGCAACCATGTCTAACACCGCTGGTGATACTGGAAGGATGCCAAAGGTCTCCGTATGTCCTCATGCGGCCCGAAATTTCATGGTAGATAGCACGGAGAATGCTGATGCACTTCTCAGGTACTCCCCTCTTTAGTAAACAGTCCCAACAAGCCACCCTGTCGAAAGAGTCAAAGGCAGCTTGAATGTTCAAGAATAGTACTATGGTTGGTCAAGTAAATGCGTAGCGATGTTCAAGTATCTGGCGGATCGTAAAGCTATGCTCGACGCAACCGTGGCCTGGGCGAAATCCAGCTTGTTGTTCACGCAAGGGCTGTTCCCGTAGGCAACTGAGCCTCCGTAAGAGTAGGGCAGCGAACAGCTTGAATGCGCTACAAATGAGATTGTTGCCACGACTGTTTCAGTAAATGGTCCGGACTCAGTTTTGTACACAGCCACAACACCCGCTAAAGTGCAGACGGATGGAATGGTTTCAGTAGTCCAACTCCGTTGGAATAGAGTTGTCAGTTTGCAAATGAGAACTGGACCACAAGCTTTGAACGGGACAGGAGGCAGTTCATGTGGGCCAGGTGACTAGTAGTGCTTTAGTAGGCTAAGCTCATTGGAAACCTCAGTCACTGTCGGTGGAGCAACATCCACGCACCAGGGAGCACTGTGGACATGTGCCTGTTGACCGGGCAGGAATAACGCACCGCGTTAACATGTCCGTTGCAACTTGAAGCCAAGCGATTATTGAAGCAAGGTGGGAGGCAAGAATCGCAAAGTTGAAAACAGGGGGATAATAAGGAGGCTGGAACGGGACGATAGGTGTAAAAATGCTTAAGTGGGGTTATAAGAAGACGGGAAGGTTTGAGCAGTAGCATCCATAACCTTGCCATGTTATCTATCATTTTAGGTGAGCTAGCATAGTAATCCCTACCTAGTACTCGCCACCGTAACTCATCGGTGCGGATACGCCGGTGCCATCCGACAGTAATAATGCTTCGCAGACAACCATGACCAAATACTTGAAGGCGCCTCAGGTTTTCAGACCGGAGGGGTCAAGTTTCATCTGGGTCTTTGCTGCATCGACCACATCCCCTCTTTGCATGAATTGTGGAGCACCGGCACACATATTGGCTGCCTAGCGTAGTCGTGCTCCTGGACCTCCAACTCGTCTTTGATTCTGTTGATCAATGCGCCCTTTGTGACTGTCAACTCAGGCAAGGGGTGCCCGAGAATTATGTATATATTATCCCAGCATTATACGTTCGTGGCACAGGCAAAGTGAAACATTACGATGAGCGATCGCCGTCCTTCAATATCACTAGCGGCGTGAGCTAAGGACACCCATTGTCACCGTTCCTCTTCAGCTTCGTTATTGACAAAGTCATGGAGATTGTACTTACAGGAGACATAGTAGAAGGTGTGCAGGTGCTCCTAGGAGAATGATTTTTTGAATTGGGTATGCAGATGACATTGACCTGATCCTTGCAAAACTAAAACAGTGGGTCCCCTTCAGCCATTTCGTTAAGGCAGAGAGAAGACAGAGGTTGCGATATGTCAACATTTCGATTGTTCTCCTCAGTCGCAAACACAATACCATCAGAAACATACAAGGGCTTATATACAGAGGAAAAAAGGCACCACCAAGCAAAATGTCACAGTCAAGACCATGGCAACCGAATAGATTGCCTCAAGAGTTTCGGTGCACATAGCACAGGTTGATCCGCCTTAATTAACAACGCCTCACTAATTGCTAGCATTGTCGGGTTTTGTTACGTAATAACACTTTGAACGCTGTCTCGGGATTTACGGGATGACGGGTTGTCATGAGGTGCTTGGTGCTAGACGATACCGGGCTCCGATTGATCCTCAAATTCGTCCCATGTTGTTGCGTAATCACTTGTCCCAACCACTTTGGCAAGTGTTCAGCTATCCTCTGAGCTAACTGGCGGTATGTTCTGCCTATGTAAATGTCACCGCAACCGCAGGTGAACTGATAAACAACGTGAGAGGCCGAACTACCGACGAGATGCTCTGACGGTTATGAAGAACAATTGCTCGCGTGGTATGCCTGAGTTGCAACTGGGCTGTCGTGTAGGTTCGCGTTAAAGCGGACCGGAGCTTGGGTCCGATGTCATTTGCCACATGGTCACCCTTGAACGGCAAGAACAAATAAACATTCTTTTTCTCAGCCATCAACACCGGTGTTTTCACGCTGGGAGGACTGCTGTGTACCTGCATAATCTTCTCAGGATATCCATTGGAAATTAAGGTCTTGTGTAGAAACTCTTCTTCGGCTTGTAACGTTTCGGGGCTACAAATACGCCTAGGCCGGTAGAAGAGAGTTCTCACTAAGCCGCGTTTGTACGCGATCGGGGCGAAGCTTGAAAAATAAAGGTACTGTCCAGTTCAAGTCGATTTGCGGTGAACAGTGCACTGCAACGTACCTTCAGCCTGTCGCCTAATGAGTATATCCAAAAACGCGTTTTTGGATATACTCATAAGGTGACAGGCTGAAGGTACGTTGCAGCGCACTGTTCACTGCAAATCGACTTGGACTGGACATTACCTTCATTTTTCAAGCTTCGCCCCGATCGCGTACAAACGCGGCTTAGTGAGAACCCTCTTCTACCGAGCTAGGCGTATTTGTAGCCCCGAAACGTTACAAGCCGAAGAAGAATTTCTACACAAGACCTTAATTTCCAATGGATATCCTGAGAAGTTTATTCAGGTACACAGCAGTCCTCCCAGCGTGAAAACACCGGTGTTGATGGCTGAGAAAAAGAATGTTTATTTGTTCTTGCCGTTCAAGGGGGACCATGTGGCAAATGACATCGGACCCAAGCTCCGGTCCGCTTCAACGCGAACCTACACGACAGCCCAGTTGCGACTCAGGCATACCACGCGAGCACTTGTTCTTCATAACCTTCAGAGCATCTCTTCGGTAGTTCGGCCTCTCACGTTGTTTATCAGTTCACCTGCGGTTGCGGTGACATTTACATAGGCAGAACAAACCGCCAGTTAGCTCAGAGGATAGCTGAACACTTGCCAAAGTGGTTGGGACAAGTGATTACGCAACAACATGGGACGAATCTGAGGATCAATCGGAGCCCGGTATCGTCTAGCACCAAGCACCTCATGACAACCCGTCATCCCGTAAACCCCGAAACAGCGTTCAAAGTGTTATTACGTAACAAAAACCCGACAATGCTAACAATTAGTGAGGCGTTGTTAATTAAGGCGTATCAACCTGTGCTATGTGCACAGAAACTCTTGAGGCGATCTATTCGGTTGCCATGGTCTTGACTGTGACATTTTGCTTGGTGGTGCCTTTTTTTCTATGTATATAATCCCTTGTATGTTTCTGATCGTATTGTTTTTGCGACTGAGGAGAACAACCGAAATGTTGACATATCGCAACCTCTGTCTTCTCTCTGCCTTGCAAAACTACCGGACGTGCGCATATGCACTGAGCGGATTAACGTTGGAAGTCAGCCACTTTCGGGTTTTCTTTGCCCCGTAGAAGTGTAAAGCTCTCCTCCAAGAATGGCAGGGACGGTCTCCAGCACTGATCATTGGTGGGAATCAGCTAGAAGTCATTCAGAAATTCAACTACTTAGAAAGTTTTGTGAGTGTCCTTAGGATCGAAGACGCGACCACGAACTGTATGGCGGAAGCTCGAGGTGGTTTTGCCAACTATGTCGGCGTCGCGACCTCAATCTCGCTCTGAAGGGTAGATTGTACAATGCAACGGTACGTTCGACCTTACTGTACGCTTGAGAAACCTGCCGCTTGGAACAACAGACATGAAGAGACTGGTTACGTTCGACCATCGGTGTCTTTGCAGTCTGGCTCACGTCGGTTGAGAACACGGCGAGAGCAACGAGCATGTTCGACTTTTTTATAGCACAGGAAATAGAAGTGAATGGCTCACGTCCGCCGTGTCGCATTGTTAGATACACATAGGCATCTTCTTATGAGACTGAATGACCGGTAGAATAGCATGCAGTGCAGTTTGAAGCCCGTGGTCATGCACCGATGCCCACGTACTTGCGAGCATTTAAGTTAGGTACTTTAACGTCTAAAAAAGAAAGCGCACCCGTAAAGGAAAACGAAACATCCGCGACCGGTACTGAATCAACTGTACTTTCCCGTCACTTCCCCAGCATACTCCAGGGTCCCTGGCTCATAATCTGATGCCTAAATGAAAGCATCGGCCCTACTTGTCTGGCTCCACGTAACCGTTGCCTCCGCTCCACTCCGTTTTACCTCTAGTATGTGTATTGTCTGCTTAAATGTAGCTTTTAGAAATCCTGTGTACCGGTGATGCGTGCATAAGTGATCCGAACCGACTGGTCTGCCTCCACGTAACCTGTGCCGCCCCTATCTAACCTGTTGCACCTCCCGTAAGTGTACTGGCTCTTAACAAGTGGATTTTAGAACGGCTGTCAATCTGTCCTTCCTAGATCACTGAGCCGCCACTACTTGTCCGCCTCCACGTAACCTTTGTCGCCGCTATCTAGTCCGTTACACCTCCGGTAAGTGTTTTGGCTCAGCAAGTGGCTTTTAGGACTGCTGTGTGTTCAAGCTGCCTGAGTGGGTGTTCCACCACTACTGGTAAGCGTTTACGTAATGTTTGCCACCGCTATGTACTCCGTTGCACCTCCGGTAAGTCTTGCAGCTATTAACAAGTGGCTTTTAGTACACCTGTCTATCTGCACTGCCCATGGCACTGATCCGCCATAACTTGTCCGCCTCCACGTTATCTTTGCAGTCGCTAGCTAGTCCGTTTCACCTCCGGTAAGTCTATCCGCTATTAATAAGTATCTTTTAGAACTGCTATGTTTTTATGTTGCCCATATGGGTGAACCGCCGCTACTTGTCCGCCTGTAGGTAACCTTTGCTGCCGCTATGTACTCCCTTGCAAATCCGGTCAGTGCATTGGCTCGTAACATGTGGCTTTTAGGACTCCTGTGTATCTCTGATGCGTACGTGACGGATGCGCCATTAATGGTATTCCTCAAAGAAACCTTCTCCGTCCAATAAGTACTCCGTTGCACCTCCGGTAAGTCTATTGGCTGTTAACCTTTAGCTATTAAACTCCTGTGTATTCGTGCTGCCTGGATGACTGATCCGCCACTACTGGTCAGCGTCTACGTCACGTTTGCCTCCGCTGTGTACTTCCTTGCACCTACCATAAGTGTATTGTCTGTCCAGCTGCGGCCTTTAGAAAGCCTGTCTACCCGTGATGCCTAAATGGGTGAGGCGCAACTACTGGTCGGCCTCCACCTAACCTTCGCCGATGAATATTTCACACTGACGCAGTCACCAGACTTCTACATACAACCTGTGCAACTGATGTTACTATGAAGAATGCTTTGATGGAGCACAGAACATTCCGCAATTTTAATGAAATTTGCTTGCACCAAAAACTTGTTTGGGCTCCTGTGCTCCTGAATTACTACATGGCGAAATCACGCCTAACTTGTATATTGGCACAACAGTTATGACTGATATTTACGCGCACCAGCGCACTCATATTCCTTGGTAGGACTATTACCCGACAAAATGCTCACTCGAACTGACTACATTTTTCGGTTCTACATTTCATTAAAAAGAATTGTTTGACCATTCCGAATAACTTGTGATTGTATGCATATTTGATCGCGCCATCACAGGTGTGTATCGTTTTACCGAGAATATACCATTTATTCATTTATTTATCTAGTCCATTGCATATCCGGTAAGTGATTTGGCTCTTAGCAAGTGACTAAGAACTGCTGCGTATCCATGCTGCCTATATGGGTTATCCGACACTACTGGTTTTCCGACACGTAACATGTGCTGCCGCCTATACACTCCGTTGCACTTCTGGTAAGTGCATCGCTTGTCCGCTTTTCGCTTTCTGAACCCCTGTCTATTCGTGGTACCTAGTTCAATGATCCGCCACTACTAGTCTGCCAACACTTAGCATATGCCACATCATACATACTTCTTAGCACCTCAGGTTGGTGTATTATTCCTTCACATGTGGCTTTTAGAACGCGCATATTCCCGTCGTATGCATGACTACTCTGACCACCCCGTCGCTTGCAGAGTAATGCAGAAGTCCATGCGTCTATTCACCATCGCTTACTTTACACACAGGACGTTTGCATGTAACATTTTCTTCTAACAAAATTACGTATTTAAACAATGGCTTACGCGTTCTATTTTACCGTGTCCAGTTTACTTTGATTTTGAACTGTCACCGTGGCCTCGTATGATGCTGGCGAAACAATTTCTAATCGATCACACTCGGTGGGTTCCGAGAGATGTACACGCTCACCCTCCTAGTGGAGCATATTTCAGAACGGTTCAAACGTCTGTCACGCTTATAACATCTTCGTTCCCTGTGTCCGGAATCATTTACATCCACCACTCCTTATCCGCCAGCACTTTAACATGTATCATTGTTTCCTTAGCGATTAGCGTTAATACTTGACTACTGCAACGCCGGGTAATCCTTCGCGGTTGTGCAAACTAATAAACATCAACGCAGTAACCCGCTATTTATGTGCGTTGTATTTACCGCCTGACCGCGAAGCAGTGCACTGCACCGAGACAAATGGATAGCACGCAATTTCAAGGACCTCGTGCAGCAAAGGTGAGTTCCTGTGACCAACGTACCGCAGCATGCCATCTCCGGCTCTAAAACCGTTCACCCAGGCATATTCACCTGTTGTCCCATATAAGGGCTAACAGAAGTCCCGGCACATCCGTGCAGAAAGCAAACGCTTCCGTTCGTGCAAACCTTTATTAAACATTTATGTCCCGAAATCCCCACCACTAACAACTGTATGTCCACCACTTCGCTTTCTTTTGGTTTGATTTGTAGCAACCACCGTGTTAGATGTATGCATAATGTTTCCCTATTGGTAACAGTATCGCACATTTCATGGGACGTACTTGTAGTAATTGACAACCGTTCATGGAAACTCGTGCTGCCAATGACATACTTTTCCATCCCGTCAATAATAACGTCTCCCTATGGGACGTGGGTACCTTATCACACAGCTTGAATTTGCGATGATTAAAACAGCAGATGCGTTACAGTTTCATAATTGATGCTGACGCTACGGTTATGGTACTTATGGTACCTTACCACGCATGCAGGAAATTAGTGCCAACCATGGGTCTGATAAGCTATCCACATTAATGCGAGACCATGCCGCATTACGTGGCCTTACTATGTACCGGTTGCGTTTGCAGGAATACCACTTAATCGGTAGTCATGCCTTTATACGTGATATGCATACATAAAATTATTTTTATCCGTGTTCATGACTTCTTTCAATTGCTCATTTATCACAATGTGATTGCATATACTTCACAGAAGTCATTCATTTACGTCACCTAAAATGTTCAATGGCTTTCTATTATATTATTCGTAAACTCGGTAAATTCGGTAACTTCGAATAAGTTGCATATATTTGGTTGGCTATTCAGTGTTGTTAAAGCGCTCTCATTAACCTTATCATACGGTTTGTGATATTTAGTTATATCACAACGTCATCTTATAACCGTAACTCGGGTTTTCTTTGGACTTTCTGTCCAAGTCGTCTTTTGTGGCGTTGTGGTATCGTGCTCCATTCTTCTGTATCATGGGAGCTGAACGTCTTGCAACTATGAGGCGTAGTAAACGAAGAGGGAAATCGACTACATTCCCCACTGTTAAAGCCGACTCGGCTTTAGCTGACGTGCGCGATGCCCAAATCATGGACCAAATTGACACCATCGTGGTTGCCAATGATTCCAGCTCAGTGATTGGTGATAAAGAGGTTGTAAATCCTATATCAATACCTAACATAGTTGATATCATACCTTCTCAAAATGCAAGATCATGCTTAATGACCCTCCTACTGAAGCCATGTTTAAGTTTCACGCAGTTGAAAATCAAGCGAAATCGCTACAAACACATAATGAATATCAATGAGACATTGAAGAAGGTGATGCCACTAGTACAACTGTCGAGCATCCAAAACCATGAAAACTTATCAGTCCTAAACTAAGCTGGCATGCCCCTGAACGTAATTGCACAAGAAGCTAAACAGTGCTTGCGTCGCGCTACTAATGCCATACTATTCAACTTCCCAGACCGGTTTCCACTGGATAATTAGCAACGTAAGCTTCTAGACTTCTGCAAATTGCCGCGGGATTGCTGCACAGCTAAAAGCTTAAGAGAGATCCCCGGCCTAACATGTCCTATCATGCTTAGATTTGTAGGTCCTGAATTTGCAACACGCTTCACGGCTTCCAGCTTTCTCTTCAAACAGCAGGCTAACTTCGAGTCTATACAGATCAGAGAGGATATGACCCCCCTACAAAGATCGATGGCGCGTACCTCTACCTCATCATCCAACATAAAAGCCAGACCTGGAACAAAAGTTGCATCGCCTGTCACATGCATTACACTACTGTGTGTTGTTGATTTATATTCATCACAACCGCAACAACCATGACAGTGTGTCTCCCCCAAAGAGACTCACCCAACTCCGGCTCAGAACGAGATACTGCAACTACTACAGAAAGTAAAACATTCAGAGCGTTATCGAATTGTGTCACTGCTATGTACAAATCTGATACTGGACTAATAATCCTGTCTATCGCTTCGCACGCTACACCCATCATCAGGAGTGAACGCAACAATGCGGATGCATCTAGCAGAAATCTACATATACCCTGTAACCCAAGCCAAAAATGTCTGCTACCCACACCTACAACGAACCCAGCATAGATCCGCAGTACCCATGTAACCCAGTACACAAAATTGTTAACAAGAAAGAACCTGAGTACCGGCTGGTACACGCCAAGGCTTGGACTCAGGCCAGGCGGCCTGTAACCGTAAACCCATCTTCCCCAAGATATCAGTAGTCGATGGGGTCTGCGCCCACGGCTAGGCTACGCCAGAAACCAGCTTACCGTTACCTACTTGAAGCTCCTAAGTTGGCAGCCTGCGCCCCGACCTACCAACAATCGCCCAACGCACAAGGCTCGATACCAGCTGTTCCTGGACATAGTTCTTATGGTGCTCCCCGTCGAACAAGAAGTACCAAATCTGCAGACCCCTCTCAGAACAATCCCTTCGCAAGATCTGGACAGCCATAGTTCGTGAATCTGCATAACGTAACCGCAGGCATCACGGCCCCATTTACCACTGTCCCTATTTATGTGACACTACAGGGTATGGTTCACCACGACTAATGCAGCAAGAGCTAGCACCTGCTCTACTGTATCTACGAAATCTCCTTTGTTCATTACAGCCCCTCTAAACCGCTGGTTTCAGCCTTTGGGGGCTCTAGCAATCCCCAAGTTTCCTCTTGGCATGTCGACAGCAAATATTCTGTAACACCAAAATTTGCCATCCCATGAACACGCAGGTACGCAGAGTTCAGTTACTAAACTCAACTGTGTCTTCCCCAACTCCTCTCTGCCCCCTTCCTCACCCACGAAATTGAAAATTGCCTACGTTAGCCCGCATTTATCGCTCCAACATAGCGATCCGCTTTCGCGGTCAAAGTTCATGGACGATCCGGTCTTTCCCCCATTGCGACGTTTCATCTATCCACATTCGGCCCAACCTAGGGATCTCATTAACTCCTCCATCTACGTCTTATCGTTACCAAACCAACCCTGCACAGGAGCTGACAATAATCTACTGCATGACCTCTATGCCTACGACAATGATAATGCTCCTACTACAACAACCTCCTTATGTGGCGGTATATAAGTTTCTGGGCAAAGGAATGAGCCGCTAGACCCGTTACCTTACAAAACCTTTAACTTGCAGTCGTTAAGCAACTCGCTAGCAAACAACCTGTGGGCTCACAAAAGCCTATACGGCCAGTTACCTCAGTGCATCTTTCCAGATGGCTGTGAGGTAACTGCAAAATGTGTATTACCTGCACTTGAAACATCTGCTTCACTCTTTACTGACTCTACCCTTGTGACGCACAGGGATACTACACACGAACACGACTTCAATTTCCTTATGGAGGCACGCAGTTGAACCGGCAATTTGCTCCTTATCAATGCAATATCCATCAAATACAGAATGCACTAGATCGGTCCATTTGTTCTTTTCTCCTCTCCACAAATTTTTCTGATCACAGAAATCTGGCAACCCTCAAGCACTCCTGACAACTATCTAAATATTCCCGGGTACACCACGTTCTGCAACGGACGCGTGAATCAACGCGGAGGTGGATGCCTTCTTTATTTACGGGATGACTTTGTTGCCTCTGACTTTGAGGTGTTACAAATTGGAGACCCAGAGGATTCAATCTGGATCCAGACTAATGGGGGTACACTTGACCTTTTAATTGGTTGCATATACAACCTTCTACATGCCTCTAATACAAAGATTAATGAATTAGTAAACCTATTCACTGACGTCTCCACAATGTCCCCATGCTACAAGATGGTTGGTGGTGACTTTAATTTGCCGCATATCTCTTGGAATGGCCCTTGTGCACCTCTCAGCTACAGAAGCTTTACTAGCACCTTATATGCGAACAGTTGGATTCAACACGTCCATGTTCCGACGAGGCTTTGTAACACACTTGACTTAATTTTTACGCTTGGCATCTCGAATGCTGTTACTGGCGTAAAAGACAACATCCCAGGATGCGACCACAAGGTAGTTCATCTATCCTCTACGCTCTCTATCTTGCCCCATCGCTCAACTAGTCTATGGGGTGAATCGCGGATGTTCGGAAGCATTAACTTGGATAACTTTTCCCTGCTTGTCCGATTGGTAATCATCGTAAGTTATACCGTCTGATACGGGCAACAGGCAGCAGGAGACCTGGTGTTAGCGAGACCATACGCGACGAGAGTGGGCAGATGATCCACAGCATGTCAAAACGCTTGGAGCGTTGGGCTGAACACTGCTATGCAATTTAACCAACCTGAGTTATCACTTTCTTCGGGCATTGAACGCCCTTCTCCTTGGGCCGTCTCCCTGGATCCGCCCTCACGCGCTGAAGTCGAACGTGAGATCAGGCTGTTGAAATTGCATAAGGCCGCAGGAGCAGATACTATTCCTCCAGCCCTCTTCAAGTTCGGTGGACCTGCTCTAATATGTGATCTACACGAGTTGCTAGTAAAACTTTGGGAACAGGAGACAGTCCCGATAGACTGGAACCGCTCCGTCATTGTCCCAATTTTCAAGGGAGGCTCCCGTTTGGTATGTGGCAATCATAGAGGGATCAGTCTGATTTCGATTGCCTCTAAATTGCTTGCCTCTCTCATTCTTCACAGACTGACTGGCACTCGTGAAAGCCAAATTCGTGAAGAGCAAGCCGGATTTCGTCGAGGTCGGGGCTGCATCGACCACATCTTCACACTGCGTCAAGTGTTGGAGCATCGCCATGTTTATTGGCGACCCACCGTTGTCGTGTTTCTTGACATAAAAGGTGCCTTCGACTCAGTCGGTCGATGTGCCCTTTGGGACTGTCTGTTGAGGAAAGGTGTGCCTGATAAATATGTAAACATTATCAAAGCGCTGTACGCACATAGTTCGGGCAGGGTGAGGGTTTATGGCAAACTCTCGCCACCCTTCAGTATCACCAGCGGTGTGAGACAAGGATGCCCGCTGTCACCTTTCCTCTTCAACTTCGCTATTGATGAAGTCATGGAAACAGCGTTCGCTGGACACGACCTAGAAGGTGTGGAGCTACTCCCTGGTGAGCGACTTCTTGACTTGGAGTATGCAGACGATATTGCCCTAATCTGTGACGGCTCCCAAACATGCCAAACAGCACTGAACCGATTAGCACTGGCTGTCAGTCGTTTTGGGCTATGCTTTGCTCCATCAAAATGCAAAGTACTTCTCCAAGATTGGCAGGGACCCAATCCTGCGCTAACGCTTGGTGGTGATCTGCTAGAAGTCGTTCAGGAATTCAAGTACCTGGGCAGCTATATTAGCACCCGTGGGATTGAAGATGAGGTTACGAACCGTATAGCAAAAGCTCGAGGTGCTTTTGCCAATCTCCGCCACCTGTGGCGCAGACGCGACATTACTCTCGCCCTCAAGGGCAGAGTTTACAACGCAGCCGTCCGTTCAACTCTCCTATATGGCTGTGAAACCTGGCCCATCAGGTCGACAGACATGAAGAGACTCGTCACGTTCGATCATCGCTGCCTTCGCAGCTTAGCTCATGTCTGGTGGGAACACCGCGTGAGCAATGAGCGTGTTCGACGTCGCGTATTTGGTGCAGGAAGAGCGAGTGAACCGCTCAGCACGATTATATCACGCACCAGGCTCCGATGGCTGGGCCACGTCTTGCGCATGCCAGCACACCGACTCCCACGACGTGCATTGTTTGCGCGTTGTGGATGCGGTTGGAAGAGGAGGAGGGGAGGCCAAGTGATGACTTGGTCGCGAGAAATGAAAACCCTCACTTCGAAGTTGGCGTCGGTTGGTGCATCCCGACTGCCTGGCTGGGGTCCTAAGGACGGTGAACACGTTTGGCTGGACACAATTGCTGATATGGCTAGGAGCCGGCCCCAATGGCGTTTGTGTTGTGAGTTCCTTTGTCCATCCCCCTCCTGTTTAGCATCCCCCTCCAATCACGATCTCAATCGTTAGGCATAATATGAGTTTCTTTTACGGCAGCCAGCTGTTAGCTCTCCGGAACGATGTCCATCCGTTACTGGGGACTCAGCGGGCGTGCCACTGTTTGTTTGTTTTTTCTTTTCTTGCCTTTTGTATTGCGGCACAATAGCTGAGGTGTTTTCCACCTCCAGCTAACGTGTAATGATGATGATGATGATGCTGCTTGTCCGATCAGCTAATTGGGATATCATTTTCTTGTCCAAGGAGGTGGGCGTGGCCACTCATGAACTCTACAACAATATCACCAACTGTCTAGACGTGGTCGTCCCGCTAACGCACAGCCACAAGTCAAAACCGATAAAGCCTTCATCCTTTCTAAACAGGGTGCAGCTGAAGCTACGGAAATTGCGTAACCTATACTCTGAGATGCATGATTTCCATGTCCTTGTTTGCATGAACAATGTCATATACAACTGGCAGCACTCCCGGGTGATGGTTAAGCTAGCTGAAGAGCGCGCCAACTATAACAGCAACGATAAAACCAAGTCCCTTACTTAGCTATTGAAATATAGCAACAATCGTACAGCAACTTCCATCACCTATCTAAGACTCTCCGATGAGTCCGTAATTAGCGATCCGAAGGAAATATCTGAGATTTTCAATATCCACTTCTGCAAGTGCTTCACTGACCTCAACATGTTCTTGCCAACCACTGTGTCTAAACTTACCCACGACTCGCTAGACATAATTACCTTGCACCTACTTTCCATAATCCGAGTAGTTAGATCACGTAAGCTAGCACTACAATCTGGCCCTGATGGCCTCCCATCTGCACTGCTGATACTCGGCAGCCAGGACGTTCCTGTTCTACATCTTAACTTATTTACACTCCCAATGAAATTCGGCGTGCATCCAAATAAGTGGAAGCATTCCATAGTCATACCTAGACATAAACAAGGTAGCCTTCAAAACATAGAAAATTACCGCCCTATTAGCCACAAGCCTATTGCCTCGAGAGTGATGGAAAGAATTGTTAAGGAGAACTTGCTGAACTTCTACTTAGTCTCAACCTTATCAAAAGACAACAACACGGAGTTTTACTTTTCTAATCTTGTCAGACTTGTCAATTTGAGTCGCTTAACAATCTGACTGCACAGATTGGCGCTACACAAGCAATGATCATAATCTTTCTTGACATGAGAAAAGCTTTTGACAGAGTACCACACGCAGAATTATTGGTAAAGCTTGAATCCTACGGAATCTCAGACCACCTGCTCCTATGGTTCCAACCTTAGCTCTCATCTCGCACGCAATCAGCAAAGGTGGACGAGTCTATATTACTCCCTAAACCAGTCACAAGTGGCGATTTTCAGGGCAGCGTACTGGGTCCACTGCTATTCTTGCTATATATCAATGATGTTTTCCAAGTAGTATGATATGGCAAGTCCTACCTGTTTGCCGATGACATCAAAATGGTGTTCTCCATTTACCCATCAAACTTGCAAGCTGATCATTCCCAGAGTCAAAGCGACCTTTGGGCTCTGGATGTTTGGTGCAACATTTGGTGTCTGGCATTCTCACCGGCGAAATGCAATGTCCACCAATACCGATGCATCGTTCCGCCTAAGGCCTTAGCGCTTCAAAGCACTCCGCTTGTTAATAGCCTCACAGTTCGAGTCCTAGGTGTACAGTACTCTAGTTCTCTGAACTTCGCAGCGCAGGTGAGCCATTGCTCAGCAAAAGCACGCATCCTCATAAGCTACATACTCAAATCCCTGGCACTGCAAGAATCTAGGTTTGCTCTATACAAAACCTGCGCCAGACCTCTGCTAGAATACTGCTCAATTGTGTCTAGCAGCTTCAGAAAATGCGACAGAGTAGCCATTGGAAAGGTACAACGATCGTTTACCAAACGTCTTCTGAGCCACTCTACTCTCAACTATCGTGGTCGGTGCATCGAACTCGTGCTAGAGCCTTTATGGCTGCACAGGCTGAAAACTAACCTCATGTTCCTATATCAGCTTATCAATAATCCATTTGCAAACTCACTAACGCCCTTCCTATCATCGTTAAACATTTCGTACCATCTTCGTAGTAGAAGGCACTCAATTATCCTGCCGAAATCCCAAAGTGGTACGCGTGCAAACTTCTATCTTTACAGATACGAATATATGTAGAATATGCTTCCACATACGGTGCGAGCATCTGATAAAGTAATCCAATTCCGCTCAGCACTTAATATGCATCTCACAGTCAGTCATGTTGCTACTCTTTTAAGCATTAACCGACTTGAAGATGAACTGCAGGAAAATGAACCTGACAACATATAAGCGTCTTCCCCATCCGACCTTACTCAACTCTAAGGAAAAATAATGCTTGTCCTCATCTGCCGTTACAATACTTTTCCCTCCGGATCTCTGTCACTCACCTCATAACTGCCAGCAGGCAGCTGAGACCATACTCTAACCTAGCTGCATCTCATAGCAGCTATACTGTCATATTCCTTGTCCTGACTGGACAGTTTAGCATTTTTCGGAAATGCTGACATCTATGCAGTATTTAACAACCTTAATATATGCTTGGGCTCCGCTTGTTGGATGTCCTTTCATCTAACCTTTGTAGCTCGCTTCAGGCAATCATTCTGAGCTCATCAAGCCTGCGCACAACCACTCCTTAGTCTCTTCCTTTAGACCTACATTTATTCATTACTCGCTTCAACATTTGTGAATCTTCCCATGTATAATTCCAGCTCTCAATAGTTATTCCTGCCTCAGTCTAGCAGCATACAAGAAGGATTTGACCCTCTGCGTGCCAATGCGCTTTAGCCTCTGATGCTCTGACGTAGTTAACAACCTTAATGCACGCTTGGGCTCCGCCCGTTCGTTATCCTTTCATTAACATTTTTAGCTCTTTTATGGCAAGCACTCGTATCTTATGGTGTTTGCGCACAGCCACTCCCTAGCCCCCTTTTTAGACGTTCATTTAACGATTACTCGCTGGAACCCGTCGCAACGAGACTGGACCTTAACGTGGTGCGACGGTTTGCGTACCTCATTGACCCATTGAGCTATACTGGGTGATGCCTTCGAGCATCTTGAGAGCTACTCCTACCAGGTTGGTCAATGGTGAGAGGTCAGACAAACTCAGTCTCCTGGTCCTCCAGGTTGGGGGTTTGAAATGGGATGGCGTCCATTTCTGTAAAACTAAATCACTGCCACCCCGCTGCCTTGCGGACAGGCTTTTGAGCCAAAGGCTTTGGATGAGGACCCTAATCGTTCTCCTGTCTAGGTCTGGGCGCCCTGGCAGTATCCTAGCCCACATACAACCATGACATTTTCTTCAAACATAAACTTCATCCTGCACCGGCCGTCGCGCAGA
>OX104065.1:55183861-55265932 GCA_944474145.2 Dicrocoelium dendriticum
CCATTTTTCACCTTATGCTTATTCGGTCACACACATATTTAAGTATATAGTTGCATACCGGTTATTGTTAATGGTACTGAGGAGACAATACGAAATGCATGCATCTACCAGTTTTCGTCTTCTTACCGTGCTTTTCAAATTTCTGACGGGAACTAACTGCTTTAAATAGTTGATATCATTCCTTTTCAAAATGCAAGATCATGCTTAATGACCTTCCTACTGAAGCGATGTTTAAAATTCATGCACTTGAAAATCAAGCGAATTCGCTAAAGGCACATAATGAACATCAATGAGACCTTGAAGAAGGTGATGTTACTAGTACATCTGTCGGGCATACAAAACCCTGAAAACTCATCAGTCCTAAACCAAGCTGTCATGCCCCTGAACGTACTTGCACAAGAAGCGAAACAGCGCTTGCGTGGAGCTACTAATGCCATACTATTCAATTTTCTAGACCGGTTTCCCCTTGATAATTAGCTACGTAAGCTTCTAAACTTCTGCAAATTGCCGCGGGATTGCTGCACAGCTAAAAAGCTTAAGAGAGATCCCCGGCCGAACATGTCCCATCATGCTTAGATTTGTAGGTCCTGAATTTGCAACACGCTTCATGGCTTCCAGCTTTCTCTTCAAACAGCAGGCTAACTTCGAGTCTATACAGATCAGAGAGGATATGACCCACCTACAAAGATCGATGGCGTGTTCCTCTACCTCATCATCCAACCTAAAAGCCAGACCTGAAACAAACGTTGCATCGCCTGTCACATGCATTACACTACTGTGTGTTGTTGATGTATATTCATCACAACCGCAACAACCACGACAGTGTGTCTCCCCCAAAGAGACTACACCCAACTCCGTCTCAGAACGCGATACTGCAACTACTACAGAAAGTAAAACATTCAGAGCGTTATCGAATTGTGACTCTGCTATGTACAAATCTGATACTGGTCTAATAATCCTGTCTATCGCTTCGCAAGCTACACCCATCATCAGGAGTGAACGCAACAATGCGGATGCATCTAGCGGAAATCTAAATATACCCTGTTACCCAAGCCAAAAATGTCTGCTACCCACACCTACAACGAACCCAGCATAAATCCGCAGTACCCGTGTAACCCAGTATCACAAAAATGTTAACAAGAAAGAACCTGCGTACCGGCTGGTACACGCCAACGCTTGGACTCAGGCAAGGCGGCCTGTAACCCTAAACCCATCTTCCCCAAGATATCAGTAGTCGATGGGGTCCGCGCCCACGGCTAGACTACCCCAGAAACCAGCTAACCGTTACCTACTTGAAGCTCCTAATTTGGCAGCCTGCGCCCCGACCTGCAAACAATCGCCCAACGCACAAGGCTTGATACCAGCTGTTCCTGGATATAGTGCTTATGGTGCTCCCCGTCGAACAAGAAGTACCAAATCTGCAGACTTCTCTCAGAACAATCACTTCGCAAGATCTGGACAGCCATAGTTCGTGAAGCTGCATAACGTAACCGCACGCATCACGGCCCCATTTACCACTGTCCCCATTTATGTGACACTACAGGGTATGGTCCACCACGACTAATGCAGCAAGAGCTAGCACCTGCTCTACTGTATCTACGAAATATCTTTTGTTAATTACAGCCCCTCTAAACCGCTGGTTTCAGCCTTCGGGGAGCTCTAGCAATCCCCAAGTTTCCTCTTGGCATGTCGACGCCAAATATTCTGCAATACCAAACTTGGCCATTCCATGAACACGCAGGTACGCATCGTTCACTTACTAAACTCAACTGTGTCTTCCCCAACTCCTCTCTGCCCCCTTCCTCTCCCACCAAATTGAAAATTGCCTACGTTAGCCCGCACTTAACGCTCCAACATGGCGATCCGCTTTCGCTGTCAAAGTGCACTGACGATCCGGTCTTCCCCCATTGCAACGTTTCATCTATCCACATTCGGCCCAATCTAGGGACCTCATTAACTCCTCCATCTACGTCTTATCATTACCAAACCAACCCTGCACAGGAGCTGACAATAATCTACTGCATGACCTACATGCCTACGACAATGATACTGCTCCTACTACAACAACCTCCTTAAGTGGCAGTATATAAGTTTCTGGGCAAAGGAATGAGCCGCTAGACCCGTTACCTTACAAAACCTTTACTTTGCAGTCGTTAAGCAACTCGCTAGCAAACAACCTGTGGGCTCACAAAAGCTTATTCGGCCAGTTACCTCAGTGCATCTTCCCAGATGGCTGTGAGGTAACAACTGCAACATGTGTATTACCTGCACGTGAAACATCTGCTTCACTCTTTACTGACTCTACCCTTGTGACACACAGGGATACTACACACGAACACGACTTCAATTTCCTTATGGAGGCACGCAGTTGAACCGGCAATATGCTCCTTATCAATGCAATATCCATCAAATACAGAATGCACTACATCGGTCTATTTGTTCTTTTCTCCTCTCCACAAATTTTTCTGATCACGGAAACCTGGCAATCCTCAAGCACTCCTGACAACTATCTAAATATTCCCGGGTACACCACGTTCTGCAACGGACGCATCAATCAACGCGGAGGTGGATGCCTTAGTTACTTACGGGATGACTTTGTTGCCTCTGACTTTGAGGTGTTACAAATTGGAAACTCAGAGGATTCAATCTGCATCCAGACTAATGGGGGTACACTTGACCTTTTAATTGGTTGTATATACAACCTTCTACATGCCTCTAATACAAAGATTAATGAATTAGTAAACCTATTCACTGACGTCTCCACAATATCCCCATGCTACAAGATGGTTGGTGGTGACTTTAATATGCCGCATATCTCTTGGAATGGCCAGTGTGCACCTCTCAGATGCAGAAGCTTTACTAGCACCTTATATGCGAACAGTTGGATTCAACACGTCCATGTTCCGACGAGGCTTTGTAACACGATTGACTTAATTTTTACGCTTGGCATCTCGGATGCTGTTACTAGCGTGAAAGACAACATCCCAGGATGCGACCACAAGGTAGTTCATCTATCCTCTACGCTCTCTATCTTGTCCCATCGCTCAACTAGTCTATCTGGTGAACCGCGGATGTTTAGAAGCATTAACGGATAAATATTCTATGGGTGTCCGATCAGCTAATTGGGATACCATTTTCTTGTCCAAGGATATAGACACGGCCACCCATAAACTCTACAACAACCTCACCAACTGTCTAGACGTGGTCGCCCCGCTAACGCACAGCCGCAAGACAAAACCGATAAAGCGTTCATCCTTTCTAAACAGGGTGCAGCTGAAGCTACGGAAATTGCGTCACATATACTCTGAGATGCATGATTTCCATGTCCTTGTTTGCATGAACAATGTCATATACAACTGGCAGCACTCCTGGGTGATGGTTAAGCTAGCTGAAGAGCGCGCCACCTATAACAGCAACGATAAAACCGTTCCTTACTTAGCTATTGAAATATAGAAACAATCGTACAGCAACATCCATCACCTATCTAAGACTCTCCGATGAGTCCGTAATTAGCGATCCGAAGGAAATATTTGAGATTTTCAATCTCCACTTCTGCGAGTGCTTCACTGACCCCAACATTTGCTTGCCAACCGCTATGTCTAAACTTACCCACGACTCGCTAGACATAAGTACCTTCCAGCTACTTTCTATAATCCGAGTAGTTAGATCACGTAAGCTAGCACTACACTCTGGCCCTGATGGCCTCCCATCTGCACGGCTGATACTCGGCAGCCAGGACGTTCCTGTTCTACATCTTAACTTATTTACACTCCCAATGAAATTCGGCGTGTATCCAAACAAGTGAAAGCATTCCATAGTCCTATCTAGACATAAACAAGGCAGCCTTCAAAACCTAGAAAATTACCTCCACATTAGGCACAAGCCTATTGCCCCGAGAGTGATGGAAAGAATTGTTAAGGAGAACTTGCTGAACTTCTACTTAGTCTCAACCTTATCAAAAGACAACAACACGGAGTTTTACTTTTCAAATCTTGTCAGACTTGTCAATTTGAGTTGCTTAACAATGTGACTGCACAGACTGGTGCTAAACAAGCACAGGTCATAATCTTCCTTGACATGAGCAAAGCTTCTGACAGAGTACCACACGCAGAATTAGTGGTAAAGCTTGAATCCTACGGAATCTCAGACCACCTGCTCCTATGGTTCCAATCTTATCTCTCATCTCGCAAGCAATCAGAAAAGGTGGACGAGTCTATATCACTCCCCAGACCAACCACAAGTGGCGTTTTTCAGGGCAGCGTACTGGGTCCACTGCTATTCTTGCTATATATCAATGATGTTTTCCAAGTAGTATGATATGGCAAGTCCTACCTGTTTGCCGATTACATCAAAATGGTGTTCTCCATTTACCCATCAAACTTGAAAGCTGATCATTCCCAGAGTCAAAGCGACCTTTGGGCTCTGGATGTTTGGTGCAACATTTGGAATCTGGCATTCTCACCGGCGAAATGCAATGTCCACCCATACCGATGCATCGTTCCGCCTAAGGACTTAGCGCCTCAAAGCACTCCGCTTGTTAATAGCCTCACAGTTCGAGTCCTAGGGGTACAGTACTCTAGTTCTCTGAACTTCGCAGCGCAGGTGAGCCATTGCTCAGCAAAAGCACGCTCCCTCATAAGCTACATACTGAAATCCCTGGCACTGCAAGAATCTAGGTTTGCTCTATACAAAACCTGCGCCCGACCTCTGCTAGAATACTGCTCGATTGTGTCTAGCAGCTTCAGAAAATGCGACAGAGTAGCCATTGGAAAGGTACAACGATCGTTTACCAAACGTCTTCTGAGCCAATCTACTCTCAACTATCGTGGTCGGTGCATCGAACTCGTGCTAGAGCCTTTATAGCTGCGCAGGCTGAAAACTAACCTCATGTTCCTTTATCAGCTTATTAATAATCCACTTGCAAACTCACTAAAGCCCTTCCTATCATCGTTAAACATTTCGTACCATCTTCGTAGTAGAAGGCATCCAATTATCCTGCCGAAATCCCAGAGTGGTACGCGTGCAAACTTCTATCTTTACAGATACGAGTATGCGTAGAATTTGCTTCTACATATGGTGCGGGCAGCTGATAACGTAATCCAATTCCGCTCAGCACTTAATATGCATTTCACAGTCAGTCATGTTGCTACTCTTTTAAGCATTAACAGACTTGAAGATGAACTGCAGGAAAATGAACCTGACAACATATAAGCGTCTTCCCCATCCGACCTCACTCAACTCCAAGGAAAAATAATGCTTGTCCTCATCTGCCGTTACAATACTTTTCCCTCCGGATCTCTGCCTCTCACCTCATGACAGCCAGCAGGCATCTGAGACCATACTCTAACCTATCTGCATCTCATAGCAGCTATACTGTCATATTCCTTGTCCTGACTGGACAGTTTACCATTTTTCGGAAATGCTGACATCCGTGCAGTATTTAATAACCTTAATATATGCTTGGGCTCCGCTTGTTGGATGTCCTTTCATCTAACCTTTGTAGCTTGCTTCAGGCAATCATTCTTAGCTCATCGAGCCTGCGCACAACCACTCCTTAGTCTCTTCCTTTAGACCAACATTTATTCACTACTCTCTGCAACATTTGTGAACCTTCCCATGTGTTAGTCCAGCTCTCAATAGTTATTCCTGCCTCAGTCTAGCAGCATACAAGAAGGATTTGACTCCCTGCGTGCCAATGCGCTTTAGCCTCTGATGCTCTGACGTATTTAACAACCTTAATGCGCGCTTGGGCTCCGCCCGTTCGTTATCCTTTCATTAACATTTTTAGCTCTTTTATGGCAATCACTCGTATCTTATGATGTTTGCGCACAGCCACTCCCTAGCCCACTTTTTAGACGTTCATTTAAAGATTACTCGCTGAAACCTCTAAGACACTTACTTATATTGTAGTCCACTTTTCTCATCTGCGTTTTCCGGCTCAGTCTACCTTAGTATGCACTCTTTCTGTTTTCTGTCCATTCGTCATTCAATCATTTTTGCTCTCTTCAGGTGATGTAACTCCCTCAGTCAACTTACTGTATGCTTGCATTCTTCCTGGCACAGGCCATAGCTTTACCTGTCACTTACTCGTCTATGACACCTAATTATTTGTAGTACAACTCTCTCAATGGCTTCTCCCGGCTCCGGATTCCTTAGCACCCCATGGTGGTTGGACTATCTGCGCGTCGCTGTGTCGTATCGTCTTATGCTCTGAACTAGTTAACAATCACATTGTATGCTTGCGCTTCTTCCATTAGCTGTCCTTTTTTCGTGAAACCTTTCTCAGCTCTCTTCTGTGGAGCAAACAAAACTCATGTGGTCGGCGCACAGTCGCTCCTTAGCCTTTTCTTTTTATACACACATTTATCCGTTGCTTTTTGCACCGCCTGGTACCTGCTCATTTAGGAGTCCAGATCTATCACTGGCATTTTCAGGCTCTGTCTACCTTAGCAATAAAATCAACCCCCTAACAGGACTTAGTATCTGGGCGCCTCTAACTCATATGCTGCGATGTTCTCAGCAAACTTAATTTATGCATGCATACTGCCTGTTTGAAATGATTCCTTCATGTAACCCTTTTAGCTTTCTCCTAGCAGTCGTTCCTAACTCATCAAGTCAACGCACAACCGCTTCTTAGCCTCACTATTCTAGACGTTCTCTTATCTCTTACTCGTTGTAATGTCTTTGAAATTTCTACCTGCAAGCGAACAGCTCTCGGAATAGCTTTCCCTGGCTCTATTCAAGGTAGTATTATCGTAGCACTTTAGCAGGATTTGTGTACCTATGCGCCGCAGTGGTTCAGCCTCATACGATGCGACCCACAGTAAACTTTATATATGCTTGCATTCTTCCTGTCTGCTTTCCTTCTTCATTTAACCTTGTTTAGATCTCTTCTAGCGACCTTCCTTTTCTCATCAGGTCAGCGCATTGCCGCTCCTTGATAGATACCCAGCTGTCACTTACTTGTCTGTAACAGCTAATTAATTGTAATCCAGCTCTCTCACGGGTTTTTCCCAGCTCCAGCTACCATTGCAAGATTTAATTAGCGCCGTAGCACTATCTGCGCGTCGCCGTGTCAGACCCTATGCTCTGAACTATCTAACAGCCGTATTGCACGCTTGCGCATCATTTGTTCGCTGTCCTTTCTTCATTAAACCTATCTTAGCTATCTTCTGTGGAGCAAACATAACAAGTAGTCCGCGCACAGCCTCTCCTTTCTGGACGTGCATCTATCTATTATTGGCTACGTCTGACACCTACTTATACCAAAGTCCAGCTCCCTCACTGGCTCTTCCCGGCACCGGATTCCTTGCTAGTTTCACAGCTGTCACGAAGCCTCTCTTAGCTTTTTTCTGTCGTGCAAGCATATCCATGTATCCAGCGCTAGCCGCTGTATTGCTTCATATTTATAGATATTCATTTATCTATTACTCGCTGTAATGTCTTAGACCTTTTATACCTGCAATCCTCCAGCTCCCGGGCTAGCCTTCCCTGACTCTCTCCAGCTTGGTACTATTATCTTAGCACCCTAGCCGCTGCGGTTAGACTTCATGTTCTGATATCCTCAGCAACCTTAAAGTACTCTTGCATTCCGACAATTCGCTGCTCTTCCGTCAATTAACCTTTCTTAGCTTTTTAGTTCATCAGTCCTCATCTTGTCAGCACACAGACGCACGCTAGCTTCTCATTTCTAGGAGTTCCTTTCTCACATACTCGCTGTTATGTTTGCGACACTTACCCCTGTATGAGTACAACAGACTCAGTGGCTTTTCCTGAAGCAGCATACCCTAGTACCATTTTCCTAGCACCCTAGAATAACTTGCATCTCTGCTCGAAGCTACGTGTACATTGTGCCTCACGTTCGCTTTCCGTTAACTGAGCTTTATTGCTTCACTTTTACTGATCAATTCTTTCTCTCCTAGTGTTCTGTGTTCGTTTGGCAGCAAAGGTTTCGTTACTTACTTAGGTAAGCTCTCTCGCAGGCGTTTCCCATCTCAATCGGCCATAGCAATATACTCTTTATAGGCTGACTACTAGCTGTTCGTCCACCATTCAGCCGCCGCTGGTCTTTGAATGCTGCTTCCTGTCTTCCCGCGCAATATTTGCACCATGGCAAACTGATACAGCGTTTTTGCTTAATGGCACAACGCTCGGTATTCCAGGTAGAAGGTAGCAACCAAACTATACGGCCATTGCTTTCGTAGGACATTCAAACAACATTTTCAGCACATTCATTGCTGCACATCGTACACCATTTGTCTCCACCAAATTTTAGAACATAGGACTTTAACAATGTTTTTTTCCACGCCTGTTCTTTGCGGCCTTGGTTGTCTCTCACCTTCCCTTTTCTCCGAATTCCGGAACATTTTGGGGATCTGGGACTGGACCGGGAAACCTGTTTTGCTCGGGACAGGATATGGTAACCCACAAAGACCTACAAAGAACATGGCTGCACAGCAAATGGATACAACTGCACTCACTACCATGACCTTTGTCCAGTAATGATAGCTGGACAAAAGGCCTTTACACTCCTGAAAAGTATACATAAACCCGAAAAATCCAGACACAAGAAACTGACATTTTTCTCACCCGGACAGGCACCAAGACGGTACTTCGTGATGTTCCCACCATCCACTGGACTCAGCCATTCTGCCGGACCTGACCAGGTGTACCTGCTCAATTAACAGAGGAAATTGGAAGTTAATTGGCTGTGGATAACCGAGGATGAAATCAGTCGAAAAGCTGCTCTGCCAGTTATACATTAGTGTACAAACGAATTTCTGACAGTGCTCCAGGACGTGGTGGGTTTTCGCTTGGCAAGCGTTCTCCCTATTAAAAGCCACAAATGCCAGTTTAACAGCACTGAGACGTGGCGGATATGACTTGCCACTGAGTAAAGTCACTGCTCACCACTACATGCTGACAAGTCGACTAGAATCATAATTTAATATTTTCCTGAAACTTTCAAGAATACTATGCCCCTTGCCTACATGTATCGTTTTCACTACAATATAATGCCCTGACTGTTTACACTATACACGCTAGAACCCAACTTATCGCCATTAGTTGACGACCTTATTCCTAATGACTACTTTTACCATTTCCGCAGCCTTTACAACTGTCGGATTGCTGCCCATTTCATACATAACAACGTGTATGTTGCGAAAAATAATTGCATGTAAATGTTGATCATGCCTGATTTGGTGTGTCTCGAAAATTCGAGAATAAAATATTTATTTATTTATTTATAGCGTTATCCATAAAACACGCAATCCAACTATACTATTCACTATACTTCAAGATGTACAATTACCCAATCCTGTTAATCTGCATAATCAGTAGCAGGTATTTTTTGAGTACACTACAACTCAGGTTCAACTGCGGTATTGCAAGAAATGCTCAGATGTGCCTATCAATATCTATACTTAAATGTGCGTACTTTTAACACATGCGCAATACATAAATATATACGTCACATTTGCCAGCATATATATAGTTGTCCATAAAGGCTTTCATTATGTAAGCAAGCAATCATTGATAGATTTGCGCGTCTGTAATTCCATCCAGGCTTTTGTGGAATATATAGCAAGCTATTTCGCTTCCCATTTTCATTACTACTGTTAATGGCACATACCCATAAGGACAAGCGCAAAATTACTCAATAACACATGCAATTGCCATCACTAAGTTTATATTAGGCTGCACCATAAAACAACTCGCGCTTCCCACCCACCGTAAGCATTGTTTTTTCATTTTAAAAATGTATTCCAGTTCCCTTTTTATGAGAGTCACGAATTTTTCAGTTACTCGAATATATGTCACATAGATGCTGTTTGGGTGTCTAGACCTGCTGAAAGATAACATTTTACCTTTAGGTTGCACCAGTTCACTATATTTTTCTAGCTCCCTTGACCAGTTGTAACACGAGGCATCATCTCGATTTTGAAATCGCACGTACCATTAAGCGTTCCCTCCCCGCCCGTCCCTACGCGCATTCGAATCGGCGAACTTGTGTTTGCAAACCAGACGCTCATACTACCCTGCCACTGGCCGAAGTGTGAAACAAGTGGCAAAAGATACAACCGAGAAGCTGGTACATGTAGAGCCGTCCACAGGAACAGTTAAGGGTTAAAACAGGTGCAAAACGGATTACAAAACACAAGAATACCGGAATAATGGCCAGTGACTGAAGCCGATAAAGATGTACGACGTGGTAAATACCCGAAAACGAGTACGACGTTATCCGGAGAAAACGAAGGTACAAAATTATTCTCATTAAGCACAATTTGGCAAAAGTCAAATTTTTGCATGGCACTTACGATCATTGTTCCGAAATCGTCTTTTAACAGTAAAACCTTAAACAGGCAGCAGTGTAGTGGTTGTGCTTACACGTTATTTTATCTTACTTTTTATCATATCCGTTACCGATCATTATGTACCATTTTTAAATTCACAAATTTTGAATACAACAATCTCTACGCGCTCGCGTTATGCTGCTTTCGTTTGCTGCTGCCTTTGCTTGTGCGGCTGTCACGTCTTCTCATTAGTCTGATTTATATCTTTGGATCGCTAGTCCGCGTGGGAATCACATCGGCTGAAAGAAGAACAATAACGCAACCGTGCTTGATTGTTCTTCTATTTTGAGCTTTTGCCCAGGGTTTTCTTTTGTCCCCGCACTCAAACTCAATAAGTAACGGTCCTCCACAGCAAGCTCAAAAATTTCAATTTACCGCCACGGAATAGATAACCGCCGTCACCACGGATATTTGAGACTAATTAATAAATAAATAGTTTATTCCCAGATTTATAGAGGCACACCAACTCAGGCATGATCAAGATTTATAAGCAGTTGTGTATCACAACGATACTTCAGGTTCGGTCGTGTATAGTTCAAACGGTCAAGGCACTATATGTGCAGTGAAACGGTGCATGTAGACGGAGCGTATTATATTCTTGCACACAACAGGTAAAAGTTGAATTATTAGTCTAGTCGACTTGCTAGCATGTAGTTGTGGGCAGTGACTTTATTCCGTGGCGAGTCACAGCCGCCAAGTCACAGTGTTGTTAGACAGACATTTGTGGCTGTTAAGAGGGAGAACGCTTGCCAGGCGAAAACCCACCACGTCCTGCAACACTGCCGTAAAGCATTTTGAACACTAATGTATAACTGGCAAAGCCGCTTGACGACTGATTTCGTATTCGATTAATCGCAGTTAAATGGCTTCTAATTTTCTCTGTTGGTTGGACAGATAACTTGATCAGGGCAGCTATAATGATTGAGGTCGATGAAAGATAGGAGCATCGTAAAGAGTCGTCTTGTTGTGTGTCCAGGTGAGCAAAGTTCAAATTTTCTGCTAGCTGGATTTTTCAGATGTATAATTTGTGGGAGTGTACATGTGTCCAGCTCTCCATACTGGACAACGGTTGTGGTGATTGCGGTTGAGTCCCTTTGGTATACAACCATGCTCCATGTAGGTCCTTGTCGGTTGTTACGTCCGTCTTAGGGGGAATACTCTTCCTCAGTCCAATCCCAGATCGCCAAGAAATTCCGGACCTCGGAGGAAAGGAAAAGTGAGGGACAATCGTGAGACCGCAAGAACAGGAGTGGAGTTAAACATTGTTAAAGTCTTATGTTTCAACATTTAGAGTTGAGACAAAAGCATGTACACCGTGCAACAATGATTATGCTGAAAGTA
Source organism: Dicrocoelium dendriticum (assembly GCA_944474145.2). Taxonomy (NCBI): domain Eukaryota; kingdom Metazoa; phylum Platyhelminthes; class Trematoda; order Plagiorchiida; family Dicrocoeliidae; genus Dicrocoelium; species Dicrocoelium dendriticum. The sequence continues at coordinate 55,195,558 of OX104065.1, forward strand.
ACTTTTGAATGCCCTGTAGAATCATTATCTTTGTGTGTAGATTGCTAACACCTGCGTAGAGACAAGAGCTTTGTACCAGTATGTAATCCATGAAGTATCAGTTTAGTATGAGGCAAAAAGTGCCTGCGGAGAGGGAAAAGCTAGTTAAAAGACTGGTGGTGAGTGCAAGGTGCATGGACAGCAAGTAGCTAGCCTAATACGATTGGGAGCGCATAATAAGAGAGTGTAAAATGAATAGGTTGCTGCGAGAGAGATCTAAAGGTCAATTGGCAGCGGAAAGATTGGATGCTGTTATTCTATAGGAATAAAGGTTATTGTGATACGGAGTTGCTCCTAACAAGCACTGGACGCGCGCAGACGCATGGTGACTACGACCACTAGCTGCTTTTAAACGGAGGTGCCGAATTTAAGACGACCGACAGACGGTGGCGCTACGAAATACTACCACTGGTCAGATGTAGCTATTCCAATAAGACGCTTGGTCACTAGTGTATACCTACAGGGTCACAGCATGCCTCAACACGCCAGCAAAGGTAAGTGATACAGACATTCCAAGGCAATGCATGATGGAGAGACAAGGAGTGTATTCTAGCAAGCTAAAGCTCTGCGCAGAAATGACATGGAGCCTATGGTGAATCGCTGCAAAGTGGTGAGGAAGATAAGAAGAGCAACAGACAATGGCGCTAAGAGAGAGTAGCAATGGTCAGCAAGGGCATTCGGATTGGGCTTTCTAATTACCAGCGGATACCTACAGTGGCAGAATAAGTCAACAAACCAGCGAAGGTATGTGCTTCAAGCAATTCAAGAGAGTAAGAGACGGAGAGATAAGGAGTGGCTCCTAGCGCAAAGACGTATGCTGCCTACAATGACTCGCTGCAGCTGATAAGTGATGACATAGGTAATACGAAAAACTGGTAATGGTACTAAGTGACAGAGTATCGACGGCTAGTAATGGCATTGGGGTGAGGCCTTCTAGTTGCCAGTGGATTCCTAGTGTCACAGAATAAATCAACAGACAGCAAATGTATATGACGCACGCAGTCCCAGAGAGCAATAACAGAGTGGCTCTTAGCAAGCTCCGGATATGCGCAGAGATGCATGGAGGCTACGACCACCAGTTGCTACCAAATAGAGTTGCTGAGGTTAAGAGGATCGACAGGTAAAGCGCGATGAAAAACTTTCGGTGGCCCGATGTACCTATTCACTGGACGTATTCTCAGAGGAGAACTGTCGTGCGAGTTACAGGACTACTTTTAAAACAACATTGTGTATTCGGCACGAAGCCACTGTCTAAACTTGTTTGACCCGAGGAATCTCAGTGTGCGACTCAAGCTGGCCTTAGCAACCCTCGTAGTGTATGATTGGAACAGGTTGCCGGAGCCTATCGTTGATGCAGTGAAAGAGAAAGGTTCCAAACTACGGTTGGATTCTCACCTGGTTGCGCTTGGATTCTGTTGCCCCTAATGAAGCCACGGTGGTCTTCTGCGGAAAACTATTCCACAATGCTTCACGCCATCTCCGCAATGATCGGGAAGTGAAGGAGCTGACAAAAGTTCTTCCTTCTGCTCTGTCATCCAATGCGGATCGGGATTCTAAGCAACCTGTTATGGTAAGTACTTTGGAACTCGTAACGTCCTCATGATTCGGCTTTACACTTATATTTCCGGTTTAGGTTAACATTAGGACCATTGCTTAAAAAGTATGTTATATATAGTTATACATAATTGTATATTTGTTTACATTTTTGCATATCTTTACCACTAAACGTATCGTTTTGCGGCGTCCGCATCCATCAGTTTCAATTTTGCGAACTTTTGACTACACTGACGCAAGCTTGTCTTGGGGACATTATTCCGGAATATTACGCTCCGCTCATCTTCAGAGTAGATTCGCTGGGGTTGGGTGGTATATTTACATGTGCATCGTCCTTAGCGTTATGAGCGCTCGGCAAACATACCATACTAGTCCATATATTTTTTCCATCTAAGTGAACATATAAACGATTTTGGCAGTGTCAGTTGCGCTGTAGGTTAGACTTACACGGAAGGCAAGATTTTGTTGATGCTCTCACAAATACCGCTGCTCTTTTAGCTACTGCGGAAGGTGAATACTATTTATTATTAGGTTTATGTGTAGACACTGTGCTTCCTGTTGAGCTGGACCGTGCATCGCTATCGTCACAAAATGATAACGTGCTTACGTCCATAAATGAGTTGTTTACATGTTAATGTATTATATTATATATATATATATATATATATATAGGTTTAGAGAATGCATTAACAGGGGAGCTTGCGTTACCCATGCATACTGTTCTGTCGTACGAGACCCTAGGTAGATGGTCGGCGCTCATTACCCTAGGGGTTTGGAACAGCCGACCACCTGCAGCTCCAGTATATAGAGTATTACTTTTGCTAAGGCGCTTCCTGCCTGCATTGTTGATAGACTACAGAAACCTGACAGGGAATCCAACGGCTACAGGAACAGTCTCTATGCTTTCTGGGAAGTACGGACCCATGGATTTACAAAGTGGGGTATGTACTATACTGCGTGGAAAGTATACTCTTACAACAGATATTCATTGCATTCAAGTACACTTGGCTGGCTTTAGCCCCTTTAGCTCTTTAACCTTACAGATATGGCCCATTTTATTCAGGGTGATAACACAAACTGCGTCAGCCCCCTTCGTTGTTGGTCTGGATGGTGACTCAGGAAAACCACAACGTGCACATGAATTCCTGGCTCCCATTATACATGAATTGTTGGATGTTTTGTCCGGCGGTGTGCTTTTACCCTATCATACAGCGTACACCGTGGTGCACTTATCTACTGTCATATCTGACGTGTGTGCGCGTGCTTTTGTTAAAAGAACCAAAACGCACTCCAGTTATGGTAGTTGTGAAAAGTGAGTGCAACGAGGCACGTACCTCCATCGAAATGTGACTAACAAAACGGATATTCGTCCACGCGCTAATGAATCTTTTCGGTTGTCTAGGCGACCGGAACCAGACCATTTGAGTCGCTTTCAATAGATATGTTCGCTACATTTCCAACAGATTACATGCATGTTATGTGTTTAGGTGTAATATGTCGCGCGATTTCATTATGAACAACGACAACCCTGAAACGTCAATGCTTTGTCGATGGGGAGGGTACCGAAAGCTTAAAGGAGCTTATACGTGGGATTCCTTATTTCTGGACAAGAGGTTTCCGTAGGCGTTGTCGGAGCGTGAACATTTATCGCCCATGGAAAGCTACGTAGTTCCGACAGTTTTTGTTGTACGCAGGGCCGGCACTGCTTCAACAGGTAATGATAGCGTTACACTACGAAACTATCATTGATTTACATACAGTGATTGCACACCGAACGGCAAAACGTCCGACAACGAACGTCAAACGGAAGCCTCAGTAGTTTGAGTGATGTAAACAGTGACGTATGCTGACTACTCATAATTTCATTTCAAGCAGTAGAAATTGTGGACCTTAGCAAAAGAATGGAAGACTGAGGTGCTCGTAAAACTGTTATGATTGTAATCATTTTTCTACATAAGTTTGTTTCTTTTCAGCGTTGTTAAAAAATTTACTGGATGTAGTATGCATTTGCGTTGCGTTCTCTGCACGGTCTGTGAGCAATAACCATTGCACCTTTTCTTCACTTTGTGTGTTATTGTATGGGTGTCCCGCTTTCGCTTAAGTAGCATATATACCGTTAGAACTACGCAGGTATGCTTTCAGCAAGCGTGCTAGCAACCTCCTGGTGCTAAATTAGCGCACAGCATTAAGTTTCTTGGAAACAATGGTGTACGATGAGCATATATTTTAGAGTACTACATGCGCTGACTATGCATTGTGCGAACAGGTGATTGTGAGTGTCCGCCGGCAAGATTCGACGGTTATATAACGACTACCGCCGGCGCGTTCACTCCCAACACACGTGTTTCTCACAATTTGCATAGGATTTCCTAAGGATTTCATGAGGAATTCCGAACGTTTTCATAATCATGTCCGAGCGATTTCTGAAGGCCTGCTAAACGGTTTCCGGAGGCTTTCGGAAAGATTCCAGCGTGATATAATCCAGGAACTCGTAAGAGTAGCGCATGGCTCTTGAGGACAAATTAATGATTTTTGAACGATTTTGTAAAGGTGGCTTATGGGAACGAACTTGACGTTAATTATTTTAAACACGTGGGGTCGCGCTGGGTGGGTTAGTGTTATGTTACGCTAAGCTACAACTTGTCTACGTTGCTTATTAAGGCTGGAATATGTATGCTGAAGAGGTACACGAAGATTTAGTATACGTGGTAATATAAAAGAATGTGAAGGTTAACACTGCTGGGTTGTTCAAGTGGATAACAAAGTGTCAATATTAGCTGTGGCACGCCATTGGAAGCTGTCAGCATGGTGGATGATCTTGCTACCCTAAAAAGATTGGTCCGGTTATACTCCCGAATATTTGCGGACATGGATGAGGATGTGAAGTAATTTCAACTGGCTACTGCGGCGTCTTTTATAAGCGGGCAGTGGTTGCTCAAAATCGATAAAAACTGTAACACCCAAAAAGCTAACTGCTATCTTTTATCTACTACTTAATTACTACCCAATCGTAAATTATTCTTTCTGGTTTTAGTCTTCCTTACGATCAGCTCGACACTCGACCGTCTTGTAAGTTACCACGCCAACGTGTAACTCCTGTCTTGCTTCATCCGTCCGCGTCTTCTTGCGGCCCATCGAATACAGTCCGCTGTGTCCAATTCCAATTACCTTCCGATATAAAGGCTTACTTTCGCGCACCGTCTCCGACTAGTATTCAATAGTCCTACAAAGCGGTGACCCCGATTTGCACGCGCAACTTTAAACTTCTTTCGTCGTTTCTATTTTTTGGTGAGAGTTACTTCTTGATGATATACTTGTATTCGTTTGTTTCTTGCGTAATTTTAATACCTTCATCGTGTTTTTGTTCACCTTTTATCTTTTCAAATCACCTTTCGAAAGTGGCAACTGAGTCGTTTCATAGTAAAACATGCTTACTTTGACTGTTCCAAGCTCCATGGAACACAGCCCAGAGGTTTGGCTTACGATATTCCAGATCAAACTGGAAAATAAGGACAGTACGACGGACCGCCCGAGGAACAAAAGCTCGGTTCACGTCTTTGTTCGTCGGTTGTGACGCCCGTTGAGCACATTCTACTCTGCCCATGGAAGGAGGCAAAGTATGAAAGGCTGAATCCAGCGATTCTAAAAGAATTACAACCCAGCGCATGAGCTTGATTTGAACAGCTCAGTGGTCTCAAGCTGAGAAAAGGCAAACCGTCGGCGTTGCCCCGCGAAATACAGCGCATCGCTTTTCCCTTATTCTTGAGCAAGGAAGGGATAAAAGAACTGTGGTTTGCACATGGTCCAGAGCCATTGCCGGTAATGCTGTCCATGTTTCTGGATACACCCCTGAAAAAACTAGCTACCAAGGCAGACACTCGTTGGAACGTCTTCCGCAGCACACGACCAGCAGCTCCTGTTATGTATTCTCACCGATAAACGCCGAGCTGCATAACTGCTCCAAGTTGTCCAGCCGATCTGAACCTAAGAAGAGGAAATTGCGCTACTTCGCAGCAAGCTAGCAACAATGAAAAATTCGAAGTAGCGTGTTCCACGGTCGTATGCTGAACACGTTTTGGCTACCGCCAGCTGGGCGGGCAGAAATATCTTCAGCAAAATCGAATTGGTACTTGCATACAACTAACTACCGTTGGCCGAATCGGACAAAGCTAAAGCCGCTGCGACAGATTTCTTTTGTTTGATCGATTCCTGCCCACGCCATTCTGCCTGAGGAATGCTGCGAAAACTTTTCAGCGCCTAATCGGCCAAGTTTGTTGCGGCTTAGACTTCGCTTACGCTTACCAAGACATTTTAATCGCGAACTTTTACGAGAAGAGCACATGCACACACTTTTTGATCCTTTATCTCAACACGGGGTGACGATCAACGCAGAGCAGCGTTCGTTTGGTGTCGACAGTCAACTTCCTCGGCCATCGTATCTCTTTTGCAGGCGTTGTACCACTGCAGGATAAAATTCAGACAATCATCGACTACCCGGAGCCTCATCTTTAAAACAGCTTACATGTTTTGATGGGCTTGTCAAATTTACCGACGGTTCGTACCAAACTGCGCGTCGCTGCTGCAAACCCTCAACATCATCAACCTTCGTGTTCAATACCTTTTCGGGAATTCACTTTGTAAAGCTCATATGCACTTCCATTGGGTGTGAACGGTATAAGTCAGCAAAGACCTTGCAGAATTCTCGGTTTTAACAGGTTACCTTTGCGAGCGGGTTTGCAGCATTTTTCGGTAATTTTATTTGCGCATATCTGTTGCCATGTACAACAAAGGCTGCACGTTAGAGTACACGACGCCTCCTTCAGGCTTGTGGATACCATAACGCCTTCGTCGCGTATGCAAGCTTCGGCTTTAGGGAGCACGCAGGCGAGGAATATGGTGGTTTGAGACTATGCTTTTGCCATTCTACTCACCGGAGTATGGTAATGATATTGTAGACGCGAGGTAAACCTCCCAGTTAGGGAAGATGACCTCACAATGCAATAACAAAAGCGAACCTACGTTACAGTTACATGCACCCAGGAGCTTCTTTAAAGTGGTTCGGTAACTTGACAAATGAAAATGACGGTGAAATTATAGCTCATGCAGATAAAGCAGTGGTAGCAGTGCTGCGCTTGCAACACGTGCACCATGTGAATAGGAGGTTCGCTAATTACTAGTAGCAACACTTTCCATACGAGGTGAAAATGCATCCACATGCGGCAGGCTTTCTAAAGGTTTAGGGATAAGAGTCGAGTGACGTCAGGGGTGGAATATGGTACCGTTTATATCGCCTCGACTGTTTAAGCCATGATTTCTGTCACGGTTGCCTGTTTCAGTGTCAGGAAAAGTATAAGCGCGATGGGAGTGAGTAACTTAAAGGGGAAAGGCGGATTTCTCATGGGAAATCACTCATGAGGGATGCCGGAGTTGATCAGCGCTGCAGTGACCATGCTGCGAGAGGCATCAGTGAAAAAGAGGCTGTCAGTACGTTTGGGAATATACAGGCCAAACTATGCCTGGCACGAGAACTGGTAACGTGATAAGCTTTGACTAATGGCCCCCAGACTAATGCTAGCGTTCTGATTTCAATGCTGTGGTAATAAACAGTCTCATGCGGGGAGAAGGTTATAAATCCAGTAATTTTGTATTGTAGTGAATATTCTAGCTAACAGACTTTCTGATTAAGACAAGTCCGCGGTCTGTACCTCATAAGCTAGTTGTGCATGAATAAGGCAGTTGTAAGCGCTGTCAATAAGTCACCGATTTGGATAACTTTGTGAGGATGATTCCATTATGACGTTAGGAAAGAATGGCGGCGTGATGACCGATGCACGGTTCTCGGTGTCAGGTTGTGTATTCCTCTTTAAAGCATTTTTGTCAGCAACCCGGTGTTGATAATTTTGAGTTCAAAGTAGTGGACGGTGCTTATTCTATTCATTGAGGACGCAAAGGGGTCACTAAGAGCTAGTAAACCGTTTGTTGTAGTTGTAAGCACGGGGTTGGTACATGTAACAGCGTGCTGCCCGTTAGTGAAGTGTTGGGTGTTGGGATGACCTTGTCGTGTTGAGTACTTACGTGAAATAAGAAATTACCCGAAGTCGACTGGCTAGAGGGGATGTATGGGAGCCTCAGAAGTGTTGCTTGGCGTCGACCTTGCGCTCGGCGGCTTGCCTGTGGGCGTGCCAATTGCTCCGCATACACGATTGTGCTTTACCTTTGCCTGTCGTCTCTGGGATTAGGCTAAGATAGGCGCTTGATGATAACTGGTGCTTGTTACAAGCTGATTCCCGCCACCTAAGCGCGATAAGACACCAACACAGTTCATCCTCCGTTGCCAAAACGACTGCTGCTACGGATAAGTTCCGGCCCCTGGTTCCTTACAGTTCCCCATAATAACGCGTAGGATCCATTCAGCCTTCCCAGTCAATTTGATTGGTGCCCCGGACGTACGCATTCGTTTGCTTAATCGAAATGACTCCAACGACTGCTCTTGAATTCCACTGACTCCAATGACCTCACCGCTCAACACCACCCGAGAGTTATCATTAGGAAGATTACCCAGTATGCTAATAAACGTCTTAGTGCCTCCAATGGAAGACGATTTTATCGATTCCTTCACCTTGGCAACCTCGGGAGTAGGTATGAAGGAAAAGTTCTTAACAGGCGAGCAACGTGGGGCTCAGCGCATGCGAGGTCGTTTAGTTGCAGGTGCCGTACTATCTCGATGGCATACAGGGCACATGCCAGTCTCGCTCTGATGGCACTTAGGTTCATCGGATATCATTTCGCAGTTGATTCCCTTTCTTAATTTTGGCGATGGTTATGTGATTCACACTTGCTTTTCAGCACCATATCTAGTGCGCCTGTTGCCAGACAGTTCATCGCCGCTTGCAGTGTGCAGTCTTGATACACCTCATAGTTGCACATTAACATGAATCCCCTTGGAAACCGATTACGTAGGAGGTTTGGTGATTAATACTTCCCTTCCAGCAACATGCCTACAGCTCCTCTTGTCAATGTTTCCGTGCTTCAAAACCCACCTCGCACACAGCAAAGTCGGCACAAAAGGTTTCACAACTAGCCTCAAAGACCGTCTCATGCCCCTTGTTAGTCCTCCCTGCTAACTACCTCCGCTTTCCTATAACTTCGTGAGCAATCCAACGATGATGTTCCGGGCCACCCGCTGTCCTGTAGCCCTGTGGCGCCTCATTACAAGTCCGTTGTGACCACCCATCGCCTCGCATGCGCCACACCACTTAAGCGTGGTTCAGTGATTGAGTCCGTAATCGTCGACCAAATTCGCTACCGCTGTATTACACTGCAGGCAGTTTATCATATCACTGCGTTGTCTGTGACAACAAGGAACCAAGCCTTTTATAAATTAATAAATATTTTATTCTCGACTATGCGAGGCACTTCCATGGAGGCATGATCAGACAGGTGCAACTGTACAGACATTTTATGGCAACTATAACGGTGACTGTACAAAATTGTTCATATGCCCATGATTGGAACTGTACAATGGTGAAAATGCGAAACAATAATTTGGCTGTCGTGAGATCGGTACCCGTTCGTTAGTACAAAATCCGTCTGCCATATGTTGCAGCCATACCCCGGCTAATAATAGATTGATAATCCTGAAGGATCCATTGGAAGATAATTGAAGAGCACGCTCGAGAGAGATATGACAATACAGTGAGTTCGTGCATAAGTAACGCAAAGGTCAACAGTGGTATCGTAGAAAGTAAAAAGACGACCGTATATGTGTGAAATCATAGAGAGAGGAGACGACCGTATATGCAGATGTAGAAGTTCCAGTGTAACGAACCTATTTAGAATGGTGACGCTACTTGACCTGCCAGGGTGAATTTATGGGTTGTGACTTTTATCGGTGGCGAGTCACATTCGCCACGTTGCAATGTTGTTAAACAGACATAAGTGGCTTTTTATAAAAAAACGTTTGCCAGGCGAAAACCCACCACGTCCTGAAACACTGCTGCCAATCCATTGAATGGCAAGTTGTAACTGGCTATGTTTTTTGTTGAACGTTTGTTTTCTCGGCTATTCAGTATTGTCGCTTCGCCGGTTATCAACGATTTGTAGGCTCTCCACTTAGACGGCAATATTTGCATATGGTTCCAAGGATACTTCCTTACACCCATGAAAATACAGTCCCAATATTACATACATCTTCCATGGGCTGTGAACGTGGTTGATCATACGCATGGCTCTCGTCACAGGTTGACAGCAGACACCGCTGTGGTACATGATCATGTGATGCTCACCAAACCCATTGCATTTTCTATTTTCAGATAATCATCTCGTGGACATACATGTTGTGGCCGATGCAGGCTGACTGTTTGGATTTGCACAATCTCGGTACCGATAAATCCCTAAGTTAACTTCCCGTTACATGTGCGCATATTGTTTGCATACCTGTTGGTGGCACAATTTGCAATAAACCAATCCTCAGTGCTTACGCGTTGTGGGTCAATAGCATAGTAAGCTCTTCCCCTCATGACGTAACTAGTTTGGGATCGGTACAGACGTCCGCGTAGAATTCAATGCCATGTTTTACTTTTATTACCATTTTGCAGTATACCTAGCATTAATGGCAGCAGTGAAATTTATTCCATGGATGTTTCCTGCAGAACCACTTTAGATCAAGTCAGTGGCCTTCCGCGTAGCGTTGTAGATCACCGCTATGGCATCGATGCGCGCTCATACAATACTTCTGGTGCAGCTCGCCGTGCCTCCAGTACCTACTCTGCCAGTGGCCTTTTGGATGCTGCTGTGGTGGTACCTACATAGGCTTTCTCAGCCAGTTAGAAAAGCAGGTGATTTCAACAGCTGCTACCTTCATCATAGCTATATTATGCAGCTGACAAGAGACTTATACGGGCATAATAATCAACTTTCATGGAGGCGTGTGAGACCCGTTATACCTCTTACGTTAGCGCGGTACAAAGTACACCGTTGTGCCGCCAACGTGAAATCACTAAATGACGGTCTGAAGGCCGGTGGCACCAACCATTTCCGCAATGCTAGTCGCCATAATGAAACAAACGATATGGCACAAACATAGGAAAACTAAGAAAACGTCTTGAAGGCATGTGTAGCCATCAGTTGGGTCTGTGCTGCCGGGTACATGCATGCTAGTGTCATGGAACGTACATGGACTTATTAACCACCGTTCTTGTTGGTTTCGCTGCAGGCTATATTAATACTCCTCTCCTGTACATTTACGGGCTTACGATCATAAAGCCAAAATTTATACCTGTTATTACGCGGGTATGCCGCCCATGTTATGGGACATATAATGCCTCTCTGTGTACTGGTTATACGGGCAAATGAGGGACCCAATCGAGGCTTCTTCAGCCCTCACAATAATGCCACACCTGTGGCAGTTACATGCGCTTACTGAATACCCCTTCCGTTGGCATGTATATCCAGCTATATAGCACAACGTCCCCCGCGCTTTTTGCTTACCAGCTTGCCCGTCTGTCGCCCGCTGCTGGCAATATAAGACATCCCTGTACTTTATTAATTAGTGCACCAACAAATGACCATACAGCAACATGTACGTGCGCGGGTGCATGATTCACGTTTATGTTGCTTTGTATTCTCTACCGCGTCTCTTGTTCAGCTGCTTGCTTGCAGGTAGCGCGATGTTATCTGTCCGCCGCATCGCACTGCCACCCATATTTACAGGTGCGTGATGCTGATCCAACCATTAGTTTTTAGAGTAATGATGCTCGCCCATGCTTCCGTGCTATACAACCAACCCTACATATGGCATAACCCGTACTCAGGTTTCACATCTGCCGCAAGGCCATTAGTATGCCCCTCGTTAGTCCACCTTGTTAGCTGCTTCCACTTTTTCATTAATTCCTGAAGGACACGGCGCCACCTTTCCAGGGGCACCCTCTGTCCTATAGGCTTTTGGTGCAACCCTACCAGCCACCAGCGCGCACTCATACGCTTGCAGGCGCCGCTCCACTTGGCTGTTGACCCAGTGGGTGGGTACGTAATCGTCCACCATATTCTCTACCGCGCTATTGCACTGTAGTGGCTTATGCATATCTCTTCCCTAGCGTGAGCGCAAACCACCAGCCAGTTCTTAGCATTGCTTCTTTGCGGGTTATGAGCGATTCGAAAGCTCCCAACTTAGACCACCATAATTGCATATGATTTCAACGTCGGCCATCACACCCATTAAAAAACCGTCCCACCAATACTTACGTCTCCCTAGCTTGTGGACATTGTTGGTCCTGCACAAGGCTTTTCATTTTATTCCATACATCATCGCCAACACGAACTTAACAGGTGCACCTGATATCTTTGGTAAAATACCCTTTGGTTGCAAAATTGTTAAGTTTACCCAATAACCGTTCACCATACGACGTTCTTGCTTGTACTTAGCCAAAATATGCTATGTAGACCATAAGCTTCTTTGAACAATGAGCGTACGTTATCCTAAATATTATTACGCATCACATCAATCAGTGTCGAACGTGACTACGTGGTGGACGTGACTCGCCACTGAACAAAGTCACTGCCCACTGTAACATACTGGAAGATCGATTAGCCATTTTTCACTATTTTACTGTCATGTACAACAAAGATACTCTCAGTCCTCGTATACTGTCCCCACTCCAACTACTGTGCTTTTTTGTTTAATCTACGCACACTTGAAACCATTCTATTGGAACTCCACTGATGAGTTTACTCCTCATATGTGCTTCGACTGTTTCTGCAAATTGAACAACTTTTGGACACAGCCAAATACATGCGTTGTAACGTATATGTTGCGCCATATAATTGCTTGTAAATTTTGGTCATACCTGAGGTGGTATGACTAGATGAATTCGAGAATAATATACTTATTTATTTATTTCTTCTGTTGTGACACAGTTAGCAGTTTTCTCCTGACACAGTAGCACTGTTTACTTACACACTCATAAATCTTTGGAAATGGTTCAGTGCATGGTACACATGCAAAGCCACCATGCATGGCTACGTCACAGTTCGCAAGCGCGTGTGTCAGCAATTAGACGTATGGCCTGTTGCTATGAATCATGATGATTACCAGTGCTGATGTTATACAGAAAATTATTGAATACATACATAGGGAACACCCACATTTCCAACTCGACGGATGCGTTATCAACTTTGCAAATATATATCATATTTTCAAATATCTATATCCATTCCATTAATAAAAATACGTCTAAATATATGCTCACTGGTTAGCATATTTTTCCCTATACATATATGCCTTTTGGAATATTTTCGAACCACGTGCGTTTATGAATAGATATTATATTGTTCAACCCGTGCCCATTTCTACTACCTTATTCATATATATGTTTTTAATGCGAACGCTACACATATATGCATATCACTTGCGGTGTGTTGTATCTACCTTTTTCTAGCAGTTTCACCGCATTGAAATTAACCATACTTTTATTATTTATACATCAGGCTACTTCTCTTCTTCATTACGTTTGCACTCCTTCCGCTCAATATGCTTACTGTATGGCCGGCGCATTATTATTTTGAAATGCAGTTCGCGTCACTGACTTGCAGGTACTTTAGCACAGCGCACAGAGGTATATTAACCATGATTTTACTTCACTATTTTCACTGTTTCAGACGCCAATTTATGCTGACAGTTACGTATTTCTGCTTACTTCTCATAGTTATTGTACAATTTCCTCCATTTCATGTATATTTCCACATAATGTTGCTTCTCAATCTCCTCTACCTGTTTGCAGTCAAAATCCAAGCACCTTCGTTTCATACCTCTGCCTACGTTAACTCATTTCAACGTTCGCTTTGCACCCATTTCCTACTTGAATTCGTCATCAGCGAACAACTACTGCACACCTTGCGAGGTAACACTAACATGTACATTTCCCACAACATTGCAGTTCATTTTAATTCACTTGAAACCTGAAATCTGTTGGCTTCTTTTAGGACTAAGACACCACACTGCTGAACAATCCCTTTATGTAATAATAATCCACTGTAATTACAACCATTGTGTAACCTGAAAGCACGGAAGAACTCCAAGGGTTGAGAACGAAGTTCTATTACACAACACGCTGCCTATCCAAAAGGCAATCAACATGAGGTTAATTGGAACAAGGGAAGATACAGTTAATCTTCGTCATCGTGCGCTTGTTCCACTTCGGTAACTGAGAAGGAAAGGCGCTCTGAAAGGCAAAAGGAAGAGATTACCGTTAATGCAACGAGTCAACTTTGGACGCATGCCAAAAGTTTCAATCCTTCTCTACACCACACCTCCACTAATCAGGCAGCGTCCACGTTGCCACAACATAGCCGCCTTGAGCCGGCACCTACAGCTTAACTGCTACTTCCCCAGGCGTTTTGTTCGGCCCCCATAGCTTGGTCAGTTTTACTCCGGAATGGATTAAGTCGACTGAAATATACTGTCATGGGTTGACTGGCAGTATTCTTGGGATCTGTGATAACATATGTCACATCCGTTAACATCCACTCATGATGTAGCTTAACCAGGACTCCTGCGGTTGGTACCTGGTGCAAGTAAACTTTGTCGCCAGCCCTCGACGCAGCGCCGAAAAGTTTCTTTTCGCAGTCTTTCTGTCCTCGATGGACGTTCCGAAGCTGAACACGTGCCGCTTGATAGGTTTCATGAAGCGAAGCAAGGAGTTTGCTAACCTACGCTGTCATCAATGGATATGGCCGTTGCGGAATGGGTAGTCGTATATCAGACAGTAATCGGAATTCGCTCCCAGTCCACATAAATAATGGTGTTTGTCCAGTAGAAACGTGCACTGTGCTCCGATGTGCCAGCAAGCATTTTGGTAACGTAGTGTTCAACTCACTTACATTTTGATCTACAAGAGACTTCAGTAGCGAGTTCAGCGACCGCTTTGTAAGCTCCACTTGTCCGTCGTCTTGCGGGTGATAAGCTGTCGTGCACATCTTTTCTATACCGAACACACGACAAAGTTCTTGCTTCAACCAACTCTCAAAACATGAGCCCCTATCAGAATGTAGCTGCCCCGATGCTCCCTAGTGACACACCCAGTGATTCACCATCACCGTCGTCACAGTTACCCTATGGGCTTGTGCGATCGGAACTGCTTTACACTACTTATTGAAATAGTCAACCCTGGCCAAGATGTACTGATGCTCACGTGACTTTCCCGGTAGGGGTCCAGCCATTTCAGCTCCCACTATCTCGTTCGGGTAGCCTGCATTCTTAGACTGCAATGATGCTCTCCGGGTGATGCTCGGGTTCTTGAACGTGGCGCACGTTTCACACGCCTGGCAAAAGTTAGTGAAATCTCTCCGTTAATGTGGCCACCAAAACCGTTGCCGTGCTGCCGCTTCAAGTTTGTTGATTCCAGCATGACCCAGCTGTTCGTGCAGTTCAGATGACACTACGGAAACTAATGATCGCGGAACTACGATTTGCCTGACATAGTGTGAGCCAAAATCAAACACTAATGCGCCTTCCTCGATGAAGAGGTTGTCCCAGTCGCCCATAAGCATTGACCTTCGTAACGTTTTCCTTCCATTTCATTTGTGGTAGGATTTTCGCTCCCTAATCGTCGTTTGTCATAGATCGGTGATACGGCTGGGTCTGCTGCCTGTAACTCCTGCCAACGGCCGTACTCCGAACTTTGAATGTTAACTAGGCTACGTGTTATGTAGTAAAAGAACGGGCAGTCACCTTGAGCAGGTGTAGAAAGTCTGGAGAGACGGTCCGCGTTGGCATGCTACGCACCAGGTCAGTGTCGGCAGTCAAAGTCATACTGCTGAAGTTGTTCTTGCCATCTGGCGATCTGTCATTTGGGGGCCCGGAAATGCTGTAACCTGCGAAGTGACTGACGATCTGTTCGTACCGGAAACTTCCTTCCTAGTAGGTAATGTCGGTTTTGTTGTATAAAGTATACTAGGGCTAGCATTTCCTTCCTGGTTCTGCGGCAGTTCTGTTTTCTTACCCTCAGACTCCTACTGCTGTAAAGCAACACTCGTTCTGTTCTGTCCTGCACTTTCAGCGACAAAACGGCTCCAGTCGCCTGGACGCTCACCTCCGTGTCTAGAATAAACTACCCAACATTTGGTGACACGTCGAGGAAAACCAACGCCGGAGCGGCACAGAGGGATTCCCGTAACCAACCGAAGGCATTTCGACAATCGACGGTCCACTAGAAGGTTTGACCTTTCTGTAGCAAAGTAATCAAAGGCGCTGTGATCTCTGAGAACCATTTCCCGAATCGCAGATTGTATGATGTTAACCCTAAAAACTGTGTAGTTCATCAACGTTGACAAGGATTGACCATAATCTCACTTTCTCCGTCTCAAAATGGTCAGTTCTAATCCCCATCACCGAAATGATATGCCTAAGGTACGTTATCTCTGTCTGTAGTAAACGGCCCTTTGTTGGATGGAGTTTGAGACCCACCTTTACTAGGCGCGTCAGCACCTCCGCCAAGTTGTGTAAGTTCCCATCTTTTGTTTTTCCGTGTATATTGACATAGTCCAAGTAAAGGAGACATTTGTTGGGTATCAATTCGTGTAACACAATTTGCCTCAGACTTTGGAAAGTCACCGGGGAGTTAGAGAGGCTAAAAGGCATGGTCTGGAACTCATAAAAAGCTGATAGTACTACAAACGCCGTTTTTGCTTTGTCGGTTTCCCCCACTTCTACTTGCTAGTAGCCAAATGCTAGATCTAGCGCACTGAGATAAACTACTCCTCTCAGTGCGTCAAATAGCTTATCGACCCTGGGCAGGGGAAAGCGTCTTCCCGAGAAACATTTAGTCGACACATAGACGGAAACCACCATCCTTTTTCTTCACTAGAACAACCAGGACTGCCAGGGTGAGGTAGCGGGCCGTATTACCTTCTTTTCAACAGCTCGTCTATGAGCTTTTGCAATTCAGTCTGCTAATGTAATGATATGCGTCTTGCGGGAATTTTAATCTGGATTGCATCCCCGGTGTCGATACGGTGTTTCACGAAATTGGTTCGACCCAAGTCGGTACTTTGTCATGAGAATGCGTCTGAGTGGTTGCGCAACACGCCTCTGAGCCGCATCAGTGGCTGCTCATCCATGACTCGGCCGTGAGCGAATAAAGGCGATAATGTATTTCTCACTGTCTATGTGTCATCATAGGTTGTAAAAGCCACAAAATCACCACTTTCACAGTGTTTTAAAAACGCTGTACAGTTACCAACGATTAGTTGATACATGTCTAGGTCCAATCGACACTTAACCGGGGCAACAGATCCATCTTAACAATAACAGCAAAAGGAATTTTATCCGCACAATAGACTCCTGAGGGCAGCTCTGTTTCGCAACATAAATTCGTGCGGTTAGGGATCCTCGAACGGAAAACCATTCTCCATTGGCGACAGTTAGGCGGCAGCGACCTGGTGCGCATACGCGTTATGCTAGCTGGTTAGTCAAGTACAGTCTGATTAGGCGCTTACATGCACCTGTGTTTATGAGACCTATTAACGGAACCCCTGCAATCTCTAATTCTATGGCTAATGCTGATTCTGTGGCCGATGCACAAACAATGGCGGGTATACAGTGTGAATGCACCTGGTGCCAAGCGCCTGGGCGTCCATCATTATAGTGAGATGGTCCGCGGTCCGGTGTTTGTCGGCGGGACCACCGAGAACCCGATTGCGTTGGTCGTCCTGAGCCGGAATATCTTTGATGATAATCAGGATGCCCCTTCCACCGATCCGTTGGAGCACCTCTGGGGCGTCCGGGTCCCCTCAACGCGAAGCACCTGGAAGCCTGCTTAAGCATCACTGTAGACTTGCTCCAGTTGTTCGCCAGTTCGTATGGCTGCAACCAAATGCTCGGGGGTGAAGAAGGAATCCACGCTTAATGGAGGGTGTTTGGATTCCTTCTAGGAGTTGTTCCAGTATTCATTTGTCACGCCATCTCGATAACTCTTGCTCGCATGCGATGTTGGCCATCTTTCGGAGTGTGCGAACTTATGTCCCAATGCTCACTCCGGGCCACTTGTATCGCAAGTGGAATTCTCTGTGTGAGAGAGCAGGTAAAGCAGGACGGTCTAGTACGCGGTGCAAGGCGGAAAACGTCTCAGTCGTGCTTCTTCGTTCAGAATGTGGCTATCAACAACGCTATCAAAAGCATCACCCGACGGCAGGCCGGCGAGCATGCCTGCATGTTGGTTGACTGGAAAATGATGGTGGTAAAGCTGCACTTGCTTCTCCATTCTGGAGTACGTCATCCAGGGGGTGTAGCGTCCTGTAAGAGGGATTGCAAGCCTACAGACCGACGAACTCGAGCCAGTCGATAATTTCTCCAAAGTAAGTGACAAAGCATCCAATTAAGTGGAAAGTTTGGTCGCGGGGTCAACAACATCAGAAGGGCATTCGTCATCAGAATTTTCGGTCGTTTTCTGCATGATCTTCATTGGGCTAACAATGCTGGATTCCTGGTTCTTGTGACTTGACAGGGTCGTCACTTTTGTAACCTGCAAGCAAGCAAAACTCCAAGGGTTGAGGGCGAAGTTCCATTACACAACACGTAGCCTCTCCAAAAGGTAATCAACATGGGGTAATTTGGAACAAAGGAAGTAACAAGTAACCAATGTTGTATTCATATTCCCCTCCGGTAATTGAGCAGAAAAGGCGCGCTGAAAGGCAAACGGGAGAGGTTTCCGTTAGCGCAACGATTCAACTTTGGGCGCGCAGCAAAACAGTTTTGCTCCTTCTCTACATTTGGAATTTTCGTGGACATGTTATCATGGTTACTATAAATACTTCAGTACAAGTTACATTATAGTAACATTTTATAAACACATGCAGTGCATTACTTTTAGTAGTTAAACAGTGATACTTATTTCCTGCACTCGATTGTCGGCATGGTGCCAGATTTTCCATTTCACCTTGGCCGGTAACAAACTTTCCGCCGTTGTTTAAAGCCGAGCTACCCATCCAATGATCGAATGAATTTAAGGGGTGGCACGTGACTGAGAATAGTATGCTAAAAAGTAGTGTGAAAGGATGGCACTTTTGATAGGAACATTCTACACGCGGTGTACAGTGGGACAATCACTAGGTGAAAGTAGAATAAGCGAAATTAATTTATATCTTCAGGGGCATGTAAACACAGTTAGAATTAGCTCAGCGAACGATTGCCCGTATCTCCTCCGAAAACCGTCGAGGAAAACATGCTTGTGCGCAATCCGCATATAAACCTAAGTCCTGGGTCACGCATCTAATATGGGCAAAAACACTTATATGCTTTTCATCAAAAATTACGAAACGGCTGCATGTACTTACCCTTATAATAACATAATATAGCTGTTTATCTGATGGTAAACATATCTAATAAAACTAGAAAGTAAATTTTACACCACTATATATTCCAATGGGCTGGGAACAAAAAGAAATTCCCATGGCCGTTCCATCTTTTATGCGTCGTTGATGCACATTAGAATCCGGTGTCATGATCAGCCAGTTGTGGGAGCCAAATAAGCACTTACAAATGAAACCATGGTCAACCAAACAACCCACTAGCCCTGCGTTAGTCGGCCTCGTTTCGACGGCCACGTGAAATAAAAAGGATAAATTATAGACTGGATATAAAGAGGAACGGTATGAATGAGGACATTGCAAAGGAAGTAATTGGGAGGGAATGGTAAGGAAGATAGCTGGAGAGCAAACAGAAACTAAATTAAGCGAAGGGGAAGATTCGGAGCTGCTAGTGGAGGGCATCGAGGCAACGCTTATCTCTGTCACCGTGGATGACAAGACTACGTCCTCAGGTAGCGCATTCCAATAATCTATCACCCGGCGCAACAAACTAGTGTCGGCCCGAACCCGATCAGATGTGAGTTGGTGCAATTGCGTCGGATGCCAACGAAAAGTAGGTAACTGAGCAGGATAAAAGTGCCAGGATAATACTGGGCTGGTCCTGCCTGTAGTAAACGATAGATGAGAGCTAACTCGCCACGAAGACGGCGATAGTGTTGTGAGAATAATTTTAGCTTGAGTATTCTGCCAGTGTAGGACAGGTTCCGCGGCCCTCTGACCAGTTTGGTACGATTCCTTAGGACCCGCTCTACCGCCATCCAGTCAGGAGTCAGACAAGGAGGACAAACCTGGAATCGCTAATATATAGTAATTAAAGAACTCAGAGTTAAAAGCATTTGTTAAACTTATACGTGTTGTTTTTGTTAACTTTTGATTTTAACCTGGTTAGCGAACTGAACTGCAAGCAGTAAACACATGGACACATATCTAAATGCGCTTCGCGCAGCGGTTCATCCACATTTCGCGTGAATCAAAAGGACTGTGACTATATTAATTAACATTTCCGCCTGAAACATACAAACTTGTGAAGTCTTGAACAATTGTCAACTCATAGCCATTTCCAGCTCTGCTTTCTAACTAAGATTGTGGTGAAGGTACATTGGGCCATGCACCCTGCCAAGCTTAATGATTTAAAGTTCATTCCACGTCATAAATATGACATTCAGCATACGTGTCAAAACGCACCAAGGGGAACGCGGGCGTTAGTGTTTGCACTCGAATAGACTTACCGTGGCTTTTCGGGCAGGAATTGACAATCATTCGCGTCGGTGGCCCGTTCACTCACGCGTTCGCTGCATCTATCCTTGGTTAGTTTTGTGAAGTCAGGTGTACATGTAAAATAATCCGACTAATTTGCTGCTTGTCACCTTCAGCGCGATACAACTTGTGCGCAGATATAACGATAGTACACATGTTACGGATAACCGGTTTCGGGATAAAAAAGATAGATTGAAAAGTGCATTATTATTAGATTTATAGGAATCTGTTTTAGTAGGTATAAAATAACTACAAGACATCTAAAAAGGCAGAAAGCGAATGTTTAGGCACACGTAAAAATATATACTGCTGTGCATTGGAATACCTTTGAATATTGAGAGCAGGATGAAGACCCCTTGTCATCTTCATCGGTTCAGTGTAATCACAAGGTGAGTGCTTGCTGTCGGAAACATTACTTCTTCGGAGATCATCACCTTTGAAGTCAGAGCAACAGGATCCCGCCATGTGCGTTAAATGGGTGTCTAGCAATAACTTGAAACTTTCCTCATTCTGCGAGTCAATGATGCGTTTTGGTAGACTATTACAATCATTTACCACGCTGAAGAGCGGACAGCAACGGAGGGGCGCGAAGTGTCTTCTGCTTACACAATGTCCATTTGTGTCCACGAGTAGAGCTGCTCACACTAAGATGGGAGGACTGCTGCTGGCTACTTCCAGGCCCCCCCTTAGGGTGCGTCTGGTGTAGAGTATATCTCCGCGACGGCAGCGATATTCCATAAAGAACAGGTCCAAAGACTTAAAGCAAAGACTTTAGGGAAGATATGGAAGCTCCGATATAGCTTTTGAACCTCTCCGCTGCACCTTCTCTAACAGACCATGTTCAGATTTCGTTAGGGGGTAAGCGACCGGGAGACCATATGCTACTATCGAACGGACATGCGAAACGAACAGCGTTCTGAAGTTCTCCGGCGTAATTTTATGGACGATCTTCGCAAAGCACAAAGCATTCGGTTGGCTGCCGCGACCTTCTTCTGCGTGTCAAGTGATGTTTTGAGATCGTGAGAAGTGATGACACCCATGTGCTTTTCAGATGTGATAGAATTGTGGAGCTATCCTCCGATAGGATACGCGCCGAAAGGATCCGAGCCACCATTCGGGAGAACGGCACTTTGGTCACGGTTTATCGGGAGTTGTCACCCAACGCACCAGTTATGCGGCTGGTCAAGCGAAGCATGGAGGCTGTCGGCATCCTCGGGGCAAGATATTTTAGACCACAGCTTGAGGTCAGCAGCATACAATAAACAGTTGGCTTGTATTGCCGCTGGAAAATTGTTGATTTATCGTTTAATGAGCTCTAGTCCAAGGACGGAGCCTTGGGTACCCCACTGGTCATAAGTACAAGGACAGAGAGTGTTCGGTTCACATTCACTTGACTGGTTCGTGCTTCCGGGTAGCCTGGAATCCAGGACTAGAGGTGTCCTGTGACACCAAATCCCTGAAGTTTGAGCAGCATCCATTTATGTGGCGGTTGGTTTAATGACATATTGAAGTCAACGAAGACGATAACAAGGTGTTTCCTCTCGTCCGTTGCTTTAACCATGATTCTTTGGCAGCAAGCATGTTAGTGAGGCAGGGTGGTGCCCGGTGGAATCTGTGCTGTGAGGGGAAGATAGCGCATAAGCCTTCCAAGTGAGCGTTGAGAGCGGGCTTGATTATTCTCTCCATGATTTTGCAGACTACAGACGTCAGTTATATCTGGCGGTAGTTCGTAGGGTCCTGCTGGCATCCTCTTGTATTTAGGCATTAATATTCCTACTTTTCAAGAGCTAGGTAAGCGGCCTTCTGCAGTTGAGAGCCGGAATAATTGGACCAGGTCAGGTCAGGTCATTGGGTTATTGGGTCGGCGATCTAGTCGGCCAACCTCTTGAGAAATAGTGAGTGCAGTACGTCAGAGCCTAGCGCGAAGTGAGGCTTCAACTCACGTATTCGCCGCATGACGAGCTCGACTTAACTTGCTTCAAGGATGAGGAGCACGTGGCCACATCGTTCCTGGGCAACGGTGGTTCTACTGCGTGGACAGTTGCGTACTGCGAAGCCAATATATATGCTTTCTCATCATGGAGATATAGTACAGTGCTTTATCCAGGGGCATATGGAGAAATGGTCCTAACGTCCTATTTGGTTTACGCCTTATTATGAGAGATGCATCTACGGGCACGTGCCAGATGGGACAGCCAGGTATTGTTCTTATTGAGCTCGCTGTTGCACAAGTGTCGAACCTCATTGTACTTTAGATAGTCCGAGGCTAGTTGTTTTCTCTGGCATAGGTTCCAGAGTTCACTCTGTCTGTTCAGTTGGAACTTCAATTCTCGGTCGATCCAGGGGTTCTTTATGGAATGCTCTACCATTGTACTTTGGGACGGAATTTTCGATGTGGGACGTCAGCTTGGTCAGCTGTAGGTTCCATACTTCCTCGACACTCAGGGACTGTGGGCTACTCCAATCTTCCAAGTTTGCCACAGCGTTTAATCTGGATGGATTTTTCTCCAAAGTTACGGCAATATGCTCCGCGGTCCGTGAGGGTAAGACGTCGTTTCCACAAGAAGGAGGCTAACGAGTGATCGCTTCGGCCGAGTGGTTGGAGGGTGAACGAGTCACAGACGTTAGTGAGCATCAGAGGGAAAACTAAATCCAGGATGTTTGCTGTCTGGCCGGTGTTGGAGTAGCGATGTGCTGCATTAGTGCGTATGCCTGAACAGCATCGGGAAGCCCCTACTCGAAGTAAGCTGGCGGAAGGTCGCAATGAAAAGGTACTAATTGATACTGGGTGCATTGGAGTCACCCATAAGCGGATAGTTTCTGCTTTTGCCGTTGGCTTTGATTGAGTCCAGGGGGTGAAAGCCTGAGTCCCATGGAGCTCTGTAGGCAAATCCAATGGTAAGTGATTGGTATCCATCCTGGATCCGGCACCAAAGCATTTCTGAGGCGGCGCTATTCTCGGTGAACGCTCCAAGCACGTGAACCTTGAGGCCGTCATTCGAGTAGAGAATCACTCCCCTCCGGTCCTCACATCATTACGATCAGCTCGCGAGAG
Organism: Dicrocoelium dendriticum; assembly: GCA_944474145.2. Classification (NCBI taxonomy): domain Eukaryota; kingdom Metazoa; phylum Platyhelminthes; class Trematoda; order Plagiorchiida; family Dicrocoeliidae; genus Dicrocoelium; species Dicrocoelium dendriticum. The sequence goes on from OX104065.1 coordinate 55,218,824, forward strand.
TTGATATCCCGGTATGCTAATTGCTGTTCCAACCCCTCCTAGAATAGCCAAGTCTCTGTAAACTCCAATAGATCTAGGTACCGTTATGAGATGATAAGTGGAATCTCATCAAGTTGATTCCTGAGGCTATGCAAATTGTCAAGTGTTACTCGCAGACCTCTGCTTGCGTTAGCGGGCTGGGTAGCAGAAATCTTGGTCACCAGCGCGCTCTCTTTAGTCTCTTCACTACGCGAAAGTACACAGTATGGAGCTCAGTGTCACCACTGGCTGTGCGCTTGCGTAGATCATTGACAGCTTGTTTCACTTTAACATTAGCTTCCGAACAGAAGTCTATCAGGAAGAAGAATATTTTCACTTAAGGCGTGAAATGCATGTGAGGACGCGGCGGCATTCCTTTTCGCCTTGACAGGCGACTTTAAGGCGACGGAAATTCGTCGGGTGTTACTGGTTTCTGCCCTGACGGAAGGCTAAGACGATGCTGATGCCCAACCCCTTTGGTCGAATATAATGGATACCATTCGTTTGTGGGATACTTGGTCGTCACGTATCCTTTCAGCTCGGGTCACCTTGTCAGATTCCGGAACATCTGTAATAACCATACCTCGTGCTCTGGAAGGTCTGTTTTCTCCCGGTTTCTCCGGTGTAGATGCAACCGGCGTTTCACTTATCAATTGCTAAATTTGTGCGATTTTAGGTAAAACGTGCTTTATTTTCGTTGACGTTGAGTTGGGTTTTGCTTTTGCCCCGGTGGCTGCCTTCTTGTTTTTTCGGTTCAGGGCATAATTCCAGCTAGCTGAAGTTTCAGACCCAGCGCCCGCCGCCGCCGCCGCCGCGTAGGGTTCTCTTCCTGGTCACATTTTTAAGCGCAGCCTCCTGGGCATTGGGTTCTGCATCATACAAAAGCGTTCCCGCCGATGAAACATAGGAAGATTGTCGTGGTCGTAAGAACACTAGGGAGGTTTCAGTCCCTTAGTAAGAGTAAAACGTTGGACCCTCAACGCACAGTCTAAGAACATTTGAGTTCGATTCGTAGATTGCGCTATGTCTATGGCACACGTCGAGTAAGGTGGTAGTAGACCTTTGACAGTAATGCCAAGGCTACTATCCGATTCGCAAGCAGACTAAACGGCACCGTACATCAGCTGAAGCAGCACAGCCAAAAGCAGCACTCCGGAGCTCGGGGCACGAAGAAGTATATTATAATCATTAATTCAAACGAACTGCACAAAAGAGGTCATGATAAACTTGCTAACAGGAAAGATAAGCTGTGAAAGATTACTAACCACTACATAACTCCCAGTAGAGAGTGACTTGGTAAAGTAAAGCTCGATATAGCTATTTAGGGAAAAAGCTCACCTAATTTGGCGAGAAAGACGGAATGCCCTGAGCTTGTGTGCTTGGGATCATTCGTTGAGCTAGTGCATGAAGGTTCTGGGGTATTGGAGTCAGTCACTTAACCAACAGGGGTAAAAACTTGGGAGCAGTAAATGTAACGGTAGGCTCAACATAAGCGGGTTTAAGATGTACAACAGTCACAGATTCTTTCCATCCATTCCTCTCCAAAATGAAGTATTTAGGCCTCCGTGACAACACTTTGATAGGACCTTCATTAGGGTGTGTCAACTGTTTGCGAATTGCATCAATGCGTATGAAAACAAAAGGCCCTGTGTGTAACTCCGGATGAATTCGTCGTTCGCGGTTAGTGGAGCGAGTAAACGTAAGTCGAATTGTTCGTAGGTGTTGTGTAGAACACTCGGCGTAAGACACAGGATCCATTTCACCAGTGACTCGGGAATCCCAAATCATCTCACCTGGAAGTCTGATAGTGGTGCCAGAGACGAGTTCGGCAGAGCTGTATGTAGTATCCTCCTTGGCGGTACTACGAATACCAAGTAGGACGGCTAACATGCGTTCAGACCAACGTGGGTCAGGTGCATTAGTTGTGATGGCGGCTTTAAGCTGTCGATGGAAACCTTCGACATGTCCAGTCGAGGCGGGATGTTAAGCAGTTGTACGAATGTGGGTACGACCCAACATCTGATTCAAGTCACGGAACAAAGTGAAACTAAATTGGGATCCTTGATCTTTAGTGATTGTAGATGGCCCGTGGAAGAAGGAAAGCCATGAGTTTAAAATTGCACAGACAACACTTTCTGAGGATGTGTCACGTAAAAGAATAGCATGGGACCAACGAGTAAAATGGTCAAGACAAGTCAGAATGAAAGTGATATTATTCGCTGGAGGAAGCGGTCCGCCTCTGTCTAGGTGGACGTGTCTAAAACGCCCCACAGGTAGTGAGAACGTTCTGGGGGCAGAGTGTGTCTGTGTACTTTACTGCTCTGGCAAATGTGACAGTGCTTCATCCCACTGACGGATATCGGAGGGCATACTAGGCCAGATGCAACGATCAGTAACCGACTTCACAGTGCATCGGATGCTAGGATGAGAAAGACCATGAAAATTTTAAAAGACAGTTCGCCGGCACGACTGCGGAACTAAAGGTCTTGGCTTACCGGTAGAGACACTGCAGTGAATCCTTGCGGCTGAGTTTAACAAAGGTAGTTGCAAGGCTTTAAACGTGGTATTTCATCGAAGCTGAGCGAGTCCAGGATCGTTGGGCTGGACAACAGGCACTTCCTCAAGATCCAGCGGAGAGCGAAACTTGAGGCATGTTTGTACGTGAAAGTGCATCAGCGACAACATTATTCGTGCCGTCGAGGTAGCGAATATCGACACACAATTGTGAGAGGTAATCTAGGTGTCGTGTCTCTACGGGAATAGCTGTCGAAAGAGGCACGAAGAGCGTAGACCAACGGCTTGTGGTCCGCCAGGATTACAAAACGTCGTCCTTCAAGGGCGTGGCAAAAGTGCCTGACAGTCAAGTAGCTCGAAAGAAGTTGATGACTGAAAGTGCTATAACTTGTTTTACTGGCTATAGCTTTCGAGATAAGCAAGACAGCGGTTGAACCGCATCGCCGATTAGTTGTTGTAGTAAAGCACCGACAGCGGATTGTGAGGCATTTGTCTTGAGAACGAGAGTAGCTTTCTCGTCGGTGTCCAAGTAGCTCAGGGAAGGTACCTGGTTTAACTTCTGCTTGGTGGCAACAAACGCTGTTTTGCGTACTTGCGTAATGGTGAAAATCTTTGAATTACCTTTGAATAAAACAGTCGAATGCTGAAAAACGGCGGCACAATTGTTAATGAGCCTACCGTAATAATTAACCATGCCAAGGAATTGGCGCAGGCTTTTAACGCATTGAGGCAGTGGGTAGTCCATGATTGCCTGAGTTTTCGCAGGGATGGGAATAATGCGTTGCTATCAATTTTGTGACCAAAAGATGGACGCTAGATTGACCAAATAGACATTTACCTATATTAATGGTTATTCCATGATGCACAAAGTCTTCGAATACTTGTCGAAGGCCATCCAAGTGCTCTTCGGTCGTGGCACTGGCTATTAGGACATCGTCGACGTAGACAAAAACAAACTCTATACCACGGAGCACCTGGTCCGGGAAACACTGAAAGGATGTTACTGCATTGCTATGGTCAAAAGGCATAGAAATGAACTCGTGCTAAACGAAAGGTTCGATAACGACCGCTTTAGCGATGTCTTTAGGTGCCATTGCAATGTGATGTTACGCTCGCACAAGATCAATTTAGAAAGGACGGATTTCCCGGACAATCCCAAAAAAGCATGAATATGAGGGACAGGGTAGCTCTCGGGGATGGTAACAGCGTTGAGTGCCTGGTAATCTCCGCATGGAAGCCAACCACCGGACCGTTTGGGTAGATGATGAAGCGGCGAAGCCCAACAACTGTTGGATCGGCTAATGATGCCGAGGTTGATCCTATGCTCGAATTCACGTCTAGCCGCTTGGAGCTTGTCAGGTGGAAGGCGCCTCGGCTTGGCTGACGCGTGGACCCATGGTGACGATATGATGACGAACCTCGTGTTTAGGCTCGGTAGGGTCGGTATTAAAAAGAACCAAAGACAGGAATTGCTGAAGTAATGATGAATACGGCGTACTGTCTGGCATGGGTACGCGAAGTCCGACGGAAGTGACCGGGACTAGATGGCAAGGGAGAGTGAATGAAGTGCTGTCCTCCCGCAACTTCATGCAACGTAGGTCGCCGACGAGACAAATTTGCTATTGAGGTCGAGGCCAGTTAGGGGTTTTCGAACATCTGCGATAGTAAAGCTAAAAAGAAATTCGCGTCGTAAACCAAGGCTTAGTTGCAACAGCTTCTGACAGTCTATAAATAAATAAATAAATGATTTATTATCGGCGGTGCGAGATACACCCTAAAAGGCATGAGCATGATAATACAACGAGTGCCATCAGTAATGGTAGAGAAATGTTGCATGTTTACCAGTACATACTGGATATATGTGTGTAGGTATGTGTAGTACGTATGTAGTTTCATGCTTAATTCATCGGGTTGACTGAATTTGTTACTATTACTGTGAATTTGTGAGTAGTCGGCAACTTCGGTACTGTACAAATAGATCAGATAAAAGCTTTGAAATGGTTGACCGTTATGGCAAGAAGCAATGACTTTATTTACTGACTAGTCATATTCGCCACATCACAGTGTTGTTAAGCTGACATATGTAGGTTTTATAGGAAGAACGCTTGCCAGGCGAAAACCCATCACGTCCAGGAACACTGTAGCCGAGCTATTAGCTAGCGCGGGATTAACCCGAACCACCCAGCTGGCACCACGTGGAGGCTGTTCGGCTAGAGCCTGTAACGTATATCCGGCTTGTTTCAGAGCGCCTTTTTCTATAGATTACGGTGGAACGCTGATTTATGCATCCACATCGACCAAAAATGAAGTTTAGTCGTGGGCGCGAACACGTACGGAAGGCGACTGAGGGTTTGGCCAGCGAAAGCCGTCGCCATTACTTGCTGGCTTTGTCGTTTTCCGGTTGCGAAATCGGAGTTCCTTTCAGATTATTGCATCCCGGGTGACAGTTACGTGTTGCTTTACCGAAGCGACGGTGGAATTAGCAGCACAACCGCTGACGTGAGCGTAATTAGCTTTGGCGCGGACCACGAGGACTTCCTCGGTTGTTAGTGGGTTCACGTCGAATAGCCGACATGCTGAGTTCTAGACGGGCGATTTTATCTTTGGTCGAATCGAGCGTGAGCTGGCTGTGGTGAACCCAGCTACGTGATAAAGAGTATGCTTAAATAAAGATTCGTGAAGCTTCTGCAAGCTTTTCTAGTGCTATCATTGCTAAGAGCTGATAAAAGCGCCTTGATGTTTTGCCGGAAGACATTTCGTCCAAAGATGGCGGCGTGTGGAATCGTCGTTTCGACGAACTAAATAGGGACCGCATGTGTCTAAGAAGCTGAGATAAGGTGCGATCGCCAAGCTCGACGTCGGAAACTAACAGTTGCAGACGAGTCTCATCGGACGCAGTGATAAGTTTAAGGATAGCTACTTTAAGATTCTCGTACGGCGCATCTGCAGGCATAAGATCCTGGATATCAGTGATGTTAGAGGCAATGGAGACAGGTAAGCGCCTGACGACTTATGAAAACACGAAAGATTGTGAAGTGATCTTACAACATCGGAAAGTAGCTTTTACTTGAATAAACCATACACGTGGCTAAGAAATACCGACGTTAGTAATCGAGAGTTCGACAGAAGCTTCAGTAAAAACAACTGGCGTTTGATCAGACATATCTAAAAAATACGTGTTGAAAAATAAAGCGCGGCCACCAAATTCTGTAGTGATCGAAAGAATACTATGATGGTTTCATTCCCTTAGTAAAGGCACAATGTTGGAGCGTCGACAAGCGGTCTAATCACAGTTGTGTTCGCATCGTAGATTGCGCTATACCAGTTGCACACGGCGAGCAAGGTGGAGATAGACGTTCGATGGTAATTCGGAATCTAATATCCGACTCGTAAGCAGTCTGAACGGCACCGTGCACACGCAGAAGCAGCACAGCCAAAAAGCAGCACAAGAAAGCGCGGCGCAAAAAGTAGATTGTAATCGTTACTTCAACCAAACTTTACAAAAATGTCAGGATAAAATTGGATACGGAAGAAAAAATATGAAACATTAATAACCGCTACAGGATCGACTGCGATTGTACACCACGGACGCCGCGGAATTTTGCTAAGCCGTGCTGGATGTGAAATTTTCTTTTGGAATACTGTGTTATACGTGTTTTCTGTGTGTGAATTTTACACCAATACAGTTCTTTTGGTGTATTGTTTTATCTGTGCGAATTTGGTGAATATCCCCTCGCTACTTTCGGAGATCTCACTGATCACCCAACTACAGGCGGTGTCCGCCATCTTAGATTGGTCCTATAATGGCACGTACCTCTTACCCGCGGAAAGCGAAGCCTAAAGCTACCGAGATGAACGTTAGTTGCGGCGTTGGCAACTGTGTAAAACTTGTGCGGTTTGGTATTGAATGCAGTAGCTGTCGAAAATACTTTCATCCTCGGTGTGCTCGCCTTAGTACCAGCCAGATAAGAAAACTCCATGATACGACCGATTCTCTCTGGTTCTGCATTGAATGTTCATCTCTTCCACTCGTCAGATGTATAACTGTGCTGGCACAGAAGTGCGATAGGTTGTCAAAGATTGTAGAGCAAGCAACAGCAGTGAAAGCTGTCCCATATGAGCCAGATAACTCTGTACATAAAGATCCATGCTCAACATCATGCTCCAATCCAGAACGGTGTAAGTACAATGTTCCAGTGTTAGTCACCGCGACAGTAGCGGCTGCTCATAAAGACGCGTTCACCGCACACTCTCCACCAGAACCACCCACCACGCTGAACGCTGTTAAAGGGACGACAACATACGCGTCGGTTGTCATTACTCATACGGCTGAGGCCCCTTTCATCGTTACGCAACCCGCTGCCAAACAAGTTAATACTACCATTACCACCACGGGACTCAAGACCTCATCATCTACCCAAGCGAAGAAACCAGTTACTGGTCCTCACAAGAAGGTGGACATTAAAAAACACCATAATCCCTTGACAGTTATATGCTCCAATGTGACTGAATCCGGGGCGAACTCTATAAAAGATAAGATATTGGACGACAAAAAACAGTGGGACTCCCTGTGTCAACTGATGGAGGTTCAAGTTAAACCAGTCAGTATGATGCGTCTCGTCCGTCACCCAAACTCCATACACTATGGTGATCCACGTTTACTCCAGGTAACACTACAATCAGCTAATGATGCAGAGGAAGTTCTCTTGTCAGCTACTCGCCTCCGTACCACATCATGCACAGTTCGAATCTTTCCAGATGTTCCTTGGAGCGAACGTCAAAAACACAAACAATATCCGGACGACTTCCGTAAACGACAAGACGCCAAATCTGTTCTTGTTCACAGTGTCCCCGAGCTCAAGACCTCAAGCGATCTAGAGGCCAAAGCGCATGACTGGGATGAATGGCGTTTTATTCGCGAACTGCTCTCACTTGAAAACGTTATTGCTACTTCGACATCAAGGTTACCACTCTCACCTAACTACAAAGGATGTGGTCCCCGAGTGATGAAAATATCGTTACATTCCGAAATGATGGTAGAATATGTGATCAATACGTGGCGTAAAATGCGTCAAATGCTACCATCCGAAATACGTATAAAGACGATGGGCACTGAACCACCAACAGGCCATGTCACACTGAGCAAGCAACGTACTAATACAATTCTGCCGCCATGTAGCTCAGACCAGAGACAATGCCAAAACACGCTGCCGGCTGAAGGGGGACAAGTTGGTCACCCACTTGTTGGCGCTGAGAGCTCAATACAACGACCTGAACTGGCCCTAGGGTCTGCAGCATCGGTCCTACAAAAGAACTACCGGCAGCCGACCCCACAAGGGTCGGCGTAAACTCCAACCGAAAACCAGAATCTACAAACACTCTTCTAACCACCGATGCCCTCACCTGCTTCTATACTAATGCACAAGGTCTTCTCAGCAAGCTAACCGAACTTCGATTTCGCCAGGCCTCCACGCCCTGGGACCTAGTTATGGTCACCGAAACCTGGCTGAGCACGGAAATCGCAGATGCCGAGATTGCGCTACCTGGCATGAGTTCCTTACGAAAAGATCGGCCTAGCAGAGGAGGCGGAGTGCTTTTGTATTATCGATCCGACCTACTAGTTGAGATCATTGATGACTCAGAAGCAAACATCAACGATTCTCTTTGGTGTCGTATGCACCTGAGACGTGGCGATATGTGTTTGCTAGCAATAGTTTACCGTCCTCCGAAGTCTACCTTGGAAATGGATCAAGGCCTTGCTGCTGCGATGAAACGAGTATTGACACGTCCTCACAGTCACGTTCTTCTGGTGGGGGACTTCAATCTGCACGCACTCGAAGTTCCAGCATCGCCCAGCGAACAGTTCAAGGCTGATTTGCAAGAACTGATTACCGATGTACCACTGTATAACAATGTCACCTCCCCCACTCGTTTCAGAACGGGTGACACCCCCTCTGTCTTGGACCTTGTGCTCACCAACGAGGAACTAATGATTGACACCGTTACCATAGCTACACCACTAGGTCGTAGTGATCACGCGACGTTGCACTTTCGTTACATCTGTTATTCGGAGTACGTTAGAGAGAACGACGAGGAAACATATATGGTTACACATTACGACATCTTGTCTAACCTTGTTCAAGACACCAACTGGTCCTTCCTGACCGAGAATCCGCCCGATGAGGCTTGGATGGTGTTTGTCACCAAATTCACTGAGCTAGTGGCAAATTCATCAGAACGCAAGGCCTTTCGCCCGAAGCAAGTGGATTCGTTCCTAAGAAGCCGTACGAGAAAATCTATGGCCTTAAGGGATTCGGCCTGGCACGCTTACAAAGTTTGCCCAAGTAATCTGACCTGGGGAGTCTACACAACTCAACGATACCACTGCGTCAAGTTGATTCGCGAAGACAAACTCCAGCACCAACAGAACTTAGCGGCGAAATTCAGCAAAAATCCAAAGCTGTTGTATAGACATATCAACAAACTCCGTAGAGTGCAGCGCGGGATCCCGGTCTTGCGTGCAACAGATGGTCATGCGCAAACTGCACAGGACGCGGCCAACGTGTTTCGTCAACAATTCCTCCATACTTTCCGGAGTGAACCATCCCTTCACCCGATTTTGACAGAGCTCTCACCGTTCCCAGGTTTACACAACGTATCGTTCACGGCAACCAATGTGTTGAAAACGCTAATGTCGTTGTGTGTGCACAGCTCGCCAGGCGTAGACGATATTAAACCGAAGGCTTTGAAGGCAGCGGCCCTAAACATTGCCGAACCATTAGCTCGGTTCTTTCAACGTTGTCTTGACGAAATGCTGATTCCCACAATGTGGAAACATGGGCTAGTCACTCCCATTTACAAAAGCGGTAATCGTGCGGAGCCGTCGAACTACCGTCCAATCACTTTCCTCCCAGTTTTATCCAAAGTAATGGAACGTATAATTGCGGAGGCGCTGATGGGATATCTGGAGAACAACAATATCATAGTGCCACAGCAACACGGATTCCGCCGAAATCGATCCTGCACCACAAACTTGCTGCTGGCCCGAGCGAGCTGGACGGAGTCAGCTGATGCTAGATTTGGAGTAGATGTTGTCTACCTGGACTTCTCGAAGGCTTTCGATCGTTTGGACCACCGCATCCTCCTACACAAGCTTCGAGGCTACGGAATCGGTGACCCTGTGCTTGGTTGGATAGCCAACTTTCTCACTCAACGTCAGCTGAATGTGAGAGTCCGCAGCTCCATGTCCGACCCAATTGACGTCCAGTGCGGTGTGCCACAAGGGTCAGTACTGGGGCCACGTTTATTTTTAACATTCATTAACGACCTTGCCAGTGTACTACAGTCGAACTTCTTGCTGTTTGCAGATGATGTCAAAATTTGGCATGACATCCGGACAGAGGACGATCACACAACACTGCAGAGCGATCTGGACAGGGCGTACACTTGGTCATCCGAAAACATGCTCCACTTCAATGTCGCCAAGTGCAAAGTCGTGAGCTTACGCCACCAGCTCATCCATGAATACTTACTCGGGGACCAGCCATTGCAACACGCTTCCCAGGAATGCGACCTCGGAGTGATCGTGCAGGACGACCTTGGCTGCTCCAGACAAGCTGAAAAGGCATCGAAAAGCGCCAGCCAACATCTCGGACTCTTACGGAGGGCTTTCGGAAATTTCGAGCCATCTGTATTTCCGCAAATGCTGAGCGCTTACGTGAGACCCCACGTGGAGTATGCGATCCAGGCCTGGCGTCCCTGGCGCAAGCGTGACATCAGTGCACTTGAAGCTCCACAGCGTAGAGCAACGAAGCTCGTCAGAGGCCTGTTTCACATCCCCTACCAACGCAGACTGCAGTCTCTGGGATTGTACAGTGGTGAATATCGTCGTCATCGAGGAGACCTCATCATGGTCTACTTAATAATGATGAATCCAAATCACCCATGTCGCAGTCTCTTGCAGCTGAGCCAAAATACCAACCTGAGAGGTCATCAGCTCAAACTGGCTACACACTACAGCCGACTTGATTGTCGACGAAACTCCTTCTCACTCCGTGTGTCCCGTGCTTGGAATGCGCTCCCCACTCACGTCGTCCTTGCCCCCACATTGGCACTATTTAAAAAACGCCTAGATGACACACTTTCCAACTTGCATTATTTGGCATAGCACGTCCTATTCGGAGGACGAAATAACGAGACCCAAACCATGAGGTTACTGACGCTCCCCGCAAAGTGGCGGTGATGTTACATACAGAAGTGTCCCAATGAGCGACATGGATGTATACAAACTGGAGTAACGTACCACATCTCTCAACGGAAGCAACACACGAGTGAGCGTTATCCGTTCCTTTGATTTCTTTTTCCCACATTTGCTGTAATATAACAGCTCTACTTTGGGTGCAGACATCCAGTCCATACTTCAAACTATCATTATGTAGAGGCTTAAAAAACGATTTACTTGTTTGATTATCCTTCTATTTTATCTATTGCTCCAACCACCCTACGGGACCTGTCAAGCATATGCTTTTTTACCCGTTATAAATCATTGTTCATTGTTCATTGTACACGGGGTTGGCGGAAGGCGACATAACGGACGAGGCAATTAGTGGTGCAGGGTTTGTTTCGGTCCTTTGCGTTGAAGTCAAACAGGCCAGAAGGGTCTAGTCAAATACAACGATGCGGCACTGATCACAGTGGAGCGTAATGCTGGAGGAATCCGTTCGTTTTAAGCATTCATACAGGTCAGGTTCCATATATCCTATCTTTCACACAGACCACATTGCACAGCTTTAGCTCTGGAGGTGACACTTTTGCCGCAGCTCAGGTTCCTAGTAACCATTGTTTCGTAGGGGTTCGACATAGCCCAACTAGTTTGAGGAGATAATACAAACGCAGAAGCTAAGGAAAGCGCAGGGGGTTGCAATAAAAATCTTAGTTCTTTAAACACCGTCAAACAACAAAACGCAAAAGTAGACAAATATCTGCTCAACTAAAGAAATGCAAATAATTTACTTGTCATATACGTACAAACCTTTAGTGTTCTGCAGCTGATAACCCTTCAAATCAGCCTCAACCTCCCCCAAACACTTGTTACATGTATGTGTTTGGAACGCTTACATACAAATATCGCTTAGTTTATTTACCGACGTCTACTTTAATGTTGTTGGTAGACAGTCGACTATAGTAAAGCCCCAACATTGTAATTGGCAATTTCCTATTAATCAGTCGTCCTCAGCAGTATCAATCGCTGTGCTTTCTAGATCAGTAGCTGTGGATCAACGCGGATCCATTAATATACAAATAAAGTTTCCTGTGACTCCATCGCATTTTAGACCAATATCCGCGCTCCAGCAAATCGATGAGTACGAACTCGGAAGGTTCCTCGCTCCGAATATTTTGAAACTCTCCCCAATGAGTATGCTCCATTCATTTTTCCATTATAATTTTACCTAAGGTAAATATTTTGAGAAAAGTTTCTCATGGATTCTGTGGACCATAACTTAGTGTCAGCTGTATAACTGACCTGGCTCCCCTTGTATGGCAAGCCACGCTAAAGTTGGGATTTCATAACCACAGATTTACCTTAGAGTAGGCTGTACCTCAAACTTTTGGAAATAAACGCTGGCTTATTTTGCTCAGGTTAACTTTTTGTTTACATTCTTCTGGTATCGTACTTATTTGGGCTTTCCGGTCACACCTGCAATCCACTCGCGCGTTCTCACACCCAATCGCACAAGCCTTGTCACTCCTATCTGATGAATGTCCTCCTTCGGATATACTTGGCGCGGATCACACAGTACCACTACATCGCAGTTTTCGGACAGTTCAAGTACAAACACGCGCAAAACATCGCGCATCCCACACCCGATTACTTTCAAACAAAGGCCAAAAGCGAAGGTTACGCGAAGAGCACAAAATCCCAATTGTCACTCCGGAACTGAAAATCTATTGCGCATTTCGTGTCCATTATCGCTCAGTAGTTTACTTAAAACTCAGCGCGCTCACCGAGTGAACGATCCAGACGCTTAAATCTACCCTGCGAGTGCTGTGACCCAACGAAAGTGTTGACTTTGGATACAGTCAAGTCACAGTACATGGTACGGAGGATACCTTGCACTCGGCTACTGATATGGAAGACATTGAACGACACAATAGGCGGTAACAACGCGTCAAATGTAGCCAGATCTACGGCGATGGGGATACAAATAACAAGTCGCATTCTTACATTACATAAAAAGTCCCACAATAAACGCCTAACTTCATCGAAGTAATGCAACCCGTGGGTGACCAGAGGAATTTTATATGTGCTGCCATACGTCTTGTGGTTATGCCCATCAACTTGACACACGTCACCCGCCACCCAGAAGCAAACCATAAGTTGAACCTGGCCTCCACCGAAATTTACTGTATTCCGCCAATACAACAGTTGCTGTTCTGTTATCGACAGGTTACCTCCGGAATGCGCACTGTTCTATTCGCGTCTTCCCGGATCTTCGTCGTGCCAGCTCAAACACTGGAAGCACGACTTAGAAGTATACCGAAAGGAAGCAGCAGCAAGGACCAAACTTGTACAAGGTCTTCCTGATACTGGCGGACATGATGAATGCGAAGCGACCACTCGCTACCAGGAGCAGGGGCGCTACATTCGAAACGCAATATCACCCCAAAAGATGGTATCGCAAATGCTCAAGAGGCTGCACAGACTGCTAAGTTACAAGGTACATGGTCTGAGGTTTGTAAATGTGGTGCTTCAATGCAGACAAATATCAGCAATGGGGTTGGAGTATAGGTGTGCGGGTCGCAGAAGCCTTCCATCCGAGATCCGGATCAAGTGATCCCGTAAGCAACCACCCAACAGTAGCAATGTAATCAAACCACTTGCCAACAGCAGTTGAGATAACTTCACTCGGTCAGCCGACAAAACTGGTGGACGCGCCCCATATGTTACATGCGCGCGATCCCCGGAGTTGACACAAGTGCTCTTTTCACTGATCTGCCGAAAAGCATCGAAAAATTCATCGTATGCGGAAAAAGAATCTTTCGCTTCGATTAGCACAAAACAAGCGTCCTAGACAAATGGTGACACGAAAAAGAAGAAGGTTCCTCTATGCATGATACGCGACAAAACGTAAGATAAACAAGCAAATTGGAAACGTTTACAAAACCTTAATATTTCGTGAGATAACATGGCCTAAAATTCGGCGCAGGCAGCCGAACAACCCATCAATGGCAAAATGTTATAACCAGAGTGAAACCATCCCACGGATCACTGGTGTCCGACAGATAACTTTGGAAAAATATCATAGGTCATGGGGCCTTCCGATCACAAACCCGACAATATAGACGACTGTAGTAGATCAACAAAAGCAATGAGCAACTCACTTATTTTGTTGATTAAACTTATGCAAAACAATTACGAATTTTAAGGGAAAAATGAAATCCGGAAACTTAGAACTTCCTGTATGTACACAAATACACTAGCCTTCTTATTGCGCTTGCCAAACTGCGGCTGCAGCAAGCGTTCTACGCATGGGACGTTATGTCCGCACATGATACTTGGTAACAATCAGCAAGTACCGGCGTCCTACTTTTTCGAATCGAGCAATTTAACAAGGGCACTGGGGTTATTTATACTATTTCATTGCTCTGCAGTGCGAAACGGTGGTCGATACAGCAAGGCAGATTTTAGGTTTACTCAGGAGCTGTCTGTGACAGAGACGCCACGACACGTGCTTGGCATTTGTTTATCGTGCCACAATGTACACTCTATAGAAGGAGTGCTGCTTGACATTGGCTTTGTGGAATTTTACGACTTAGATTCCGTCATATATTCATCTCCGAAGAATCAGGCGTTCACGATCTGAGAGTTCCGGCATCCCCCAGTGAGCAATTACTGACCGACCTGTAAGAGCTTATGGCAAACATTACGCTCTCCAGCGAAGTTATATCGCCACACAAAAATGACAGCGCGAAAATGAACTAGATTTGCTTGGTTTAGTGTTCACAAATGATGCCCTCATGCTCAAGCAACCAAAGCCAGTGAGCTCGCTGGGGATGTGTGATCTATTAACTAAACTTTACAATCGTGTGTGTTATGCTGAATATGTACAAGCACATATTGACTTGTTTCCAAGAATCACACCCAACTATCTATTGGAAAAGCTTGTTGGAGGTGCCATCTAGCAGTTTTTGAACGGTCGATCCACTGATATCACCTAGACGGAGCTTGCTGGTAAGTTTATGGATTTAAATAAAACCGCATCGGTGGATAGGCCGCCTCGATTAGCAAGAGCACCGTCATGTATTCGGAGCAGAACCCACAAAATCATGGCGTTGAGAGACGCAAGGTGGTATGTGCAAGGGTTAAAATTAGCCGTGAATATCAGAACACATATATAGTGCTTTATGATTACTCTACCACACTTGTAAATGAGGATAAATTGGTAAAACAACAGAGCTAAGCGCAAAGCTTCTGCGCTAAAAGTGCTGCTGCAAAACATGTAAACTGCCTCTAGAAAATTAAATGTGGACTACCTTGACGTGTTGCCCTCCAGGAAGCATGAAAACTGGGTCATGATCCCGAAGTCGTTTATTAAGATTACGCTCGAATATGTATAGCGTATATACGCTATTTACAACAGTCCATTTCAATGGCTCAGCCCTGTTATTTGCATTGTGTCGCTGACGCCTTTTCCATTTATTTATGCTTTCTCGCCACGTACACTCTATCTAAAATCATTTTGAGTTTCTTAGTGGATGTACGGTTGGCGGGATTGGGCCCGCGCGCTTCTTCCCTCGATCCAATGCCACAAGCCTTGGCTCATGTGTGCCGGAGTATGCGCACCTTCGCCTGCTGGCGTCTGATTTGTCACTTGCATGTTCAGTGGATGGTTGCAGGCTGGACGCGATCACAGGCCAGCTATTTCCTGATTGGCTGACCAACCTGCTTCCGGCAACATGCTCACTCCCTACCGGTCTGGCCTGTGACGTCCGATTTGCCTTAGAGCATTTCCAATCATCAGCATTTCCAGCCCCATCACTTAATTTAGCAAATGGATACGCTCAAGCCGACCCGGATAGAGCCAACGTTCTACGGCCATAATATGCTCTAGTATTCCAATGCTCCACCACCAAGAATTAGCAACGAAATTTACCGCTGTTTCTAAGATGCTATACGGATTCCTCAACTTGCTCCGCTGTGTGCTGAACGGAATTCCAGTTCAAAATATAGTAAATAATCTGGAGCTCACCACATAATCTGTGGCTAGCAGGCTTACATTAGAGTTAACTCGTACTTTCCCAAGTGAACCACCACCTCACTCATTCTTGAAGCAGCTCACATAGCCCCAGGTTTAAGCCACATATTCTTCAACGCTGTCAATGCGATGATACCACTACTGTCCTTGCGCGTGCGCAGCTCACATGGTGTGGACAACGTCAGGACGAGGGCATGATAAGGAGCAGCCACCATGAACCTCGCGGAATCGTCAGTTCAGTTATTTTAACGAAGTCTTGGGAATATGCGGATTCTAACGATGTGGAAACATATCATACAGCGCTCTAAAACCACCGTGCAACTTTAGAAACCCGAGACGCTAAGAGCATGTTTTATCGCATTAAACATCATTAATAGTTGCAGCGGTTCTGACCGACAAAACCCACTGTTCTACGCACTCCCTGTTACAGGTTGCAACGCGCGTTGCTTTCATATCTGGTGGTTATGTATCGCGCCTTGGCGTATGTGGCCATTCCTCACACGCATACGTCTGAGGTACGCAAGTGTGTCAATTCTTTCGGGGGGCGGGTGTGATTATGGCATGCTGCTGGCTGCTTGAAGTTTGCTTTCCTGGCCCTTCTATACTACTGATAATTGACGCAGTAGTGAATACCTTTAGCGCGTCAAACTTCTCCTACTCCTCCAAAATGCGCGCCCACACCGCTTCTCTCGGAATCAGTCTGACCATGGAGGATGCGCAATGTTCGAAATAAATGGATAAATAAATGAGTTCCTCTTGTACCTCCTGCCACTTCTACAGCTCGCTGGCATGTAATTGCAGAGAAATCTCGCGCTGAGCGCTTATATAGATTGCCCTTCGTACGGCCCTTTCTAATTAAGTTGGAGTTTTTTCTCCTCCGGACCACAAGTGGCAGCGCGTTGATGGTCCCTGTAGTTAACCTTTGAAATGATCGGAAACTTGCCAACCGCCTTATCATTTTTGGTCTGGGACTTTTCCCTCCTCCGCGTCTGAGTTGCTTTCAGATCACGGTTGGCTGCCTCCTTGTTATTTTATGCTTCTATGAGTGATATTTGGCACTTTGATCATTTTCTAACTGCTAGTTCCACAGATAGTCCAGGTGTTCGACCGTACGTCAATTTGAACGGTAATTTCTTTGTGGACGCCAGTTCCTGTGTTCTATGGGTTAGTAACAGCAGTGGCAAAGCTTCCTTCCAGTCTCCATTCTTTGCCGATAGCCACTCTGCAATCATTCTATTTGTACGCACAGTCAAACTGTTCATTCGCTAATGGTATGGGGTTTCCCGCATTTTCCTGATATCAAGTTGCTCTAAAGAGTCCCGGAATCTAAAACTGTAGATGCACGGACCCTGTTCTGTTAAGATGGCTTTCGCGATTCCGTGATCCGCTAGCAAATGTTTCACGACGGTATGGTTAACCGTGGCCGCCCGTTGTTCCGGTATTATCCTTACCTCAATCCAGCGCATGAACTGGTCGGTTATCAGAAAGAAGCATTGGTGGCCGCACCTGGTCAATGGAAACGGGCCCTACACGTCGATCGATTATACTTCACCAGTTTGCGATACCGGAATTGACCTCACTATTTGTTGTTCTAAGACCTGACATGGATTACATGAAAGCATGTATGTCACGATGTCCTTCTTCATGCCTGACCAATAGGCGCGGTGCCTCAGCAGATCGTTGGTCCTGGTGCAACTAGTGTGCGCCAACTCGTTATAAGAAAGCTCAGCTTCCGCTTGATTGTTGTCGGATTAACCGGCACAGAATTGTTGTTACCACCTGGTATCCGCAGCAGCATTCCCGCTTCATTGGCTCGCAGCTTTTTCAGATTCCTCGCGAACGGTCCTTGCTGCTTATGTTAGCTCTTGTTTAGGACTGACTGACCGGTTATTCATGCAGTGATCATTTCGCGCAGGAGATTTTCATTACCTTCGACCGCCGAATGTTCTATGTCATGCTCCAGCTGTATAATATTTATACGGAAAGCTACACTCTGCAAGTAAGCCTCGTTCATCATGCATGTGGAAAAGTCCGCAGTTCGGTTCTCCATCCCCGGCACGGTGTTTATATTGAAATCGTATTCCTGTGGGGGCAGCACCCACTGAACTCGCTTTTTTCTGAGAGTTTTAGCAGACAGTATCTATTCCAAGTGCTTGTGGGCCGTTTCGACTTGAAGTCGCTGGCACAGCAGATATGGCCGCCAGACGCCCAGAGACATTCCTTCTCCAAGGTTAACTAATTGCTTTTATCGGTGTCTAAATTGTGCTGGCCTACTCAATCGTCCCGTGGCTTTGTTATAAAACCGCGCCAACTCCGGCGTCAATGACATCAGTGGCTTCCATAATCATCTCTCCAGTAATGGACAACTTCGAAGTCAGCTCCTGTCTTCCCATTGCTTGTAGAATACGATCAAATGCTTGCTGGGCTTCTGCAGTTCAAGTGCATTTCTTATCCTGTTTCGGTAGTTCATACAACGGTGAGGCAAAATTGCTGGATTGTTTGAGGAATTTGTCATAGTACCCAACGCGGCCAAGGGACGCCCTGAGTGCGCGCCTGGAGGTGGAAAAATGGGTGCCTTGTAGTGTCAATATTTTCTCAGCCAGTGGCTTCAGTTCACCTAGTCTTAATTTATGGCCCAATAAGTTGGCACAAGTCTTTCTAATCTGGGGTTTCGGCCCGTTTAGACGCAGTCCCGACTGCTGAATCCGTACTGAAATTGCTTTGAACTGACAGCTATGCTCTGCTTCTGGTTGGCTATACACCACGATATCAGCTTGGTACCCCACCGGGTTCCACAAGCTACTCAGTAATCGCAGAATCAAACGTCGGCAGGTAAACTGGCGCCCGTTGTTCTTAAATACAACTTTTAAAAGGTTATTGTATCACTGACGGTACAAACCATTTTTTCCCGGTCTTCTCTTCTGATCGCCAGTTGCCAATATCCCGATGTCAGATCCGCTACCGTGAATATGCAGGACTACTATAATCTATCCAAGCGTCAGCAACTGCTTGCACTGGCTCGAAAACGACTCAAGAAGATTTCATTAAACCTTCGGAAGTCCACACAGAAAAGGTAGTTCCCATTAGCTTACTTCACCAAGACAACTAGTAAATTGTATGAACTGTGAGCCTTTTCAATCACCTCCGCATCCAACATCTCCTGCACTCGCCGCTTCACTTCAGCCTCCAAATCGATTTGCATCCTCGGCGGTTAGCGGAATAGTGTGTTCGATGCAGTTTCGAAATCCATACGGGCTATCCTCATCCGTCAACATGGGGTGATACGTGGTGAGCAGTGGCCGCAACGCCGAGCTAAAACGTGACCCAACAACCAACAAGTGCAAATGTATCGTTACTCCACGGCTAATGAGTAGCAACAACCCGTATTTAGTCAACAACCCCTCTTTTCTAATTGACCCTAGCCATGTTGTACACTAGGATATCTGCTCCCAATATGCTTTGCTTTGTACCTAGTGACATGACAACGACGTTTGTTAGTCGCCGTCTCCGGATTCCTATGATGTGTGCTAGTATACCAATAATACACACAAAGTAACAGCCGACAGCGCGCACGACCATGGAGCACGCGTGAAGCTTTTTCCCTCACCGATTGCTGAGCATAGATGTTGTGGCACCCGTATCGAGCAGCCACCGTTCCATCGTTCTGGTTACATCCACAATAACATCGATCGCTCCCTATTTAGCCCTCCATACAGACATTCCACGATCCGAGAAGAAAAACAAGATTGAATGCGGGTATTTACTACACGGGCAGCAGCAAGCCTCACCGTATATTGGCTTTTCCAGTGTCCCGGATTTTCGCAAAGAAAGCAACCTCCGCTTGTAGGCTCCTCCGAAAGCTGAGTACGCAAACCATTGACATCTTGCACAAGCTGTTGCATCATCCGCTCCAATTTATCCAAACGATCCAAGCCTCCACATTCATCCCACTCCAGCACAGCACGTGTCGCGTCGCCCAGCTCTCATGTCACCTGCGTCAGCCCTCCCAATCGCTCTCCACGAGTAGCATTGGAAATCCAGACATGTTCCGCAATTGACTGTAGGGGGCCGATCATGAACTGACCTACAAGTAATTGCAGTTTTCGCACCGTCCATTCCCGGTAAGGCATTGGCTAACAAGCGCCTGATGTGAACTGAAATACGAGGGGATGCGCCCTTACAACTAGCCGTGAGGCCTCTAAATGGCCGGTCAAGCTCTCCAATCCAAAAACCAACGCATGCTTCGCGGCGGTTTACTACAACCTAACGCGGCTCTTTGCGCCGTCTCCGGGATAGTCTTCACCCTGTACTTGAGAAGAATCCGCACAGCCACAAGCTTCGCTAGGTAGACCTGGACGACAGCCGCTTCAACACATCCTCGAGGTCTTCTAAGAACTTCCTCATCCCCTTAATCAAAAGGCTCCGAGCAGGGTTCCTCCTTATCGGCCTTTTTTGATTACTGCATCAAATGTAAGTACCCGAGGTTCGGACAGAATGATCTATCGCATTAAACAGCATTAATAGTTGCATCGGTTCTGACCAACAAAACCCACTGTTGCAGATTGTATCGCGCGCGTTGCTATCATATCTGATAGTTATGTAGCGTGCCTTTTCGTATGTGGCCATTCCTCACGCGCATACGCCTGAGGTACGCAAGTGTGTCATTTCTTTCGGGGGGCGGGGGTGATAATGGCATGCTGCTGGCTACTTGCAGTTTGGTTTCCTGGCCCTTCTATACTATTGATAATTGCTGCAGTAGTGTCTAAGTTTAGTCCAACACATATTTACTTTCTTTCCGGATTTATTTAACTTTATGGAAGGTACTATAGCAATGGCGCACACGGTTTACCTTGTGAGCAACCACATCAAGGTGTCACAGCAAGATGGATTTCGCTGAAATCAGGCGTGCTCCAGAAAGTTGTTACGCGCAGTAGTTAGCTGGACGTAGTCAGTGCACGCCAGACAAGTTGTCGTCGTATACCCGGATTTCTCCTGAAATTAGATCGCGTTGACCACCGAAATCATTTTCATTAAGTTCAAAGCAATATAACTGGTGACCCTGTGCTAGGTTGGATAATCAACTTCCTCTTTCCACCTCAGCTATATGTGGGAGTCCGCAGATCTATCTCCGATGCGACTGAAGTCTACGTTTAGTTCTAGAATTCAGCAACGAATTTGCTAGTTTACACCAGTCTGACTTCTCATTGTTTGTAGATGAAATCAAGTGCTGGCATGACATCAAGGGTGTGGAGGACCATGCGGCACTACAACGAGATCTCGACAAAGCTTACACATGGTCACCCGAAAAGCTGCTCCACTTTAACTTGACGAGATGCAAAGTTATAAGCATAGGACAGCAGTGTACTCGTGAGTATCGACTGCTAGGGCGGCAACTACAATCTACTAGGCAGGAAAGCGACCGCGAGGTAAGCGTACAGGGTGACCTTAGTTGCTCGAAACAGGCTGAAATGTCTCGAGAAGAGTCGGTCGGCACCTTGGCCTCCTACGAACGGCGTTTGGGAAGTTCCGACCATCAATCATTCCAGAAATACTGAGCGCATATGTGATGTCCCACCTGGAGTACGCGAACCAGGTCTGATGATTTTCGCGCAAACATAATGCTGATGCACTTGAAGTTCCACGATACAGGGCTACGAAAATTGTTAGAGGACTCTTTTATCTCTACTACCGACGAAGACTGCAAGATCTAAACTTATGCAGCGGCGAATATCGGCGTCTGCGTAGAGATCTTATAATGCTGTACCAAATATCGACCAAATATTATCACGCCTGTCGCGACCTGTTGCAAGTCAGCCATAATACTTATCAGGTGGAGACATCATGTGTTGAAGGATTTGGAGCCCAGCGGTTCACGGCTGATGCGTTGATCAATATGCAACTTAAATCTGTGGGATTTGAGTTCTGTCCCAGCTCATGCTGACCATAATTGATAGCTGTAATACGGAGCAAAACCGTCAGTCGTGTGGTGTTAGTGCTGAAGGGTAAAACATAAGCGGCATTCCGCTGGCTGCCGGCGTTTTAAGAAGAACCAAGGGGTTGCCATTGCCCAGCAGCGTGTTGTTTGAGAGATCACCTCCCGCGATGTCTGAGGCGTCAGTCGTGATAGAAAGCGGTGCAGTCGATTCTGAATGAGCGAGGAGAGCTATGTTGGGGATAGCGTCCTTGACCTAGGTGAAGGCTGTCTGTGCTGTATCCGGGAAGGCCCACTTACGTTCATTCCCTCTGAGTAGGTCGGTCAGAGGCTGCATGTGCTGAGCGCGGTGCGTAACGAAGCGTCAATAACAGTGGAATAGGCCACAAAGTCGACGTAGGTGTTTAAACTAAGTCGGGGCTGGGAAGTATTTGATGGATTGGACCTTGTTCGCAAGGATATCCTTGCCAAATTATGAGACGAGGTGATCTACTAATTCTACCGAGGACTTTCCAAGTTCACACTTAGCTGAATTGATGGTGACGCCGTGTTGAGTCAACCGCTGGAAGAGGGACTGAAGATGAGCTAGGTGCTCTTCGTCTGACGAACTGGCCACTAGTAAGTCGTCGAGATAGGGATGAGCGAAGTCTAGGCCACGGGTGACGTCGTGGGTGAAGGGCTGAAATATTTTTGCGGCGTTACACAGTCCGAAAGGTATTCTTAACAATTCAAACAAGGTGCAAGAAGTGATGACGGCTATTTTAAGCATGTCTTTTGCTTCTACATGTATTAGATGACAGGCGCGAAGCAGATTAATCTTACTGAAGATCGTCTTACCTGTCAGTCATGCGGTAAGCCCCTGCATGTGTGAATGGGATACCTAACTTGGGCGGTTAGCCTACTGGATGCATGTGACCGAACTCCGCCCTAGCCACCTTACGTTTATCAGGTGAAAGCCGTCGTAGACACCATTAGACGGGCGTGCCACTTGCCCGAATGTGACGTGTGACCTCGGATTCCACGAGCAGAGCTATTTTCATTGGCTGAACGAGCCTGGAGTACTGGGAGAAATGGTTGGCGTAGTTTGGCATGGCTTGGGGAAAGACGTAGACGGGGTGATAGATGCGATTTTAGTGTTGATACCATGCACACTGAGTTTCGTTGCAGGTTCGACTACCATCTGGCTTTTAGCACCCACCAAGTGATCGAAATGCTTGAGAACGTCTATACCGATGATGCCAAACGTGGCTGCAGCAACGGTGAATACCCAGCGGAAAGTTCGCGGAAGACTTAGGTCCAGAGTAAGCGACCGATGATCGTAGGTGGTTGTTGGCGTGCGACTGGCGGTGCTTAGGCTTGTCGACAAAAAAGCGGTTGGCTCCACTGGAATAGGGGATTCCGCTGACTTCCGCCCCACTATCAACTAGGAACCGGGTTGCAGAATCATAATCCCCAATGTAGTTGAGACGATTTTTGACATTTCCAACACCATTACTCGCCATGACGGGCCGGCCTAGACGTTTACCAGCTTCGCTGTAGGGAAATTGCATAGTTGCCCGCAATTACGGGCTTTGTTACCAAAAAGCGTGGTAATAGCAAAAACCTGAAGCGTTAGTTTTCGCACGGCGGGTCAATGAGCTGTAGCGGCTGCGCTGCTTACGCGCTAGGGTAGGTCTGTTGACTCGGCGCTGTAACGACATTATTTGCGATAACAAGACGTGTATTGTTTGTGGCTGACTATTGGTGGGGTTACAACGGTACTAAGCCGAGGGAGTACCCTAGATTCCCTCGTTGGCTGAGGTAGTCCGATGACACGAACTGCTAGTTTTTGCAACTGCCGCGAGTGAGAATGGCCTGCGGGCCTTCCGGGACGCATTGCCTTCACCGTTCGAGGAGAATCCCAACGTACATGTTGTACATGCCACGGAGCTGTTGCAATCTCGCGCGAAGGCTGAGGGCACTCTATCTCCTAGCGCCAACGCCCTAAATACTTGTAGCAGGTGAACCTCGTCAGCAGGCATGATTCGCTGAATAATAGCCTGTTTGCGAACCTCGTATTTCATTACAAAAGGGAAGAAAACTATGAGGTCTCTCACCTGCGAGGATATACATTGAGGAAGCCGAGATATTAGCTGATTGTACATAGCGAAATCAGAAGAAATACTAAGAATCTACGAAGTAGATTCTAGAAGCAAAAACCATAATACAGTACCGTTCTCCCAAAAAGATTGAGAAGCTACCGCTATGACAATAACTATGTAAGAAGATGGCTTATCCTCCAAACAATGCACTGCAAAAAGCGACCAAAAATATGCGGTGGATAGGAAAACAACGTGACACCAACTAAATAAATACATGCTTTACTCTCGACCAGTCACAAGTGCCTGAAAGGAACTCACCAGAAAGAAAAGTTACATTACTTCTGGACTGGGGTCCCCAATAGCTGGGGTGGCGCATGGGATACTAGTCGGTAGCAATGACATGTGCCAAATATGGGACGGTAGGGTAGATGGAGGCAGCTGGACCCAACGTATATTGTACAGGCTACAAAGAAAGGGAAGTGTATCAGCAAGGGCAAGGAACCGTGTAGCACGGGACTCACGACAGCAGTTTGTGAAAACAGATATACAGTCGGTAAAACAAATGAACGTAGAGAAGGTACGAACAACAGGAAAGCCCAATGTTGTCAAATACTGAATAGTATATTTTCCGGTGCACTACCTGTGTCGTATGGCCGAACTTTATTTTCTGGAAGCGAGCTGATTGCTTCCGTTGAGTACTGATGTTCCAATTTGCTTGATCTAATTAGTTTCCATTTGAAGGCTTTTTTCCTCCCAGGCAGATCCATTCCGACTTTTGCCGATCGTTTGAGGAAGCTGTTAGCTTAGCGGATAGACGCTTCCGCGAAATTATATGTTTATATTGTGTAGCATATTAACCTGTTGACAGAATTATTGCAAATGACTCGTCTAAATGGATTGCGTCGTGAAATCTCAATGCAGACTGCCACTCGCATTGAAGTGAACCTTGGCCAATTCGATCATCGGGACCGTAGCTGAGAAGGAGCTTGTGTTGCCCGCTTGAAAACACTGCAGTCCAAGACGCGTATCGAACTCATTTAAACCCAGACAGCCAGCCAGCACACATCCAGGAGTGCGCTAGATGGCCGTTTCGGCCTATTGGGACTCATCAGTAGCGCGCACCCGCCGAATCCTGCCGGATTCGGACCCACGACCTCACTCTTGCGAGTCAGCGACTTATGTCACTGAACTATGGGCTACGGCAGCGGACCGCCATGACTGATAGCTGATATTAGATATCTGATAACTGCGATATACCGTGGCTCCTCCTTTACTGTCTTGCATGTTATGAATTTGCAGAGGACAGGGCTGCCCCCTACTACTTACAAATCATTTAAACCCCATCAAGTGGAGATAGCAGGCATCGAAGCAGTAACAGTTAGGATGTCAGCCGAAGCAACTACGCCTTTGGCTACTGGGCCACGACGGTCAACACGTGTCAAAACGGGTAATGACTGATTGGAGGACCATTCTAAAGTACGTATTGTGTTGTTGGATTGCAACAAGCGCGCTAAATGTGGATCGCGACTCCATTTGAACTGAATCGTGGCAAATCCCTTCACCGAGACCGAAAATTATGCGGGAAAATACCGGATAGTTTCATAGAAATTAATTCCATCTAGGGAACTTTAGTAGAGGATAACGCCTATTTGGTTTTTAAATATGGCTGGCGACCGTCTGATGCGCGGAAACGGGTGGAACCAACAATCATTATCCAACATCTTCCCTTGGGTTATTTCGGTATCGCACCGATGAAGCTTACCCTGCATGAGCAACATGGTGTGTAAATATGTTGCGGAGAGCGTCCAGGATAGTTATACCTATCGTATAGACTTTACAAGCTTAAAGCCGACTGTTGCCTTGGTTCAGCGTATAGTTTACCTACTGAATACATATGCTAAATCAATAATCGACATTCTGAACTTCAATACTGGTAGAGCTGTATATTAACAAGCTAACTTCAAAAGAAGCATGAGGATCTGTTGTTAGACAATTGTTGATGCATTGGAGCTGTGACTTTCAACCATTGGAAGAAACTGTGCCTCACAGTAAATCCAGCATTATGATTTACAAGATCCGTCAATAAACCCAGCTAACCTAGGTAAAAACAAGTGTACTTAGTGCCGTGCAATGCATTCGACAGCGGTAGGGTGACATAGAAAAATTACCCTGTAAAGTAGAGCACTAAATAGCGGTTGTGTAGGTACACCGTACACCGAGGAACTGTGGCATGATAAACCAATACTGTAACACGGATAAAAGAAGCTAAGGCATCACAATCCCGTGTGGTGATCTGTGTAAAGTCAAAGTGCAAAAGCAATTGACAACAAGTTAAACTGCACCTCTGTGGAACATCATACTATCCACGTTAACACACAGGTATATCCGTCTGCGCCTATTTCATGAGGGTTGGTGAGCGTACTGTTTGTCTGCGTCTTGTTGTTACTCAGTGGGCGGTATTCATATAATATTATGCAGATGGTGCAATGCATCGTCAGGTCACTTTTTAATGTGTAACGGAGGGGCGAAAATGATAAGATCCGGAAAAGCGTTATACAGTTGACAAATTCGAATGGAAAATCTTTCTGGTGGCATTTCGGACGACTGTACTGAGTGGAAAGTTTCAACTGGTGGCCCCTCAATTTTGTGTTGCGGCTACAGTTTCTCATTATCAGATCCGCCAGAATGTTACATTTTAGACAGCGATCATGTACGTTGTACAGTCTTACAGCTTTCATTCGCAGTTGGCATAGTAGGTGGCACAAGTCTTCCACATTTTTCATTCCCTGAGTGGAGCTGTACGCCAGTTGGCGCGTCTCTAGATTAAAAATTGGGGAATACCTTCCTTGTGGAGGTAACTGGGGATAATTATCTTTCGCTTTGCAGGTTAGATGAATAAGCAGTTGCAGACTACCAGCGACAGCATCTCGGAGCTCCGAGACTTATGAGCTTGTACGGCACTGTGTCAAAACCAATCTGACCGGATATATGGTCAGTTCACACACACTTTTATTAAGGTGAGTACCCGATGGAAGGTAGTCTGATGACCTAGTTGGCCACCGACTTCTGCTTGGACTGTTGCCAAACACTAAAAAGGCGGATGAGCCATCTGACCGTCAACAGTCATCGCATTCAGCGAAGTCTATTCCAGGAACCAAAACATTCGCCCTCACGATATTCAAATGCTACACAGAGGTAGCTACTGTATACTGGAAGTTGTAACCTCAATGGCCACCCACTGCCCACTGAGATGGTAGGAAAATTTATGGCAGTGGATGATAGGTTGTAATATAACCCAGTTAGCCTGTAATTCATGACCGTCTGTCTCTCTTCCCCATGGCTCGGGGGCATAAGCTGCCAGCTAGTGGTGGAAGCTACTAAAAGCCATGGGTTCAACACCCGAGGGGAAATGAAGGAAGGCGCACAACTGTTGAGCCCCAAACAGGGCTAAACGATCGTCTGGTGCTTCTCCGATTTGAGGTTTGACTATCTTGCATTTACGCAGGTGTGACGAATCACTATACGATACAGGAGACGTTTTTCTACTCCTGTGTTGCTATGCTGAGGCTGCTCGGGTGTCTTGGGTGGTTTGTTACTACTCAAAAGTCGTGATACCGGTTTCAAATGGTTTGTGAGATATACAAACCACTCCGCTGCATTTGGGGTCAAGTCTATAGGACCAAAGTCGCCAAACGCAAACCCTTAACATAATGCTCTTCCTTTGCCTGTGCGACCGTAAAGCTCTATGCCACCACAACACATGTTCCAAAGTAGACCCTCGCTTGACCGCCTGATCCCCCTTTTTGTCACTCATGATTTGTGTCGCGCTGCCAACTGCTTACTAACCAGGGTTAGCAAATATATATATATATATATATATATATATATATATATATATACCACTTTCACTTTAAACTGGACATTTTGCAAACCACATTGGACATTTTGCAAACCACATTGGACATTTTGCAAACCAAACTGGACATTTTGCAAACCAAAGTGGACATTTTGCAAAACAAATTGGACACGTTGCAATCCAAGTAGCAACTGGCCAATTTGTTGGTAAGAAACGAGCAGTAAGACTGCTGAATGATGTTCAGAATATACATTGTGATGACGCTAATACACCGGCATTGTGTAAGCAGCGGGCTACGCTGTAAAACATTTGCTGTTATTCGGTCGAGCTCGTAATGACACTTTTTGAGAGTTTTCTTTAGTCTTCTGAGGGCGTTGAAGACAGAGGATACTGATAGGTGTATCCCATTCTCTCTCAGGCGCATCTGCAGCTGCATCAACGTGTCCTCAGAGTGCCGTTCAACCGCTTCTTCGACGCGTTGCAATACATTGGGAGTCATCTTCTCCCTATTGTTTCCACCGCAGGTGCGCTGTGTATTTGAGCCTTCTCGCTTGTACGCATTCATGATGTTCCTTGCCGTACTCGCGTTAACACCGGCGACTTCAGCGGCTTCCCGAGTAGTTTTGCCGTCGACCAGCACAAGTTTTGTGAGAATTTCTCTTTGCGCAAATGATGTTCGCCTGCAGTGCCGTCGCGTCGGACACCAGCTCTCCTGTTGTTCGTCACTCATTTTGGTCGTTTCGTGCGGCACGGAGCTAATAAAGCTAAGTTGTGTTGAGTGGAACCATTATCGTATGCTCGGCTCCAATAGTGGTACCGCTGCATAGGTCGGTCCACACACCCAGACAAAACACACGAATTCCTATGGGGGGTAGGGGAAAATAGGTCACCGATTTTGACCGAGGCGAACGGCACTCATGTCAAGAGAAGGGCTTACACAATCACCCGCTACGTACGCAGTTCGGTTACATCATCGTGACCACAATGTGGCCTGAACATCGTGTAATCGGCCTACTCCTCAGTAGTTGATATGTTGCAACAATAGGCTATAGATCTAGACTGGTTTTGCTGGGGGTCATTACAGCCTACGCTGTTGCAATAACGTGGCAGTTGCGAAAGCTAATAGAGAGACGGGCGAAGCTGGGACACCGCCTACCTGCTTCATCCGACATGGTCCCATTGACCGAATCGGACAAGGTTCTCTCTAATGAGAATAACGGTGCACATTGAGATTGCGCATCGCAATCCACTCACAAAATGATTGATACACAATTACGATTCGGACGTCCGATTTTCCAATTGTCACACACCAACACAGTTTGATGCGTATGGGCACTGCACACCAACTAGGCGAATGTCAATGGGGAGAGGGGAGCGTAGTTCAGAACTTCGGTCGCTGCTCACGATCAAGCAAATGTTTTACAGCGTAGCCCGCTGCTTACACAATGCCGGTGTATTAGCGTCATCACAATGTATATTCTGAACATCATTCAGCAGTCTTACTGCTCGTTTCTTACCAACAAATTGGCCAGTTGCTACTTGGATTGCAACGTGTCCAATTTGTTTTGCAAAATGTCCACTTTGGTTTGCAAAATGTCCAGTTTGGTTTGCAAAATGTCCAATGTGGTTTGCAAAATGTCCAGTTTGGTTTGCAAAATGTCCAATGTGGTTTGCAAAATGTCCAGTTTGGTTTGCAAAATGTCCACTTTGGTTTGCAAAATGTCCATTTTGGTTTGCAAAATGTCCAGTTTGGTTTGAAAAATGTCCAGTTTAAGGTGAACATGGTATATATATAACTGGCGGCCGTTGGTAGGCTTGTTACTGATACCACCCTTGATAATCGAGCTAATGAAAGCATGCTTCTGCATGATGAGTTCACGCTGTTTTTCACAGCATCTTCAAAACTATTGGAATATTGTCTCAGCTATCCTCCCAGCTGCCAACTGCAGTGCTTTCGCGGAAATGCTGCCAAAATGCTGTCGCCAATTTACGAAGCTTACCTACACTTTCCTATTGCCCTTCTTCATTACATCTGTTTTTTGTAAAAACATTTCTTTTACAAGTTTCCTATAGGTACTGCCGTATGCAGTACGCGCCCGGCTAGTTACCTCGTTGATTCGCCATTACTTGCCGACTGTTGAGAAAAGTGTGCTATTTGTGCAAGGGGTTCCAGCCTACAGCCTCTGATGTACAGGTTGGCCCGTTTCGAGGATACCATAAAACCAACCAAACAGCATGTGCTACTTGATGGTATGTGGTAGGCCCCCATTCCCCAAGCCAATCAACAAAATCAACCATCCTTGTTTTTCTCTAATTTCGACCTTACGGACCGTTTGCTGTTGTCGGGCTGTTTATAACCCCATGTACCCTCAGAAATAGGAGTACTAAAACCGTAAAACTATTTCAGGCATTTTGGGCTAGCGACTAACTCACAAATCAACTTTCCTTTAATCGGCCTGAAACTCCTCATATACCACCACGTGCGCTGGGGTCAGGTGATAGGGTAGTGCAGTGTGACAACGATAAGCACACGACACCGCACCCGAACTAGTTAAAAGTGATCGATTAGCAAGTGGTACGCGCATGACGCATAAGATGATCAGCACGCTTGGAAAAATTCTTGGACTACTTTCTATGCTGAAGTTTGCTGGGATTTATTCCATGGCCAACTTCAGAGATGATCGGAATCTCTTACCTTACCTTTCGAGTGAAAATCTGGAAATTTTCAATGGTGAGTTATTTTGATGACCCAGATCCACTCAAAACGTAAATGCATAAAATGAAGCGCACTCACTTATCGCGTCAAATACCAGATAAAAAAACTTGAACTGTTATGAAGCATTTACTTAATTTGTATAAATTATCTTATAAGATAAGTTCCCTATAATATGTCCTACCAAGTAGAACTTGGTACTTGGTCCCAAAAAGAGATCTGTTGCAGATATCTAGAGCTGTAAAGAAATGATCTAGTCGTTCCTTTTTAATGCTGATACTAACTCACTGAAATGAAAGGTTTCTAGGACAAACGAACTAATCCACCACAACGTTGATGATACTTTCACTACCTTCAACTCCATTATGCACATTAGCTAGGGGTGAGAAACACCACAGCAATCATGCCGCTTGCGGCACAGTAGCTGAGGTGTTCCCCACCTCTAGCTAACGTGTATGATGATGATGATGATGGTGAATCATGCCGCTATACAAATCAATATGATTCCCGAAAAGTAGTACAAAATAATAAATAGTAAAATGTCCAAGATAGAAATTTGTAATACCACGCTTCGGCACTGAGCTCATGGTTGGATGCAGAGGCTAGGCTTGGTGAGGGAGATAAATGGGGTGGGGTGGGGTGAGACAAACGAACTCACACTATGAACGCTCTTAAGGTCAGCTCTTGGCCATGTCAACAAGTGTATTCAACCAAACGTGTTCAACACCGTTGGGACCCCAGCCCGGTAGTCGGGAGGCAACAACCGAAGCCATCTTCGCGCCGAGGACTTCATTCCCCTTGACCAAGTCATCGGTTGGCCTTTCCATCCTCTTCTTCCAACCACACCCCGGCACGCAAACAATACACTTGGCAGAAGTCCATGTGCTGGCACGTGCAACAATTGGCCTGGCCATCACAGTTTGATGAGTACAATTACCGTGCTAAGTGGTTCACTCACATTTCTTGCTTCAAAAATAAGAGTAATATCATAATAAATCGCCAGCTGCACACCGTAACGACGCCTCGCTGCCACGCGAGCACCACTAGTCGCACGTGGGCTGAGTATACCTCGAGGATGCCCACCCCCTATGCGGATTCGAACCGGTGACCTTTTGGTTGCAAACCAGGAGCGCGGGCCACTCGGTCACCGGCCGACCGTCAAAAATGAGACATCGAACGCGCTCGTTGCTTACGCCGTGTTCCAGCCAGAAGTCTAATTGCATGTAGAGATGAGATGTGGCGAACAGGACAAGACAAAGGAAATTCAAATCTGGAGCAAGAGCAGTTCCCTTTGAGCTAGGATCACAGTTTCTGTCAATGTTCTATTTTATTGACTTGGTGGTAGCAGAAGACGCAAGTCGCTGTGTTTATGCTGAGGAAGAGTTCAGTCCGATCCGAGTGATTTCGATTTGTATCGGAGCATCAACGTGCAGACTGTTTGTCCGCATCTTTGAGATATCTTGTAACGTGATATGCGATTTCTCATACTACGAACCTCCACAAAATCCTTCTAATTAGGAGTAACTTGGTCATACAGTAGGTACAATACAGCCACAGTGGAACTTCCCGTGATTTGTGCAGTCTGCTAGAAACCAGCTGAAGGACAGAGTTTGAAATAGCATCTCAGTGGGTTCACAGATTACCAGTTCAGTGTGTTTCAGTAATAAACAGGCTCTGAGTAAGTGGATGAACTCAAAACCTTGTTAAACATTATTGGCATTAGACTGATTTTTTACTTGTGCCATAAAATGGGGAGCCATTGAGGTTTTAGTTGAGTTCTCACTGTTTACTATGTGCAGCATAGCCTTAAGTTGACATCTATGCGGGTACATTAGTTTTCTCCGACTCGGACAGGCGAAGTCGGAAGTGAACATTGGAATAGCGATATAGCGAGGGCCACTAAGTGAATAATTTGTATAAACAAACGGTCAGTAGACCTGAGGATTAAATCATACCATAGCAAATAAATACATAAATGGTTTCTTCTCCATAGAGTGAGGCAAGACTAGTTTCACCCATACGAACGGAAATATTACGAAATAATGTATCAGCTGTACATCGTAACGGCGCTTCGCTGCCGTGCGACCCCCACCAGTCGCACGCAGGCTGAGTATATTGCGAGGACGGCCACCCCTAAGCGGATTCGAAGCCGCGCCGCAAGATTACGAGACAAGCGCGTTACCTCTAGGCTACGGGCCGCTATTTTACGCTACCACTGGACATGCTGTTTACAATATTCGAGTTTAGACTAAGTTGTCGCAAGTAGCCCACGGCTTATACGACAAAAGATATGAAGTACTTTCCATGTGCAACCACATTTTTAGGAGAATCATCTTGTTACTTGCTGCCGAATTTAGGGAGCGTTCAGTGAATGTGGGCCTGTGGTAGAAGTAATTCGGATGACATTAGATGTCTGTGACACTCTATTGGAATGATCAGTTGCTTCCAGGTTAATGCGCTTGAGGCTCCGCATGAACGTGAACACTCAATAACCCGTGTACTGGTATGAGGTCACCACTCATTTGGCTTTGGCTTTAAGAAACATTCCAAGTACTTGAAATACGAACAAGCTGCTTAAAGTGATTCGCTCACAAAATGTAGAAGCCCGATTGCGCGGCGATCAAGACTCTATTTACATAAACAATAAAGCGTTCTCTATGTGGTTCGAATCATTGCAAGTAGGTCCAGTAGCGGGTTTGTCATTCACCTTCTCGGCACACCCTGTAGGGTCACCTCACGCTGGCTAAGCAGTCCTGACCGTGACATTCCAACTATCCCATCTTCCACGCTTTATCACAAGCTTCATCCAAACAGCTTCACCGTCTCATCTAATGAGCTCTTGTGCTTACACTCTGGCAAGGTATTCGTTTGCACAGCGCTGGTAGAGCGATTCTCACCTTTCGCCTCTCGCCACAATGTTGGAGTGCTTTCAGCTCATCCAGTGACCCATTTTCCTACAATGCAGTTATCAACTGTTCTGATTAAAAATAGACTTGCTGGACCTCCGGTTTCCGTCCCACTAGGTCTATCGGCCTAGTTTATGGTGCCTCTGTAAAGGAACGGAGTACATGAAACGTATACCGCCTTGACGCGCGAATGGGCAAACGGCGACAGTTACAATAAGACAGTCCTCCTGTGGTATCCGTACTTAAATCGTTGGAAATATTCTCACAAGAACCTACTTACTATCATTGGATTCGGCTTCGCGAAACCTTCTTACTACCCTCCATCTATTGGATCTCTCTGTCGCAGATAGCCACCAAACCGCATTTTAGCAATTCGGAAGTAATCCTTGCTACGCACAAAAGTTCACCTTATTCGCGTCCTACAAGAACACTTGTGGTTTCATTTGGAATACCAGTTTGCGCACCATCCGAAAATCATACCATAATACCTTCTGGTCGTTGCTCAAAGCTATGTTTAGAATTTGGTTCGCTCACGCAAAAGCCACTGTCGCCATTGAGTACACGTTTACAAATATATATATATATATATATGTATGTATATATATACATATATATATGGTTGGCAGCATCCGGTTTCGGCTTAGTCTGTCACTGAGGCCAGCCACGGGACGCCTGCGCCTACAGACGGACCATGGGTGGCTTGCGCTACACCACCCATAACTCCATCCACACACCCCATATCCAGTGTAAACCCGAAGAAATAAGACCGGGAGGCTTGTGGACGGGAGCCAAGTTTCATCAAAGGAGCCAGCCTACACTCCTCAGGCAAACACAAGCACGCTGTATTTGGGTAATCAAGCGCATACAAGGAGGTGGCTGGACTGTAGTCCGCTACACACAGACTGCATGGAACCACTGTTTGATCCTAACACGGCCACAAGGACCAAGAAAACCCCATCCCCTCCAGCAACGACCAACTGTCTCCTAGAACCAGTATGGATCCCCCTCCAATCACGATCTCACCTGTTAGGCATAATATGATTCTCTTTTTACGGCAGCCAGCTGTTAGCTCTCCGGAACGATGTCCATCCGTTACTGGGGACTCAGCGGGCTTGCCACTGTTTGTCACTGTTTTCCTTTTCTTTCATTTTGTATTGCGGCACAATAGCTGAGGTGTTTTCCACCTCCAGCTAACGTGTGTAATGATGAGAACCAGTATGGACGACGTCTTGGATAATAGACAGGTAGGCACCTTGTCAACATGCACATTAATCGCAGCCACACCACGGATATCAAGCAACAGCCAAGCACTTGAGAGAAAGATAACAAAGAAAATAAATCGAATAATGTATAAGAAAACGGTGACATACATCTTGAATTAATGAGCATATGAAATAGATTGTTTACAAACGAATCCGAGCTAATTAATCGAGGTCGGAAAGTGTAATTTACGGAAATGTCACAAACACGAAGAGGTTATCGAAATTGACTACAATTGGCTAAGCGACGTGTGCAAGTTTATAGAATAGAGTATAAGTAGGCATTTGTATAAGAAAGAAAAGCCTTAGGAAGGAATTGAAAGCCCACCACCTGGAATAAATAGACCTAACATGCAAGTACGTGGTTAGTAAATCGAATACAGCGTGCCTGCAAACGCTGCGCAGGTTCTGCCTACGTGCACTGCAGAACCGGTCGTCGCTTCGGTAGTGGTCCCGATTGGCCTCGCTCATTTTTCACTAAGACTACCTGATTCAGGCACTCGCGACCGCATGTGCTACAGCACCATGCGCTCGATGTCGATGGAGTGCAACCCATCGGTGCTTGCCGCTTCCGCAATTGCCGCTACTTCTCTGCATGTATGAGGTCTTTCTTCGGCAACCTTCTTCCTGATCAGATCGCGCCATGCATGTCGATCAACCGCCTTCGATTCCCATGACTTTCAATCAAGATTAGAACGTGAGAGGCTCGCTTTGATCATGTCCTGTTAACGTAACTTTGGTTTCATATATATATATATATATATATATATATATATATATATAATAGGCCAGGAGTCACTCAAAACCTTGGAATGCGGGATTCAGAATAATAATTTCGCAAAGGATGTAAAAGATTTGATTATGAATGAAAAGACGAGCAAAATAGTTTGTTTCCTTTTATACACATCATTTTGTGCCTTTGCGGTCTTTGGGAGTTTGTGTTTTTATAAAGTTGAGCGCAGGCAGAATTGTGTACATTGTTTCCATTGCGACGCGTTTCGTGCCATTGCTCCCAGCGTTGTGAGCCATTGGATTTCTTCAGCGTTGGGTCCCTAGCCGGCGAGTCAAACAAGTTCAGCGATGGCCAAACAAGTTGTTATCGATTTCCTATCATCAGCGTAGTCTAAGTCGGTCGCGCGACTACCTGGAAGAAGCTGGATGCCGAAGTGCTGTGGCCCCTCTAAAGCTCCCAAAAGGACATCCTTGCTCGCAAAGTTGAAGAGAGACCATGTCATTGAGCGTACCTGGCGCAGGTCACTAGTGAAAAGGAAGATGGGGAAAGAGTGCCATAGGCACTTACTCGACCTGAAGTATGGAGTAATAGCGCGCGAAGTATAGCGACGTACTTTTCTGGAACTCCATTTGCCAGCAGGCAGTTCCATAAAGCAGTTCGGTCCACCGATACGAAAGCAGCCCGGATATACAGGAAAATGACGATGGTGAGTCTGTGGTAGATGTGGCGATGCTCCAGGGTTTGGCAATGATTGAAAATTTGGTCCACGCATGCTCGACCGGAGGGAAAACCAGCCTGCTCCTCCCGGTAGTGTAAATCACGGGTGGGGGATGGCCTGCGGGGCATAATGGATATTAGTATTTTGGAGACAAGATATATCAGACTGATGCCCCTGTAATTGACACACGAACTGTGAGAGCATTTCTTAAAGATTGAAACAATGCTTGGCTCTCCCTAGGACATAAGGACACTTTCTTCCAACCAGATCTTCAGATACAGGGACATTAGCTGCTTGACGACTGCTGTACAGCCGTATTGGTACAACTCTGGGGGAAGTTTATCTGAGCCGGTCGCCTTGAAGCGCCTAAAGAAACAAATCTCCAGAGAAACCTCCGTTTCAGTTGGTGGTTCGGGTAACACAAACCATGGCATGCCATTGAAAGTATTGGGTGTAAAGGTTGATTGTGAGGAACTATTAAACTGAGGCTGGAAGTTCTCAACCCATCTGTACATGCGTCCCTGCGGACTATTGATTTATGACTCGTCGGCCTCACAGATGAACTCGCTGATATCAGACCACCTGTGTAGTGGTCCGAATGAGTTGCAACAATTAGTAGAAGTATCGATTGAGGGTGGCGACTTCCATCTCCAAGACGCGTTGGGACCACCAAACTTCCGGAGAGATATGAAGGCTTCGTTTGAGCTGTCTGCAGATACTGCGGTGAACTTCTTTCTAATCTGGGTTTACTGAGAGCGTTCGATGGCGATCGAACAGTGCCAGGAAGGGCGCTTAAATCTAGTCCTTCAACGGATGATGAGATATCCCACAGACTGTTGGGTCTGACCTTAGCATTGTTTGCTAAAAGAACTTCCAGTGGTGTTCAATATTAGCGGGCCCGTCGCAACGAGACTGCACCTTAACGTGGTGCGACGGTTTGCGTACCTCATTGACCCATTGAGCAATACTGGGTGATGCCTCCGGGCACCTTGAGAGCTACTCCTACCAGGTTGGTCAATGGTGAGAGACCAGACAAATTCAATCTCCTGGTCCTCCAGATTGGGGGTAGGAAATCAAATGGCGTCCATTTCTGTAAAACTAAATCATTGCTACCTCCCCGCTACCTTTCGGACAGGCTCTTGAGCCAAAGGCTTTGGATCAGGACCTTAATCGTCCTCCTGTCGAGGTCTGGGCGCCCTGGCAGTATCACATCCCATATACAACCATGACAACCATGATGATGATGGTGGGTATTAGTGGACGGGATCCCGGTTAATGTGCTGGCCTATGATGGTTGATAGTCTAGCCGAGCCGAGTGAGCAGCTAACCTGTTCATATCAGGCTTACAAAGCCTCCGTTGCCCATTTCACCAGAATCGCATGCAAAGGTTGGCAAAGACCTGTGCGTGATCTGAATCGAGGTAGGTATACCAAAATAATCCACAGTCTTGTATGCTACCACGTCAACTGAAACTGACTTCAATGTGGTCTAGTTGTCACCAGACCCGCGAGGATAAATAAGGACCCCAGGTGACAGAGCATCTCTTCGAGTGTCTGAAGTTTGTGTTTGCGAGGAATAGGCTGTTGTCTTCGCGCAAATCGAGAAGCCCGGCTCCGTTATCTGAACGATTCTCGTTTAGTACATGATGACCACCCACGTGATATTCACCTGGTAACAGCCGACCGGCACGTGCGCTGAAGTCCCCGGCGGTGCTGATGACGTCAGACTCGGCGGTTTTGCATAACAGCTGATAAAGCTTGTAGTAGAAAATGTCCATGTTTAGTTCAGATCTGCGACCATTTGGCGCGTACGTAGAAACTACAAAGATATTGCGCACTTCATTGCGATGACTGTCAATTTTGCATGATCCTAGGAGGTGGACTGCACAAAGTTGGATGTTAACGGTGAAGCTACCAAGGAGTAGAGCATCGGAGTAGTTGCTTAACGCTACGCCAATGCCAACCAAGCCAGCAGAAGCAACTTTTGCATCGCCAGATAAAAGTAAGTGGCACGTGGCTTCCTGGTTGGTCGGAGATTCCCACTTGAGCACAATAATTGGGTCCTGCAAAAGCGTTTCTGAATTGCAGCAGATATCAATGGTGAGGGAACTCAGAGTACGTGGTAGACCAGCCTGTTGCTCAGCCTGCATAAGCGTCCGGACATTGTAGGTTGCCAGCCGGAACGAAGATCGGGATCAAAGAATGACCTCAGACAGGATATCATGGGAAGCAGTGAAACAGGTAGCGGGGTTAAGTCTATGGATACAGGAATTATTAACAAGCGAATGCTTGGCTTATGATGGAGCATGATGAGAAACGAAGGAAGCGCGAGCAAGAATACAAACCAGCGGTGTGCTCCTTGGTTTTCGAAGCAGGCGCCAAACTACTCTGTTACCCAGACTGAAGTAGGATGTTGACTTAGGGGACACCACCCCGAGCATTTGGCTCAATAATATGCCCACAAAGCAGCGGGGCGAATTCAAGGACTAGCGTCAATTAGGAGCCAATGACGGATTTCTGGGTTCATATGTCTTTCGTTTGGTAAGACGCCAAACAACGACCAAATTTTCTCCAGAATAATAGCAGCTGGCAGCTTGAATACAATGCGCCACCAGGTTGAAGCAAGGGGTAGTGACTTTATTTAGTGGTGGGTCACATCCGCCACGTCGCAGTGTTGTTGAAAAGACATCCGTGGATTTTATAGGGAGCAAGCTTGTCATTCGAAATCCTACCACGTTCTAGAACACTGCCGTCGAACTATTCGCTGGAACAGGATAAACCCGAAACACGCAGTCCGCAACCCGAAGAGGTTGTTCGGCGAGCCAGCCACGGGAATGAATAGAGTAGCACGAATTCATAAACGCTGCGTCTTTATCGTTGTCCCATTGCAATCCCTGCCGTAGTGTACACTCATCTAGTCGTTCTATTCCGCCTACTTTTTTCAAGGGGCCTCTAGACTATATCACCAGCTACTTCGGTCACTCATAGTTCGCTCCCCAACTACCGATCGAGGTCATATATTTCCGTAGCATTATTCACCGTAGACAAGTGGAAACGTGAACTATGAGACACCCACACACTAGTTCCAGAATTATCCTTTTTTATTCAATCCCTCTTTGGAATTAGAGCAAGTTACAGTGACTGTAAGCGTCTCAGCTCCTACAACGAGATCAGCTTCGTGCCAAAAGCAAAAACCGATCATACTGCCTCACCTGCTGTCGTGAAAGCACCGCAGACAAGGCACGCTCAGACGGTATACCCAGCAATCGAGGTATCCAGTAAACATTCACCAAGTAAACAAAGTTAAGAGACATTAAGAGCCAAATTAGTGCCATTGCATCAATCAGAAGACAGCTAACACCATTAAGGTGCACGCTGGACCCCAAAACCCAATGCACTGAACACTTGGGTAGAGCCGCTAACTTCATGGCCACCTTTGCCACAGAAGTTCACGGAAGACTTATACGTTCTAAAAAGCATGTTCTCGTTACTATTCCTATCAGGTACCCGACCGATAAATCAAAACATATACTTCCATCCGATAGTTTCTTAAGTGGTACCGACTGTGCTGTTATAAGTTGGCATCTGCCTCTAGCTGTCATCGGTTCGATCCCCAGTAGGTGACCGAGGGAATGCGCACCACTGACGAGCCCCAATTTAGCGAAACGCTCCTGGTGCTTTGCTTGACTAGACTGTGCTATGTAACTTATGAGCAACCGTAATGAATACCTTAAACTTACAAGGAAAATCCTGCTACGAGTAATTTTCCACTGTTTACTACCTCAAACAGCACACTTAAGCTTAGTGCCGTTGCTGAGGTTAGCAAACTGGACACTGTGCAACCCGAATGCGGCGGCATTCAAGATCACATTTATCGGCCACAGTCTTCGTCTCATCCTGGACCTGATGGTCTACCAACTTCTCTAATAAAGTTTGGTGGCCGGAATATATGGCTTTTGATTCTAAACGTTTACCTTATTGTAAGGAGGCAAAAGACAGTAATTGCCCGGAGAAAAGAAAGAGCACAAAAAGGAGGCGGACAGAAACAAGAACGGGCGCAATGAGGGAGGGTGGACATAAGCATGATGGCCTGCCGGAACGAGACGAGAAAGGATCACGAGTGGTGTCCAGTAGTGAGTCTGAGCCAGGCAGAACGGATACGGTATTCGTCGAGAACGCAATAAATTAGACAGAAGCGCCGTTATTGAAGCCTCCCGGATCGACTCCAAGCACTGTTGTATCCACGCTCAAGCAACACATGAGCTATCGAAAGGACTCCGAACCGATCAGAATGGAACGCGTGAAGGCGGAAGTACGAGGGTGAAATGGGCAGGAAATATTCCACCACGATATCCCCAAAGTGCATGGAGGTGTCGCGAACGGAAGCCAGGAGAGATGGTGCTTCATGGGAAGGAAAGGTGAACCATTAATATACGCCTGCGTGAGTGGTGCTATAGCTTGTGATCCCGTCAATAAAGACTGTGCTTCATTACCGCGTGGTTCTTGCTACACTGTCCATGTATTCGTGGATATTCCGGAATCAATGGAAATGCTGTACTATAGAGCCTATAAATAAGTATAGGTCAAAAGTAGACATTAAAATTGGCTGACCTATTAGCCACACCGAGTAATTTGAGTATAAAGGAAGGAATGGTGAAATTCGAACTTGTGTTAACACTTGCTCTCCTTGCAGTTGATACATCCAGCTCAGCATGAGTTTTTGTAAAAGCGATCGTGCCGGACTATCCTGTCGGCACCATTGGACACTCAGGAGTCCATGACGGGACTCTCAAATGACGGCAGGTATTTCTGACTAAAGAAGCTCCGACAAAGAACGAAAAGGCTTCTCATTTATACATTATGGTAAATAATTTTTACTTCAGTTACTAATATCACATTTTTGTAACGCATGGCCCATGCAAATATAACTAATTGCACTTCACCCTCAGTTTTTTTGCAGTCGTTACGTGAGCACATATATGCGCCCATAGTAACGCCAGTTGAGTATTGGCAGGTTTGCAAAATGGTGTGAATAGTTGCTTGAGTACGCATTAGTTTGCCTGCATTTCAAAACCATTTTCCAGCGCATTTTTTACGTATATCCTCTTTGCGCCTGAAAAATGTCTAGTCGCGACTCCAATAGGATTCTAAACCGACGCCCGTGGGATGTTCAAAGGACGCCCAACGGTCTCTTAATGGACACTTTTGCCGGAAGGGTTGTCAGCCAGCCTTTCTTAACCATCTGACAAGCTCCATTGACAATGTCCAAGCGACCAACTTTCTGTTTGTCGATATGCAGTAGGCCTTTGTCAGAGTTCCCCTCAATAGCCTCTTGGAGAAGTAAAAAATTTCGGGATCACGCAGAGTTCAAATCTTACCTCTTTGTTCACACGCAACAGATGCAAATAGGGCACACTGATTCGTTACCAATGAAGAGCATGAATAGTGTAATTCATGGTAGTGTGTTAGGTCCCTTGCTCTTCCTAATGTATATCAATGATATAGTAGAAAAAGTCAGAAAAAGACAGAAAAGTACA
Organism: Dicrocoelium dendriticum; assembly: GCA_944474145.2. Classification (NCBI taxonomy): domain Eukaryota; kingdom Metazoa; phylum Platyhelminthes; class Trematoda; order Plagiorchiida; family Dicrocoeliidae; genus Dicrocoelium; species Dicrocoelium dendriticum. Next base: position 55,260,346 of record OX104065.1, read on the forward strand.
GCATTTCAGCAGGTTGGAACCCACAACCCTGTTGCTGTAAACCAGGCGCAAAGACCAATTGGCCACCGGCGGATGACTGTAGCGTGTTGACATACAAGTGCGAACTTTCCCCAAATGCACTTTAGCTTGGGGGTAAACCCATCCCCTGTAATAATACTATACGTGATGTAAGCATCCGATACCCTAGCAATTTGGATTTTAATTAACAAGCTGAGTTCACAACGGCCAGATCACGAAGAATTGCAAAGCTAATTCTAAAAACATTCTTGATGCGTGAACCTCAACCGCACTTGTATAGGGGCTGGAGTCACCTTGTGCAGGTGTGCTGTTCGATTACGTTTAGAAGCGGCAGGAAACTCGACCGCAGAAGTCTAGAGAACCTGCAGTGATCATTCACAAAGGTCTTCTAACTTATCGTTCTAACTTAATTACTCCGAGCGACGTAAAATGCTAAACTAGAGCCACTGTGGCTAAGACGCATGAAGCTAGAATTAACATTCTTATTTGACTTAGTCCATGGTGTTTATTCATACAAAAGATTGCTACTCACTTCAAACAAGGAGGTTAATACGCAATTAGGAATACCAAGAACACACCCCCGGTGTTCAAAAGGAAAACAAATGTCAGAAGAAATTTCTATCCAAACAGCTACTGCGACAGCTGGAACAGACTGTTGTTTGAAATGAGAGCATGAGAATCGTCACCACTCATACAAAGGGCAGTTTCAAACCGTTTGAAGTGCAATACGTAAAAATCCTGCTGCAACGAAATTGCGACAAAAAAGTGCTTTTGAAGTGGGCGCAGAGATTTAGGTGTGTTGATTACAAAAATGCATAAAATGTGCTACACATGGTGCATTTACTTGCCTAAGCCCCCTTGATGAGGTTCATTGAAAAACGGTGACAAAAGACATTCACTCTTGTCTACCCGACCGTCTTTCCTTCTTTACTCGGGAAAGTATATCTCACAGGTACACCAATAAGTGTGAATTGGAGATGAATTGCAAACTGTGGTTAAGAAAATTATTATCTCTCTACTATATCTATTCTACTTACTCAGTTACGCCTACCTTACAGTCATACCAAAAATGTGAGCTGAGAAGCGAAGATCGACTGAATGTATCCGTCTTCACACAATTTTACCATTCGATCTTCTCGATGCTTCTCCTGTTGCCCACATGTAAACAGTTCAGGTAGCAAGGTGAAACTAACCGATTCTGTCTCCAACATCTTCATCCCTATTTCCGATATTTCACGTTTATTTTTCTTCTTATTTGCCTAGGTCCAGCGTAAGTTCAAACCAAAACACATAAGCCAGTAGACAAGGGCCACCCACGTTCGTCTCCTACTCTATCTGTCTCAGGCCTATAGGCACATTTGCTGAACGGAAAATGAATAACTATCAACTTCTTTACTCCATTGTGGAAGTCCATACTATATAGAAAATGCTAAGCCTAAATTAGATGATATGCTCTACGAGTGTGATATAAGCTTTAGTGCTTCTCTTACGACAACACAACTGCTCCTCATCCTTTATCCAAGAAAACTAATACTTGGTTCCGTCCGTAAACGGGCTCTTCGTCATGAGGTCAGAAATTACTCTGTGTCCATTCGACGCTTTGAATTAGATAACCATGGACGTGAAAAAAATGATCTTAATATCCGTCTACTATTTAGAATATGCCGTAAATATTATCCTAAACAAGTGTAAAAGTTTGATTCTGCCGGAAAGGGCATGTCTCCTGAACCAAAAATCACAATACTACTACCACTACTACTATTACTATTATTATTATTCCAGCACTTCCATTCAAGTTCTGGGGTAGTGTGATGGTTTATCGCATACTTTCGTCGATTTTCGCCATCACTAACGATGTAAGACAAGAGTGCCCTGGGTCTTCGTTTCTGTTTAGTGCTGCAAATGAGGATGTCCCGTTGAGCGCTCTGGAAGCTTTTCAGGTTTCTGGCGTCGATCTTCCTCTAAGGAACCACGCGACTGATGCTGATGGCTGCCTTTTCCCTTGACGAGTCCCCGAATAGTTAACACATTCGAAGCCACTGGGTGATTGTGTTAACTAAGTGTAGAACGACTTTGCCACTTCAAAATGTAGAGTACTGCACCCCGCTTAATATTAGCCTTTCGTAATGATCACGCTTGAAGTCATCTAGCATGAACAATTGGACAGCTTTGACTACATGGGATGTTGACTTTCTGCTAGCGGAGCCAATGAAAAGTAGATTGTAATGCTTTTCCAAAGCTGTACTGGCGTTCGCCAAGCGCAAGCGACTAAAGTGCAGTCAGAATTTTTCATTCTCGGTAAATGGTAGGGTCTGTAGTTCCAGTGTTAGTGCGGTGCCGTTGTACGGAAGCGATTTCTGGCCGCATCGTATGTGCGACATGTTTCGATTTTCTGCCTTTGAGGTTTGCGAGAGATAGGTATGTGATGAGAACAACACTTCTGCAATGAGGTTAGATGTCACTTCTTAGGTAACACAGGTCATTATCCCAACGAGCTCTTATCGCTGCTCCAATTGAGTTAGCTTCCTCATATCCTAGGTGTGCCGTGCTTGCCGTTGGCGCTTGGCTTTTTGTTCGGTTGCACAAGACTGCGCTGGATGAATTAGAGGTGAACAGCCCATTAGCATCTGATAAAACGTCTAAGCATTGACCGCGGGTTTAACTTTCGTCAGTCCCGTGCTACTTCCTGGTTGAGGATCCAAGGATGGTGAACATCGCTGGATGGAAATCCTTGATGACATAGCGCAGAATGCGGCCCTTTGGAGGATCTGTGTTACTTTGTTCGGGGGTGGGTCGTTTTTACTGTTGGTGCGGTTATTTTCAAAGCTCATCACTGCTTGTTATGGGCGTTTTAGGGGGACGCCGCCGCTGCGCTCGCCACCGACCGCCAGACCACTCAGGCACAGACGAACACACAACACGACGAAGGGCCATCAGCCACGCCCAGGGACCACCAGAGGGAGGCCAACCACTCAGCGGCAGTCACAAAGGACAGGGCGAGAACACAAGGGCGGCGCAAGAAGAGGGACAAGAGAGCAGCATAGAACACGAGAAACACAGACACAACAGCCCACACCCGACACCAAGGACAAAGGCAAGGCAAAGACACTGGCGGAGCGAGGCCAAGACGCGAGCCAGAAGGACGACTAGAGGACAGGGGCCCAAATACAAGCAGTTCAGGACAGAGGCCACACGGACACAGCAGGACACGAAAAAACACAGAGGGCGGAAAAGAGAGGCAACACACTCTGAGACAGAGGACAACGGAAACCGAGAAGAAGGGGAGCTGCGAAAAGGGGTAAGCCACAGGAAGGCATGCGAACAACAGTCCAAAACGGAGAAAGGCACACGAGGGAGCAGGCAGAGACACGGCAGCAGAGCGAGGTGACAACGGGGACAAGCCGACGGGGAAATGGAACCAGGCAAACAAACAGACTACACAGATACAGAAACAGCGAGGCAGGGGGAGCTCAGGGCGAAAACAGAAAAGTGCGAAACGCGCTAACAGGGAAAGAAGAGAAGGAGGGGCGAGGACGATTATACAGGGCTAGCAAGAGACGTAAGACCCAAGGTAACACAGCGCAAACGGAAACACACGAACAAACAGAACCACGACACGGGAAACACCAGAGCGTAGGGGTCGGCGTACAGCACCGAGCTCCGTAGAGCAGTCAAGACAGACAGGGAGCAGGGGCAGAGTAGCTAACGCCAGACGAGCGAGCGCAGGCGACCCAGCCAACGCACAGGCCACAGGCAAGCAGACACGGCCACACAAGCAAGAAACACTCAGACCGACCGCACACAACGCCGACGGCAGGCCAGGGAAACCAGAAACAGAAGATAATAGAGGCGAAAAGCCCACCAGGTAGGGCGGCGAGGGCCAAGATGACCACACCGGCGACGGGACCCACGGCCACAGGACGACTGGCTCACACGCCGTCCCTCCCGCGGCCCTGCCCGGCTGACACCCCCGCGACTCTTCTCTCTTTCTCCCTCGCTTCCCTTCTTCTTCCTCCTCCCTCTTCCTTTTCGTCCGTTTCTCCTTCTTCCTCTTCTTACATTTGTGTAGCTTTTTTGCGGTTATTATACACTTATACAGGCTTTAGCGACTGCCTTTATGAATGCTCGACCACGCCGACCGCTCATTTGACCTTACAACCACCACGCTCACCTGACCGATGTGCGCCGCTCTCAAAGCTGTGAAAGTACAGAACGCTAACTAACCCACTGGGTCAGGTAACGACACCAAATTGAATGGCAGAAATGCGAAACCGAAGAGGCTTCAAACGAAAGGCATTTGCGGGTTAGGAGAATGTCATCGGGTAGTAAAAATCGGTCTGGCTTGTTCGCACTGTTTGGAATGGTACCATACGAAATGTGCAAATGTGTCCCAACAACAGTTACGGGAGCGAAATAGCTCCCAAGATGCATTTTGGTTCTGTACTGCGTGTTCCACCATCCCCTCGTTAAGTGCTTGCTTATCCTAGCTGAGAAATGCGACCGGTTAATCGCAGAAGCAGAGCAGAGGATAAACAATAAGATTACTTCAATGGAAGCGAGTATGGACCACAGAAGCGTAGCGGCTGCTAAGCAACGGAATGCTGAACAATCCGCTTCCCCTGCACCGCAATCAGCCACGTCTCCATCTCCGTTGTCTTCTCCAACTTTGGTAGAACGCCGGGCGAAAACAGACTGTACCTACGTGAATCAAACAGTACTCACAGCAACGAAAATCAGGCACCATTCAAAACGTCTGGTTAAGCAAATTCCACTAGACCTGACATCTAGCATTAACAAGGATGAAGCAGCCAAACACCAACCCTTGGTACCTGTAGCTCAAATATCTCTTGTCGAGACTAAGCCTCCCAGAACATCGGTTACATATGCAGAGATTGCTGCAAGGGTCCACCGAGAGGCCGCCGTTGCGTCCTCTTCCATTGTAAACACCGTTAACGCAAATAGAGAGAAAAACAGCAAACAATCACTTGTCAACAAGTCAAGACAAATGAGTACCATACCTTGTAGATCGATTAAAAAGGGATCCAACAACAGTGCCCGGACTGTTGTATGCTCAAATGTCCCTGAATCTACCGCCATCACATTGCGGGATAAGTTATCAGACGACCAAGACCAATGGAACTCATTGTGTATGCAGATGAGTATCAAAGCCAAGCCCATAAACTTGTTACGAATTACTCGTCATCCGAACTCGCCACACTATGGTGAACCCAGACTTATTCGAGTAACTCTAGAATCCTCCACCGACGTAGAAAACGTTTTGCTCTCCGCAAGCGCGCTAAAACACGAATCCTGTGGGATACGTATCTATCCTGATGTCCCTTGGAGCGCGCGACAACCAAAAGAAACACCGAAGAGGGGCACAGCAAGCAAGACCGCCTAAACACAATCTTCATACATGGCGTGCCAGAACATCCTTCTAACGATGTTCAAGAGACCGGAAAGCACGATTTAGAACAGTGGCGGTTCATTCGTGAAACACTTTCTTTGGATAATGTTGTGGCACTATCGCTCACCAGGATACCTCTCTCATCAATTATAGAGGATGGCC
>OX104065.1:55266030-55414206 GCA_944474145.2 Dicrocoelium dendriticum
ATTTCTGACTCGACTATATATATATATATATATATATATATATATATATATATATATATATATATATATATATATATATATATATATATATTCACAGTCTGTTAACAGACATTATGCCATCAGCGTCATGCCAAAAGAAAAAGGTGAAGAAGATGTGAACATGAACTGCGGTTAAAAATATGGGAAACGAATTTTTTGGTTTTACACACGTCATTTGGTAGTTTTTGTCTTGTTTTGTGAGTTTTGTGTGCATCAAAGGATGGTAAAATGGTAGAACAACATTGACGCCACCGATGTCGGTTGCGGGCCGTGACGTCTAATGTTTCCAACCACTGAGATTCAGCATCACGTGGTCCTCAACCTGGAAGACGTACTGGTCCGACTGCCGCCAAACTTAAGATTGCCTTCTTCATGATCCTTCACCACATCATTGGCTGTCCACCGCGGCACTTTTTCCAATCGCTCCCTGGGAGTGCGAATTGCGCCCGACGTGGAATGCGATGGGCTGGCATGCGCAAAACGTGCCCGAGCCAACGCATGCGATGTCGGAGAACAACATCCTGAAGACTGGCGCTATTCGCCCCAAGCACGTGGTCCCGCATCTCTGACTCGACTTGTCGATAACAAAACCGCTTCTGCTTCGGTGATGGCGTTCAGCATAACGCACAGTAGTCTTGCACTCTGTTATGCTTAGACTTGGGCGTCGCGTGCTTCGCACCACGTGTACAGGTTTAACCACGGAGCCGAGTAGGTTACTAATGACGTCCCAATGGTGGGTGTCGTCCAAGCGCTTGCTTCTAATTGACCTCAACTTTGCTTCTGGGAACTTGGAGCGCAGTACGCTTGGTACAGATAGTTGTTTATTGGTATCTTTGGAGATATCGATGGTAGTGTTTGACATACTCCATGATGTACTGTTGGAAACCGGTTTTGCATGCATCAGGAGAGCTCCGCTCCGCTCCACAGTTTCCTATCTACTTGGCGGTACTGCTACCTTTAAACTTCGGCTCTTCTTGGTAACAACTGTAACCCAACTTTCACTCATACCGGTTTTATGTCTTGCTATGTAATCAGTCTGGGGGTTGGACGAATGTTTGCGTGTAATTACTCCGACTGAAACGAGAATCGCATTAGTAGAACGTAAGTTACTTGTGGTATTGGAGCAGTGGTTGTTTTCCCGATAACTTGGTGAAGTTTTTCTGATGGTATTGCCAACCTTCCTCTCCAGGCTTGGAATAACGCTTGCTGGGGAGGTCTGGGTGACACAGTCCACTACACTTACTCCGGCCATGTCAATTTTAGTGACCAGTATTTCCTCAACCTTAGCTAGTAGGTGCTCTTACTTCAGAAATAAGGAGAGACACTCTGGTTTGCTGTTACACAATCTGGCCCCACTAGGTTTCAGCATGCCTCATTTTTCAAAAGATGCTACAACAACTGGAACCCGGAATACTCAGTCTGAAAACTTTAGCGTATTGGCCACATAAGTCTTTAGGCTGAGGCAAACTAGGCGTCGCGCTGGATGAGCGAATATTACGACCCATTAGACGGACTAAGTCTTGAAGATCAGCATTCGCTTTGGTACTGCCGACGTTGCTGGCATGGTCACACGGTTTGAGTGAACCTGGTGTGACAGCTAAATGTGCTTTCTACGCCTTGTCTGGCTTGCCGGTCGAATGAGTCAGTGTGCTCGTGAGTCAAATCACATGACTTTTTGATAGGCGGAGTTTGTAGCTATGTGCATGGATCATCCCAGGGCAGAGTTGCTGCGAGACTGAGGGGTTCGCTGAGGTGAAAAATAAATTAACCTTTATCTGCTCCACAAAATGTTGGCCTTTAACAAGTGCGAGCTTGTTCGAATGCTGTTGAAAACTATCGAGCAAGATAAAAATTGTGTTCGACGCTTTGAATTACACAACGTTTTGCGCATGGGTATCTACTAAACGATGCCAGAATTTATAAATGAGAATAAGTTTTATTTGCACTAGAATGATTCCCGATAGTATGAGGTCAAGTAATGCTGCTCCTTAATTCGAGATGAATATGTGCAACTCAAGTGAAATGCAACAAAATGCGACGTAGAAGAGACGACAAGAACGAAGGTTGCACAAATGTGTGGCCAGAACGTTGGCTTCGATTTCCGGGTAGATGAAATAAAAAGCAAATTCCTACAACCATTGTTGAATAGGTCTGCAATCGTAATGAAAAAGGATAGACACAGTAATATGTGTAGCCGTGTGTAGAAATGTTATAGCTTTGAACTTCGCTAATCGACAGTCTATCAAACGTAGTTCACAATTGATCCCGACGCAGACCATGTTGCTCTTGCTCTATGTTCCACGTTTGTCCAGGTAACACAGAAGCGCGCCAGCAATGATAGCCTTCTTAACTTTTGAAAGAAGTGGTAGAAAAGTCACTCGATGTTAGTTAACAACGTCGGAACGACTGCTTGCTGCATGAATTAGAGCCAGTGTTTCTTGTTTCCATGCTATAGGAACATAACTCACAGCAATGCAGGGCTAGAAGTATCGTGCCAAAGAACCAGCCAATTCCCTAGCTGCTATGGTATGCGCTTCAGGTGAATAACCACAAGTTCGGAGAGCAATGGAACAATGGTATATTACGGGCAAAATTGCGGATGTTTAGCAAGACCCGTAACATGGCCAAAAAGTGAAGCACGACATAGTGAATAGAAAACAAAGGGATAAAATGAAAATGGTTTTGGCGGACTTACCACAGTGTCAACACAGACGCACACAGAAGAAGCCAACCACAGTTGTTTAAGTTAATTCTGGTTGTGCAACGTTCGTCGCCTTATATCGTCTGTCGAAACACACAGGTTGTATCTCGTAGTGTAGGTGGGTTAGGGTAACATCAAGGTGTTTTTTAAACACAGGTAAAGTGGGGGTGCAAACAAAGTAATTTGGGAGAGCGTTCCAAGGCTGACACACACGAATAGAGTAAAAGTTCCGTCGACATTCTAGCCGAGTGTATTGCGTGGCTAACTTGAACTAATGTCCCCTCAAATGTCTGTTGTGGTTCAGTTGTAGTAAGTGACGGCGGACGTGGTTGGGGTTTCTTAGGATCTGGTAGGCCATAAAAGGTCGCCACGTAGGCGCCGGTTCCGGCCACTATAATTTTAGGGTCCTCAGTCGAAGTTTATAAGGAAGATTGAACAACCCTTTGAAGTGCTTTGTGGCTGGCCGCTGTGGAGCTTGTGCCAGGGCTGCCATACCTGGATTGCGCATGCGACATGAGGCCGCAGATAAGTGTTAAGCAACTGCAAACAGACAGAGGGATCAAACAGCTTAAGTGTGGGCATAGATAACAGCTTTTGCGTCAAAGTGTCTGCCGCAGTGTACATATGAGTAAATCTTAGTGGTAGCGCAGTGCGGTCCTATGAGACAGGATACCGCGGAGCACATTGAAACTTTGGGACATACTTCTGCTCTATGACATTCGCCAGTTCTTCGACGGTCTGTCATAAGGGGAGGAAATCCCCACTTCACTTTATGAAGGCTATTCACATACATGTGCACTAGTTTACGATTCGAAGTAAATCGTTGATATCCTAGTTTGTCCTCACGTAGTAATAATAATAATGTCTCACCTGTACGCCGTAACGGCGCTTGGCTGGCGTGCGAGCATCACCAGTCGCGCGCGGGCTGAGTATACCTCGCAGACGTCCACCCCTACACGGATTCGCGTCGGAGACTTTATGGTTGCAAACCAAACGCGCAGGCCACTCAGCCACCAGCAGACGTACAGCTTTAGTACTATGCTTACGGTAGACAACCTAGGTCCTAGGGGCGTTCGAGCTCGGATCGGTTTCGTGAGTATGCCGTGCTGCGTTTGGAGTCGCCAGGCTTTTTTACATGTTGCTCGAACTGATAGCCTCAGTTTCCTGTGTATCAGCAAACAAGGTGTTAAACTTGCTGACGAAATTTTCCAAAGCAATATTCGGTGTTCTCTCAGTTAAGAAGTTTCAGTTTGTTGTCTTAACTAACCTAGCTAACTTAGCGTAGCGTGGTATGTGAAAATGATGTGAAATGCTTATACGCCGTAACGGCGCTTCGCTGCCGCGCGACCACCACCAGTCGCGCGCGGGCTGAGTATACCGCGAGGACGCCCACCCCTACGCGGATTCGAACCGGTGACCTTATGGTTGGAAAGCAAACGTGCCAACCACTCGGCCACCGGCCGAGTAGAAGGGCCAAAAAGCTGCAGCAAACAACGTAAATATTTGTGTTCTCACACGTCGTTCTGTGTTTTCTTGCTCAAGGTTTTCCAGCCAGTGGTGTACTTCATCCTTGGTTCCTTAACCCGGAAGACGTAGGAGACCGATGATAGGTAAACTGCGGGTCAATGCTTTGATGTTTTGTCATGAAGTAGTAGGTTGGCCGCCAGAGGTTCCCTTCCGGTGCAGCTCTGCGCGAGCGAATAGAGCACCCCGTGGTAAACGCTCGCACGGGATGCGTAGGACGTGACCTAGCCATATCAGTTGGAGTAGTGTGTTAGCTTGTCGTGAAAGAGACCCGTATCACCCAGGACGCAAATTATGACATCGTCGTTGCGAACGTGGTATTTTCACCGCACACGATTTACCCTCCACAGGCAACTGTTGTTCGAGACAGAAATTCAACGCTTCTTTACACAGGCGAACACATGTATTGTAGACTGTGCTTTTTACCGAGAATAAAACGTCACCTCAACGCCACAGATGTCTCCGAGTAGAGAAAACTGATCTGGCTTTGACAATAGGGATGGAAATCCCTTTTCCAATGGCGCTATCAACAGAAAAGCAGCTCCCAAGGTAGATGAAACTAGCAACATGTTCAATTTATATGCCTTCAAGAATCAGCACTAGGACAGGTGGATGCCAGTCATGGAGTAGGATATTGCATTTCGATGGGGCAAAGATCATGCCTTACTTGGTAGCTTTAAGTGACCCCGCAGAATGATTGGTCAAAGGATAGTAACACCTTCCGCAAGAAACTCCGGTAATCCTTGACATATTGAGGTGGAGCACTAACGATCGCATCTGATAAGGAAGTTGATAAGCCAGTTGAATGGAGAGATTAGCTAGCCCTTTAGCAAGCAGCGTATGATGCATTCGTTTCAAGGAACCCGAACGCGCATGCAGACGACTGGACAAATCAGATCTCGTTCTGAGCCGAAGTAGCTGAACCAAATCGATCTGAAATCGCATGCACGACCCTATTATCCGATGGTTCTTGTAATGTGATTAACTTGTGATCACAAATCTGCCTTGTAATCCGAGGGTGGCGGGTTCGAGCCTGCGCAGAGGACCGGCTGCTATCACAGGAGCCTTAGCCCACTGGAGACTGTTGGTGATTGAGCGGCAACGAAGCATCGATACTAGCGTACTGCTGAGGTCTTGCGTACCTGTGGTGAAGGGGTCGCTTTGGAGCAGTGCGTCGTACTTAATCACTGAGGTCCGTGCTCGAGGGAAAGAGGGGGTTTTGAGACGAACTTCTCTCAGTGTGTGGATAGAACACAACAGCATGCATAGGGCCGGTAGTATTGATACAGCGAGATCGCAAAGCAAGTGAGTATATGATCTGAGTTAGGTTAGATGGTTCAGTGGCCCATGAGCTACCGGTGATTGGTTAGCGTTCGTTACATTCTGTTTTGTGCGGGCAAAGGTTGAGATTGAGGGGCGGATGCACCATTTGGGTTGAACTTCCGCATTTAAGTGTTGTCCACAACTAACTTGAGAAACCAATCTCGTCATCAGAGAGACCCTCGTCAAAGATCGTCACAGAGCAAGGCAATATCATTGGTATAGTCCAGGTCAGCCGCGTCGTTGGTTAGAAGAACTCTACACCAAAACCCTGGGGACCTTCCCAGAGTGGTTAATGGGATATCCACAGTCGTAAAATTGAACAGAAACGGGCACATGGGTCATCACCGTTGCACATGGCTAGTGACGGTGAAAGGGGAAGAGAGCATACCGTATGTCCTCACTCTGCCAGACATTTCTGGATAACACACGAAGGATGGCGATATACTATTCGGGTACTCAATTCTTGTGCAGCCAACGCCATAAAGCAGGCCGATCGACTGAGTCGGAGGCAGCTCGGATGTCCAAAAAGGCGACAATGGTAGATTAGTGGTAAAGGTGACGTTGCTCGAGGAGTTTTCGGAGGGTGAACGTGGGATGTACTCACCCTAGACAAGGGCGGAGACTAGTCTGTTCCTCATTGGAAAGTATTCCTCGAATCGGTGTTAGCCTGCGGGGTAGAGTGGATGTAATCATTTTGTAGGCGACGGATATGAGGCTGATTCCGCGGTGTTTTGTGCATAAGGTATGGGTGCCCATAATGAATATAGCTACAATAATCGACGCGCCAATCGGCTGTCAGTCGGGGACCAATCGAACATCGAGTTCCCATATTTGTTGCTCAATGCGATAACAACGCTAGCAAAGCCTGCTGCAGCAGATTCCATCACCAGACGGCCGCAGGACATAGTTGGTTCCGAGATCGACCGGGGACGTCAACTTAACTACGGTGCTGAAAAACTGTAACTGACTCTCAAAAAGACAACAAAGACTGATAGCGAAGGACTCTGGGCCAGCCTGCTATCCGATCAACATGAGGGTTCGAACATTGTACGCTATCTACTAGAATGGAAGTAAGGGTCGAAAGAGAGCCACTAGCCGGTCTCTATGGACATCAGCGAGACTGGCACCTGAAGTACCATATGTTACCGAATATAAGCCCGTCCATAGATAGACATCATACTTGTTCAAAGTCATAAGTCCATGTATCCACCGACCCCTAACAAACCAGTAAAAGAGAAACAAAGTAGTTTCTCCACGATTTCGATATTATCACTACTTGCTAGTGTTTGAGCGAGTTTAAGTGAAACCTGCCCTATTGGTCAGCTGTGGTGACCGTAATATCATAATCGCGGTTAATGGGGCGTAGGGCTTTTAGAACAGACTTTTACCGCACCGGACAGTAGATTGGCCATATGTCGAATCACATGAAACAGGAAAGACAGCCGACAACATAGGGTAAAGTGAATGGGTGGGTCAAACACGCTGTTTCGCATAGTGGGAGGTCTCATACATACGAACTACAGTACAGCAGTGTGGGATAAGGTGTGAGGTGCATTCCTGGGAGCATTCTGCATGAAACATGTTTCATATTGCGTATAGACTTTGTATAAGCCGTCCCCTCCTCTAAAGAAAGCAAAAATTATCCAAAAATAATCGACTTCTATTCGATACTGTACGGTATCTTCAAAAGAACGAGCATTATTAACGAAGTTTGGCGTGTAATGGAGGTGCGTAAGCAGTGAAGCGGGCATCAGCAGAATGGAACGACAGTAAATATATAAATAAATAAACTTTTTCTTCTCGGCAACGCGAGACACACCTTTACATGCATGTTCATGTTAACATAACCATGTGTAATCAAAAATGTACAAAAATAAATGTTTACATAACAGTGTATAGGTGCATGTAAGTATGGAGTTTATATATATGTAGCTGTGTAGCTTGTGCTCGTAAGTGTGTTGCTATCTCTTTGACTGTTTGATAGCGTCAGAGATCTGAGAATAAACGAATGATGTCCGTGGGTTGGATAGCACTATCCGGATATCTACGGGACAGCGAATTTAGTTTGTGACGACTCACATCCACCGCGTCACAGTGTTGTTAAACGGACATATGTGGCTTTTTATAGGAAGAACGCTTGCCAGACGAAAACCCACCACGTCCCGGAACACTATCGCCGAACTATTTGCTGGAATGGGTTAAACCCGAACCACCCAGCTGGCACCACGAGGAGGTTGTTCGGCTAGCCAGGCTGTTCAGCTGTTAGTTAACTAGCCCAACCTCAAGAGAGTGGAGTAAATTCAGGGAACTGCGTCCATTTGGAGCTGGTGACTGATTACTCAGTCCATACTCCTTTCGTTCGGTCGGTTGACAAACAGGAGTTCAATTCTCCCCGTTATTTCAAAATCGGATGGCTAGATTTAAAATACCCTACCAATATATATATATATATATATATATATATATCAAACATGTGGTACAGATATTGTGCCATCGGAATCATGGCTAAATAGAACAACAGTATGAATAATAAATAAATAACAACAAAAAACTATTTTTGTATAGTTTGCCACACAGATTTTAACTTGTTTCCGTTTATATTTTAGCAGGAGGAAGGAGGAACACCGTAACAAACCGATGCACACGTCTGCCATTGACATAGAGACTAGCAAGATGGTTCAGTACTATGTGACGATGAAAGACTAGTGGATTCCAATCACACTACAAGAAATACGAAAGCAACAGCACATATTAAATGCTGAAACAAAAAAATAAATATATTGTTGAAAAATAAAACGCAACGTTTCAATTAACATGTAAACAACCTAGAAAACGAAAGCAAAACTGAACCGGAAGAGGGATAGACTAGTGGATAGTTTTAAATTGGGTACACAGGAAACACTGCGAGTAAATGTGGTTACTACAGAAGTTGTAAAGTAACAAGCATATAGTACAAAATTCCCAAATTGTTTCCTATGGGATGGAACATAAAAAGTAGCCCGAATATTACGATCAGAGATAGAAATGGAAAACAAAACTACTGATATGACCGATAGATCAGATTCAAAATGTACCATACTCAAAGCTGTCCGACCCAAAAATGGCCTACAACTTAAACTTACAAAGAACTAATACTTACCATCACTTTCGGAGTCACAGGAAGAGAAAAGACACGGCCCAAGGCAGCGCACTCGTCAAAGGCTTCATACCACTGAATTGCATCTTTTGTGATCGTGATATCGGCTAAAGCGGAAGAAGCATAATTTTTGTGTTGTTTAACGCGACGTGGTTGATTGTTTCATTCGGTCAAAGAAAACGCGCAACCAATTTCGAGCTGCTTTCGAGATCATCTGATTAGAGTGGCCTGTCTCTTAGTTAAAGACCTCACTGCAACGAGATCTAATACGATTTTGAATTCAGTTTGACGCGTTGTTTCTGTAACTGAGATAACTAGGTAGTCACCATGATTAGCCGTTTTGCGGTAAGCTCCGGAATGATGGCGGGATGGAGAATTGTTATTTTGTGCAGTGTCGATGAGGAAAGTACTTTTATTGGTCCGTTAGCTTCACGAAGTTAGTTGAAAAAGTGATGGCTTTCTTCTATTAGCACTACTTCCAAACAAACAAACCCAAAATCGTCGTCAGAATATGTAGCTCTTTTATCATTGATTTAATGGCCACCACTGAGTGCTGCGCCAGATTGTTAACACTAGCAGGAGATAGCGAGCCTTTGTCTTTCCCTCAAGAAACCGTAAGTGGTGTCGTGGCCAAATAACCATCGTTGAGTTGGTGTCCATCCGTAGAACTACACAATCCATCTGGGTACTCACATGGTCAGGCGGTCTGGAGGGCTGCACAAAGCAGTAAGCCTGCATCTGTATGCAGTGAAGGAAGGAAAAACTACTAACTCAGCTACCGGAGTAGTGGTGCATTAGTTAAACATGGGATACTAACACTTTACCATCAGGGACCAACAAAGTACCGCACAGGTCGCATTGCATTTGGCCTTGCATTTGCGCGCACACACATACACACATGGTTGGCGGCATCCGGTTCTAGAGTTGCCTGTCACTGTGGCCGCCATACGAGAATCACAGAACGCCTGCGCCTGCCGAGGGACCATGGGTGGCTTGCGCTGCACCACCCACAGTTCCATCCACACACCCCATATCCGTGTAAACCCGAAAGAATAAGACCGGGATCCATGTGGATGGTAGCCAGGTTTCATCAACGGAGCCGGCCCACACTCCTTCAACAAGCAGAATTGCGGCGTGGGTTCGAATCCTCGTAAGGGTGAGCGACCTCGCAGCATACTCAGCCCGCGTGCGACTGGTGGTGGTCGCACGGCAGCGGAGCGCGATTACGGCGTACAGCTTATAATAAATAGTATTAGAATTGAAGCATTCCTGCCTAACTGGGAAATCATCACCGCCAAAGATATACAATGAACAATGAATTTATATGAGTCAAGAAGCGTTGTTTTACAAACAAATTGCTGATGCTCTGGCCACCGCAGAGGATAATCAACGGTGCCCTATCTGCTGCATCGAGCAGGGTGGATAGGGGTTTGGATGCTACTGCTCAAGCCTTCCTGTCTTCTTATCCCCCCTCTTACGCTTTTTCACTCTTACCGTCCCCTTCCAACTTCACTTATATCCCCCCAGTTTTCAACCCCCGATTCTTGGCCCTCCCCCAACATGCTTTGCTAGGCATTTATCTTCTAGTTTCAACTCACATGTGAACGCGAAGCGTCACTCCTCTCCTGTCGACAAGCCCATGTCCAACCAAGCGGTCCATTCCAGTTCATCGGCTTCCATTTGGAGCCCTCGATTTTCCTTCAGATTGGCATGCCTTAATGTACGCACATTACTACAGATCGGTCAACAGGCAGCACTTGCCCGAACATTGGAGACCCTCTCGATCGATATCTGCTGCTTATCGGAGACCCGCCTGCAAGACTCGAGCTCTGTGCTCACTCTGCGATCCCCTTCAGGTGACGCAAACAGTATTTTCTCATTGCGCCTATCCGGTGACCATGCAGCTTCGAGCACCGGCCAAGCTGGTGTTGGCATTGCTCTGAGTTCCCGGGCTGAAGCTGCTCTGGTTGATTGGATTCCAATCAGTAGCCGGATGTGTGTGGTCCGATTGGCTGGCTCCTCTAAAGCTTCGAAGTCGCGCGGGACTAATAGATGTCTAATCATCATCGCTGCCTATGCGCCCACAAATTGTAGCGATGATTCGGTAAAGAACGACTTCTACCGCCAACTGACCCAGCTCCTTCGTCACAGAAGAAGCACGGACACTGTTGTGCTGGCGGGGGATATGAACGCACAAGTTGGAAAGTTGTCCACTGATGAACTGCATCTGGGCGGTCAGCACGGTGTAGGCTCCCGTAATGATAACGGTGAGCGGTTACTTCATTTGTGTGAAGATGCTCGCTTATTTCTCGCGAGCACTAATTTCCGACACAGCACCCGCCGGAGGGTGACTTGGCGCCCACCAGCCTCGAACCAGCCTTGCACGCAGATTGATCACATTGCTATTAGTTACCGCTGGAGAGGCTGCATCCAGAATTGTCGCTCGATTTGGCGCACATGTGTGGACACTGATCATGCACTTGTATGTGCTGACATGCGGATGCGCTTTGGAGGACGCCCACGACGACGCTGTGAGCGCATTGACACCAGCCAACTGACAAAACCAGCTGTTCTGAATGCGTATCGATGTACGCTGACATGCGAGTTGAATACTCGCTCACTGGAGACAATTGATGGTCACTGGTCACATGTTCGCCAGACCTTACTAGCAGCGGGCAAATCCTCATGTGGTATGTCTAAAAGCCCACATGGACATTGGGTCTCTTCGCAGTCTCTGGAACTTATCGACGCTCGCCGGCATATCCCGGCTGGAAGCGAACACAATGAAACTCGCAAAGAGCTCCGGGCAAAACTCCGTGCTAGCCTGAAGAGAGACCGCGAGTCTTGGTGGTCTCATCGTGCGTCAGAAATGGAAGTGGCCGCTGCCCTTGGCAACCATCGTAAGTTATTCCGTCTGATACGGGAAACGGGCAGCAGGAGACCTGGTGTTAGTGAAACAATTTGTGATGAGAGTGGACAGCCTATCCACAATTTGTCAAAACGTTTGGAGCGTTGGGCTGAGCATTTTGAAAAGCAATTTAATCGGCTAGAATTGTCCGATTCGCGGGTCACTGATCGCCCTGCTCCGTGGGCTGTCCCTTTGGATCCACCCTCTCGCTCAGAAGTCGAACGTGAGATCGGACTGTTGAAGTTGAACAAAGCCGCGGGACCTGATGACCTTCCTCCAGCCCTCTTCAAATTCGGGGGACCTGCTCTTGTGGATGCTTTGCATGAATTACTAGTGAAACTGTGGGAGCAGGAGACTGTCCCAACCGACTGGAGCCGCTCCGTTATTGTTCCCATCTTCAAAGGCGGCTCGCGCTCGGAATGCGGCAACCATAGAGGAATCAGTCTGATCTCCATCGCCTCCAAATTACTCGCGTCCATAATTCTTCACAGACTGACTGGCGCTCGTGAAAGCCAGATTCGTGAAGGGCAAGCCGGGTTTCGTCGTGGTCGTGGCTGCATTGACCACATCTTCACTTTGCGTCAGTTGTTGGAGCACCGCCACACATATTGGCGGCCCACCGTAGTCGTGTTCCTCGACATCAAAGGTGCCTTCGATTCGGTTGATCGATGTGCCCTTTGGAATTGTCTACTCAGGAAAGGTGTGCCCGAGAAATATGTAAATATTATCCGAACATTATACGCGGGTAGCACGGGCAGAGTGAGGGCTTACGGCAAGCTGTCGCCACCCTTTAATATCTCCAGCGGTGTGAGACAAGGATGCCCGCTGTCACCTTTCCTCTTCAACTTCGCTATTGACGAAGTCATGGAGTTTGCATTTACAGGACATGACTTGGAAGGTGTGAAGCTACTTCCAGGAGAACGACTTCTTGACTTGGAGTATGCTGACGACATCGCCCTCATCTGTGACAGCTCGCAGTCGTGCCAAGCCGCGCTAGACAGATTAGCACTGGCTGTCAGCCGCTTCGGGCTTTGCTTTGCACCATCGAAGTGCAACGCTTTCCTCCAAGATTGGCAGGGATCGCCTCCTGCGCTGACCCTTGGTGGGGATCAGCTAGAAGTCGTTCAGAAATTCAATTACCTGGGAAGTTGTATCAGCGCCCTTGGGATCGAAGACGAGATCACGAAGCGTATAGCGAAAGCTCGAAGTGCTTTTGCTAACCTTCGCCACCTTTGGAGGCGGCGCGACATCACTCTCGCCCTGAAGGGTAGAGTGTACAATGCAGCGGTACGTTCGACCTTACTGTACGGTTGCGAAACCTGGCCCATAAGATCGGCGGACATGAAGAGGCTAGTTACGTTCGACCATCGGTGCCTTCGCAGTTTGGCTCACATATGGTGGGAACACCGCGTGAGTAACGAGCGTGTTCGACGCATTGTTTACGGCCCAGGAAAAGGATCTGAACCGCTCAGCACCGTTATTTCCCGCACCAGGCTCCGATGGCTGGGCCACGTGTTACGCATGCCAGCCCACCGACTTCCGTGACGTGCGTTGTTTGCTCACCGGGGATGTGGGTGGAAGAAGAGGAGAGGTGGCCAAGCGATGACTTGGTCCAGAGGAATGAAGTCCCTCACCTCGGAGCTAGCCTCGGTTGGAGCTTCACGGCTCCCTGGTTGGGTCCAAAAGACGGTGAACACGTTTGGCTGGATATACTTGCTGACATGGCAAGGAGCCGACCTCAGTGGCGTTCATGCTGTGAGTTTCTTTGTCCCTCCCCATCCTTTTTAGCCTCCCCATCCATCTACGATCTCATTTCCTATGGTAAAGCATAATATTTTTTTCTTTTTGCCTAGTAGCTAGCTGGAAGCTTACCGGAACGATGCCTATCCGTTACTGGTAGCTTAGCTGGCATGCAACTGTTGTATCTACTTCCTCTTTGTGTATTGTATGTATGTATGTATGTATGTATTTCCTTCATGTATTGCGGCACAATAGCGGAGGTGTTTTTCCCACCTCTAGCTGATGTGTATAATGATGATGATGATGATGTTGGATAGTTGGTAAGGATATCAATATAATAATAATGCTGATAAGGACAGTAAAATAGTTACTACTTTAAATGTGAAAATAAGAACTTATCGTTTGCTCCGCTTTAGTCCTGCGATCCTCTTAGATTCACCGCATCCACATTTAACAACAAATAATTCCATGGTAAACTCCAGGTGTAGGATGGAGAAGTAGTGTTAAGTAACAAAGTGTAAGTGGATGAGTGCATCTTCCTACCGTCTTTTAAATACTGTTAGTGTCGATGCAGAGATGACCGATTCTGGGAGAGCATTCCACAGGTGACAGACACGAATGGAAAAGAAATTTCTGTGGCACTCCGGACGACTGTATTGTTCTGCGAGTTTTAATGAGTGGCCCCCTCAGGTTTGTATTGCTGCTGAGTTGCATTAAATGGCGACACATATGATGTGGGTCTCGCAGAATCAAGTATGCCATAATCAGGTCGCCTCGTAGTCTGCGATAGCTTCCACTGAACAATCCCAGTCGTTCCAGCCTCTCCTGGTAGGAAAGATTGCGCATTCCAATCACGTTCTTAGATGCCCGGCGTTGTGGCTGCTCCAGTGCATTAAGTTCGTGTTTCAGCCATGGATGCCAGGCTTGAATTGCGTATTCGATATGGGGGCGAACATACGCACTAAGCATTTGTGGAAATATGGAGCTGTTTATTCGTCCAAACGCCCGTCGCAACAGCCCAACGTGTTGGTTCCTGGTCTTCGAGGCCTTTTCGGATGGCCTGGAGCAACCCAAGTGATCTTGAACCAGGACATCCGTCACGTTCTAGAGTTGATTGTTGTAGTATATTTGTTCCGAGCCGGTATGAGTAGCTGCCCTGATGTCCGATGGAAAGCACCTTGCATTTACTGACGTTGAAATGCAATAAATTTTGGGTCGACCATTGATACACTTTATCTAGGTCACTCTGAAACACATGTTGGTCGGTGTTTGCCTGGATCCTGTGCCAGATCTTGATATCGTCGGCAAACATTAGGAAGTTTGAGGTGATTCCTCGTGCAAAGTCATTAATAAACACCAAAAACAAACGTGGACCTAGAAATGAGCTTAGCGGCACACCACACTCAACTTGTATGGGATCCGGTAAAGAGCTCCGAACTCTGACCACTAAGTACCGTTGAAGTACAAAGTTGGCAATCCAGTTTAGAAGAGGATCGCCGATCCAGTAATGCTGCAGCTTGGATAGTAGTATCTGATGGTCTAGACGATCGAAAGCCTTGGAAAAATCCAAGTAGATCGCATCAACACCTTCTCCAGCGTCAGGTGGTTTGGTCCAACTACTGCGTGCGAATAATAAATTCGTTGTACATGACCGTTGTCGACGGAAACCGTACTGCTCAGGCGCGATGATGTTGCAGTTATCCAGATAGCACACCAGTGCATCGGCAACTATGGATTCCATGACCTTGGATGGTATAGGAAGAACGGATACTGGGCGGTAGTTAGACGGATCAGTTCTGCTTCCACCTTTGTGAATCGAGGTTATTATTCCAAGCTTCCACATGGCGGGAACTTGGTTCTGGTCTAAGCAGCTCTGGAAAAACTGAGCTAAAGATTCCGCCAGTTGGCTTGCTGCTGCTTCTAGTGCCTCTAAACGAATGGTGTCGACACCCGTCGAGCTATGTTTGCGTAGCGACGTCAGCATTTGCAATACAGCCTCCGCGGTAAAAGTGATGTGGGTTAGTCCTGGCGAGGAGAAGACAAAGCTTGGTAGATCGCTTGATGGCAAGACCCTTCGAAACGTGGGAGCGTATTGCATCTGCAGAGCGTTTGCTGCTTCCACAACCGTCCTTGTTGGGCTATCAGCCATCCTGAGTGGAGGAAATCCTTGCCTCACATTTCGCAAGCTATTAACGTGCTTGTACAGCCGTTTGTGGTTAGCACTGAAGGTTGTTGCGATGTTCTGCTGATAGGCGGCTTTGTCTTCTCTTAACAGTTGAGTGCAGTGGTTACGTTGGGCTACGTAGTTGTCCCAAATTTCTTGTGCTGGAGCTTCTCTTACACTTGCCATGCCGAGTTGCGTACTGTCATCCGTTTTCGAGTTCTGCTCCTAACGTAAGAAATCGATTTACATTTATAACAAAGGTTTATCTCTGAAGCCTTTGCAATCAGCTGACTGAATGTTTTGACGAACTCGAGCCAGGCGACTTCCGGGGGTTCTTCTTCGAGGAACGACCAAGTTGTGGCGCTGACGAGCTGGGCTAATCAATGGTAGCTTTTGATGGTTCGCATCATCTCATCGTTCTCATTCAGATATTCTGCATAGCAGACGAAGTTGAAACTGATCACGGCGTGATCGCTGCGACCCAACGGGCAGTCTAAAACCAACACATCAATCATATGCTCCCCGTTGGTAAGCACAAGATCCAGCACGGATGGTCTGTTACCATTTCTGAACCTAGTAGGCAATGTGGTGTGATTGTAAAGAGGAACAGTAGTTACTAGATCTTGTAGATCGGCTTTGAATTGTTCTCCGATCGTGGCTGGAGTTTCTAAACAATGTACCTTGAAATCACCCATGACAAGAAGGAGAGTGTACTTTTGTTGTAACCTGCATCTTAAAGCAGCCACTAGGTAGTAGTCGGTTTCGGGTGAAGAGTTAGGGGCGCGGTACACCAGGACAATAAGGCCTTTTAACTGCAACCGGCACCAAAGAGAGTCGGGGAATTGCGAGTCTGAATCCTCCGACTCATACCGACTCGGAACGGATGTATTGCAACAATCAACTCTCGAAAGTGACGGATGTCCTGGTTCAAGATCACTTGGGTTGCTCCAGGCCATCCGAAAAGGCCTCGAAGACCAGGAACCAACACGTTGGGCTGTTGCGACGGGCGTTTGGACGAATAAACAGCTCCATATTTCCACAAATGCTTAGTGCGTATGTTCGCCCCCATATCGAATACGCAATTCAAGCCTGGCATCCATGGCTGAAACACGAACTTAATGCACTGGAGCAGCCACAACGCCGGGCATCTAAGAACGTGATTGGAATGCGCAATCTTTCCTACCAGGAGAGGCTGGAACGACTGGGATTGTTCAGTGGAAGCTATCGCAGACTACGAGGCGACCTGATTATGGCATACTTGATTCTGCGAGACCCACATCATATGTGTCGCCATTTAATGCAACTCAGCAGCAATACAAACCTGAGGGGGCCACTCATTAAAACTCGCAGAACAATACAGTCGTCCGGAGTGCCACAGAAATTTCTTTTCCATTCGTGTCTGTCACCTGTGGAATGCTCTCCCAGAATCGGTCATCTCTGCATCGACACTAACAGTATTTAAAAGACGGTAGGAAGATGCACTCATCCACTTACACTTTGTTACTTAACACTACTTCTCCATCCTACACCTGGAGTTTACCATGGAATTATTTGTTGTTAAATGTGGATGCGGTGAATCTAAGAGGATCGCAGGACTAAAGCGGAGCAAACGATAAGTCCTTATTATCCTATTTAAACTGTTAACTATTTTACTATTCTTATGATCATTATCGTTATGTTGGTATCCCTACCAACTATCCAACGGGACTTGTAAAACAACGCTTCTTGACTCATATAAATTCACTGTTCATTGTCCACGGCTTCGCACTCTAAATCGTTTCGGTAATACAGGATCACCCCTCCTCCTTTTGTGAGCCTTTCATTCCGGATCAGCGACATGCCCGGTAACGAAACTTTAGCGTTATTCATTCCCGTGTGCTACCACGTCTCGGAGATACCAATCATATCATTTGACCCGGAAGCATGGCAATCTTTCAGTTCGGCCAGTTTATTAGAAAGACCCTGGGCATTCGTATACAAGCAGGCCAGTTTCTCGGTCTCTAGGAGCCCACAGAGGGGTGAAGGGGTCACGCGTGGGAGAATGCCGACCGATGGGAGGTCGGCAGCTACTCGTTTTTGATGGGATAATGATACCTCGTTTGCAATTTGATTCGGCCAAGATGCGTGCCAACCTTCGTTTAGTCCTACGTCAGAGTCAATTAAAGCAGCAGTCAAGTTACGCTTCTGTACATTGGTCGGTATGCTTGCTGCTTCCGTTGCTTTACTATTTTAGCTGTGCAAAGCGTTTGCAACCTTTAACGGAATTTCAAATGGAAGATATTTCCAATTTCTGCGCCATCGATCTAAAGCATCCTTTGTTTGTTGCTCTGACGGAACCAGAAGTTTTAGGATTCTAGGGCCACATCCTCTATAATTTGATGAGAGAGGTATCCTGGTGAGCGATAGTGCCACAATATTATCCAAAGTAAGTGTTTCACGTATGAACCGCCACTGATCTAACTCGTGCTTTCCGCTCTCTTGAACATCGTTAGAAGGATATTCTGGCACGCCATGTAAGAAGATTGCTTTTTGCTTGTCGCGCGCTCCAAGGGACATCAGGATAGATACGTATCCCACATGATCGGTGTTTTAGCGCGCTTGCGGAGAGCAAAACGTTTTCTACTTCGGTGGAGGATTCTAGTGTTACTTGAATAAGTATGGGTTCTCCATAGTGTGGTGAGTTCTGATGACGAGTAATTCGTAATAAATTTATGGGCTTGGCTTTGATCCTCATCTGCATACACAATGAGTTCCATTGGTCTTGTTCGTCTGATAACTTATCCCGCAACGTGATGGCGGTAGATTCAGAGATATTTTGAGCATACAACAGTCCGAGCACTATTATTGGATCCCTTTTCGTTGATAAACAAGGTATGGTACTCGTTTGTGCTGGCTTGCTGACAAGTGTAATTGTTTACTGTTTGTCCCTCTATTCGCGTTAACGGTGTTTACAATGGAAGAGACCGCAACGGCCACCTCTCGATGAACCTTTGCAGCAATCTCAGCATAGGTTACTGATGTTCTGGGAGGCTTAGTCTCGACAAGTTATTTGAGCTACAGGTACCAAGGGTTGGTGTTTGGCTGCTTCATCCTTGTTAATGCTAGATGTCATGTCTAGTGGAATTTGCTTAACCAGACGTTTTGAATGGTGCCTGATTTTCGTTGCCGTGAGTACTGTTTGATTCTCATAGGTACAGTCTGTTATCGCCCGGCGTTCTACAAAAGTTGGAGAAGACAATGGAGATAGAGAGGTGGCTGATTGCGGTTCGGGGAAAGCGGATTGTTCAGCATTCCGTTGCTTAGAAGCCGCTACGCTTCTGTGGTGCATACCCGCTTCCATTGAAGTAATCTTATCGTTTGTCCTCTGCTCTGCTCCTGCGGTTAACCGGTCGCATTTCTGAGCTAGGATAAGCAAGCACTTAACGAGGCGATGGTGGAACACGCAGTACAGAACCAAAAAAACATCTTGGGAGCTATTTCGCTCCCGTATCTGTTGTTGGGACACATCTGCATATTTCGTATGATACCATTGCAAACAGTGTGAGCAAACCAGACCGATTTTTACTGCTCGATGACATTCTCCTAACCCGCAAATGCCTTTCGTTTGAAGACCCTTCGGTTTCGCATTTCTGCCATTCAATTTGGTGTCGTTACCTGACCCAGTGGGTTGGTTAGCGTTCTGTACTTTTACAGCTTTGAGAGCGGCGCACATCGATCAGGCGAGCGTGGTGGTTGTAAGGTCAAATGAGCGGTCGGCGTGGTCGAGCATTCATAAAGGCAGTCGCTAAAGCCTGTATAAGTGTATAATAACCGCAAAAAGCTACACAAATGTAAGAAGAGGAGAGAAGGAGAAACGGACGAAAAGGAAGCGAACAATTTTCGCACTTTTCTAACAGTGTTGAGCTTTTGATTAACGACTACAATGTAAATAGTCAAACCAACAGATAAATGTACACAGATCCTCCAAAGGGCTGCACTACCGAAGGCTTAGAGGAGACCTAATCCTAACCTACCGGATCTTGACTGGGAAGGTTGGTCCAGATTTGTCTTGGCTATTCAGTCCCGCTAGATTGTCTGTTCTACGCGGTCATTCGTTGAAGCTGGACAAACCGCGGTCCGATCGGATTAGGGCGGAAATCCGGCTATCACGCCGAGTTATCGACCGCTGGAACATGCTTCCGGAAAGTGTTATCAGGGAATCCACGGTTAAGGGGTTTGAGCGGCAACTTGACGCTCTTGGGTGGCAACACGAAACCTTTCCATTTTCCTGAGTAACTCACATCTTCGTGCTTCGATTTTCTTTTCTCTACTTTTCTTCACGTATTGGTATTATTTTCTTATTTAAGTGCACTTCCCTATTCTGTACCTTCGATTTCTCTTCCTATCCTTTGCTTACTTCACGTGACTGCCACAGCAGGGACTGCTAGGGCAGGAAACGTGGGCATTAACTGGTTGGCCAGGGTGCGATACGGGTGTTTCCGTTTTAGATCCATCGATAACTGAGCACTTCATCAATTCCTGGCTCAACGATCCACTCAAGATGGAACACTCACGGGATTTTCCTATCGTTCCAGTCCCCATCTGAACTGAACATCTGAAAAAAAATAGTCCACTTTTAGCCTGGCGTACCATACCACCCTCACCAAATTATGCACATAACACTGGTTAGGATCCCGGTCCGCACCCGACGTATTCTTAGAGGAGAGTTGGGGAGGGAATTACAGAAATTTTTTTATCTCAATACAGTGAGTTTGACAAGAGGCCACAGTTTGAAACTGTTCAGTCCGAGCAGTCAACGAGTGCGCTCCATCCTGGCTTTATCCACTCGCGTTGTAAATGGTTGGAACCGCCTTCCGAAGGCCATCATCAATGCCGAGACCGAGGAACGTTTCAAGCATTTATTGGATTCTCCTTTTAGTTTACGGGGATCCAGGTGTTTCCAATGCAGATTCAGTGGTTCTCTGTGGGATCTTGTTCCGCAATGACCCAGGCTATCTCCGCAACGATCCGGAAGTGACGGAGCTGACAAAAGAACTTCCTTCTGCTCTCTATCATCCAATGAGCCCACCGAAGATTGCTTGTTGTGTCCGAGACACAGCTTTGCAGATCCAATCTCTCAGTCGCCAACCGCGTGTTTTCAGTCCGGGTGATGACTTTCAAGTCACTGGGTGCGTCGCTGCAGCGCCAGAAAGTTCACTCGGCTGGATCATCCTTGGTTTCTTAAGCGAAGAAGCGTTGCAGATTTTCCTAACGCGAGCGTACCTGTTAATTCACCCGTGGAAAAGATCTGGGCCACTCCGGAAATTGTTTTCCAAATGTCACCCCTTCGTGTTCCATTGTGACACCTTCGCTCGGCGTCAGCCAACCTCGAATTACGCAGCTGCCTTCCTCACAGGTCTCCGAATTTTGCTCACAAAGGGTTTCCAGATCTTAACTATGCACATCAGGAGAAGTGGATATGTGAGAGGTTCGCGATGGGCCTAAGCGACCAATATCTCCGTGACAAATATACGTTAAAACTTCCTCGTCCGCTTGTGAAGGTTTCTGGAGAAGGCCAGGAATCTGGCATTTCTGGAACATTACAAAACCGACCGAATCCATTTTGGTTACGATAGTTGTACGACTTTACGCCCATCGACCGACGTTTTCGCAGTTTATCACAGGCACCATTCCCCCGCACGAAAATCCCCCGTGGAGAAATACCTATACTGTCAGCGTTTCGGCAGGCGTGCCCAGCGCTGTGGCCACAATCCACCTATCGTTTTTCGAAAACCCCGAGGTGTGTCAGATTTGCATAATTGTCAGCTTTTGGTATATACCTTCAATAGCAATCTGCACTCTAAACCATTGATGATACATGAGTGTTTAGATGATATTAGCGTGCATTTTTGATTGACGCTGGTGCTTTCTGCTCTCTACTTCGCCTTGATATCGCCCACAGCCTTAGGAACGTCTACACGGTTACCAGCCAGCAGCCTCGTGTTGTCACCGTCAACGGGGTGGGGTTGCGAACCGAGTTTACACTGCCTGCACGCGTAAAACTTGATGGGGTAGTAGCCACTCACAAGTTTTTGGCTCGTGGAAATTTGACCTGGGACGCTATTTTGGGAATGGATTTCCTCACCAGACGTGGTTGTACAGTTGCACTTGGATGCGGGACCGTATTGATGAGTCCTGTGCCAACCGTCATTGATCATCAACAGGACGGTCGAGGAGCGTTCACTATCGCAGCCACGTCTTCAGTTACCTCTCATTTCCAAAAGGTTATTGAGCCAATTATTGTACGCGCTAACGTTACCACAGACAACACTGACCAGTTAATCTCAGTGCTACGAAAGGAGGTGTTTTCCACAGCTGATTCTCCTGGCCGTACGAACCTAGTTGAACATGAGATTGACACCATGTCCCACCGACCTACTCGTCAACATGCGCGCAGGTTGCCGGTCCATTACGAACCGCAGTTGGATTCAATGATCAAAGAGATGCTGGACAAACCTATTATTAAACCGTTGTCACCGCGGGAGTCGCCAATCGTTTTAGCGAAGAAGAAAGACGGGACCTTGCGGCTGGGCTGAGTACCGAAAGCTTAACGAGGTACCACGTAACCATTCATTTCCACTGCCTCGTATGGATGCTACATTCGGTGCACTCCATGGTTCATGCTGATTCTCTACGTTGGATCTTACATGTGGTTACTGACAAGTAGAACTAGGACCCAAGGACCTTGAGAAAACGGCGTTCACTGTTCACAGCGGTCTATATGAATTTGAAACAATGCCTTTTGGTCTAGTTAATGCTCCGACTACGTTTCAGAGACTAATGCAGAAAGCCCTGGAGGGTCTGACACCTGGTTTATTTGGATGACATAATCCTTTGTAGGCAATCGATTGAGGAGCATAACCGGCGGCTGCGTCGGCCGGTGGCCGAGTGGTTGGCACGTTTGCTTTCCAACCATAAGGTCACCGGTTCGAATCCGCGTAGGTGTGGGCGTCCTCGCGGTATACTCAGCCCGCGCGCGACTGGTGGTGGTCGCGCGGCAGTGAAGCGCCGTTACGGCGTATAAGCTGACACACACTCATACTAGTTATGATAGATTACTACACGAAGTGGTGCGAGGCAATACCTATCAGATGCCAAAATGCATCCACTATCGCTTCCACCATCGTCAACGTGTGGGTGGCTCGTTACGGCGCACCCATATCCTTGCACTCCGATCAGGGCGCGGCTTTCGAGAGTCATCTAATGCAAGAAATGTGCAGCTTGCTAGCCATTAAAAAGACGAACTACATCGTACCATCCACAAGGAAATGGGCTCGTCGAGTGGACCAACAGGATTATCTAGGCTATCTTACAGAGCTTCGTCGAACGCCATCAGTCTGATCAGTGGGACGAAGCATTGCCACAATGTATGGTTGCCTATCGGGCCTCGGTGTACTCTACAACCGGCTGTTCTCCAGCTTACCTTACTCTCAACCTTGAGATTCGCTTACCTCTGGGATTACTATCACCTGTCTGTCCGGTTGAAGCTTACTCTGTCGGGATACGTCCGCAACACCTCTGAGCGACTCCGAGTAGCCTTTCAAAGCGTGCAGGAGCATATGAGCAGAGCGAAGCACAGCCAGAAGGGGTATTACGATCGCCAAAGTCGAATCCCTGAATACCGAAATGGTGATCGTGTATGGCTACACCGACCAAGACTTCCAGCTGGCGCACCAAGAAAATTCCATCGGGAATGGCAGGGGCCATATGAGGTTGTGTTCGTACGCTCGCCTACTGTGTGTGCTTCGAAACGTTACGGACCCAAACGCCGACGTACTGACCGTTCATTACAACCAACTGAAACCGATGGCACCGTCTTCAAGTTCTACGCCTGTAGATGGAATCGTGCCACCCGGTTGTCTCCCGGTAGTCGAACACACTGTAGATGTGCTAGCTTAGGGGTGCCTCGCTTTGGTTCCAGATGCGCTGGCACTGGGGACAGTGCCTCACTTAGAAGGGGAGACAATGTAGTACAGTTGAAACCGCAATGTATTGTTTAAATTGACCGCCATTACTAATGTCTCCCTTGCTTGTTTTACAAGTCTTGGCGGACCGAATGCACAATGAATGAAGGGAACCAAAGGCCAAGCTCCAGTACCTGTTCCTTGTAAACTCGTTGTTTATATACTTGCTTGCCGTGTACCACGCTATTCGCATGCCGCGCTGTTGAATACATCTGTCTCGGTCCCGCTCGCTCCTTTTCGTATTCGACTCATTAGAGCATCGTCGTCTTGCATGATTGCCATTTCGTACGAGCTAATACGTCAGTTACTCGGTCGCTGATTCTCACGTGCCGTTCGCTTGTAGCCGGGACTTCTCTTCCGTGTTTCGAACCTGCCATCCGGAATATATTACACATTTAGCACTTGTTAGCTATTTTTTATCCCTTACTGGGTCATTGGCATCTGACGACAGATGTCTACCAAATCACGCAGTATATTTTCAGCCTGTTTAGATTCCGCTACTTACGTACTTCGCTCGGTACTGTGCCGAAACCTATGGCGCTGGAGAGGGTGATGGCTGCACGCCTGTGTGACGAGGAATGCATAGCCACAGTTGGCGACCCGTGGCATCACATTCGCGACTAGGTGACAGCTGCTGCCGAGGAGACCATCGGGCGCGCAAACTATAAGCGATCTGATTGATTTGATCAGAATAATACGACGGTTGGCGCATTGTCATCTCTTGAACAACCGTTCAGAGATTGAATGGCCTAAAGCAGCACGGTGTAAAGGCGAGTCTGGCGGACACGCCGACTGCATGAGACGCAGGGAACACTTTCTCAGCTGCGAAACGGCAAGTATGCCGGTGACAACGGGATCCCGCCTGAAGTATTGAGACACGGCGGACTTGTGTTGGTGACTGCGCTGCACCACTTCGTGCAACTCCTGGTGGGATGTCACACTTTGAGCCGCCGTGCATTTTCTTTAAATGCCACATAAGCCCGATGAAGATACGGCTAACACCCGAGTCCAACCCGCTATAAGGTTGCCTTTCATCAGACCCGACCCGAACTCTTTACCCTATGGGTCATGTAAAGCCTGAGCTTTTATTCCCATTAAATACCATGTTCCAATGTATGTGTGTATTGAGGAGGAGGTGCCTCCAGAGCTAAAGGATGCCCCCTGTGCTAATGCTGTACACGGGCATAGGGAACAAGCAATTTTGTATGAATTATCTTGGCATTGACTTGATGGACCAGGGTGTTTTTTCAGGTGTTTTCCTTTTAGATCCATGACGAAGTCGGAGCACCCCTATCAATTCCTGGATCAACGATCCGATCAAGAAAGAACACTTACGGTATCCATCCCATCGTTCCAGTCCCACTTGAACTTGCATTTGAACTTGACTTACAGTTCTGTGGGCAAGGTGTTTGCCCGAATAACGCTCAACCGCCTCGTCAGTCCGGTTGTAGAACCGAACGTGGTGGAACAGCAGTATGGATTCCTTTCGGGTCGCAGCACTATGGATATGGTGTTTGCGGCTCGTCAATTGCAGAAGTGTAGAAACAGCACCAGCCTTTTTACTCGCGTTTTGTTTATTTCACAAATGCATTAAATACGTTGAACCGTGAGACAGTGTGGCTGGAGTTGGATAAGTTTGGTTGTCCGAGTAAATTTGTAAGTTTAAATGAATGTCTGCACAGTGGTATGCGGGCGAGGGTGCAGCTGAGTGGACAGACCTCGGATGACTTTGCAGTTATCTCTGATGTGAAGCAAGACTGTGTCTTAGCTCCTGCCCTGTTTAATTTTTATCTTCATGCAATGATGCCTTGTGCTTTTGATGCCGCTCGTGCTTAGGATGTTTGTGTGGAGCACCGTATTGATGGTGAGTTGCTGAACATCCGTCGTTTCGGTGCGAGAACTCTAGTTTGTGAGACAACTATTTGTACGCTGCTGTTTGCTGACGACTGCATTGTTTGCACACAGCGCGGATGAGTTGCATCACATGACTAGTGCTCTGGCTTCGACAACGGCCAAATTCGGGTTCACCATCAACACAAGCAAAACTGTCTGTCTCTTTCAGCCTTCACCGGAGGTGCAGTCTTCAATATTGCCGCGAATCAGCATTGGTGCTGAATTATTGGAAACCACCTCCCGCTTCTGCTACCCTGGGAGTGTGGTGTCGACTGACCAACAGCTACACAGTGAGCTTCGTATCCGCGTCTCGAAGGCAGCGGCGTCGTTCGGGAAGCTTGAGTACCGAGTGTGGGACAAGCATCAGCTTACATTTGGCACGAAGCTGATGGTGTACAAATCCATGGTGCTGTCCGTTCTTCTGTACGGCAGTGAAACGAGGACGATGTACTGGCAGGATGTGCGATATCTCGAGCGGTTCCAACAACAGTGATTGCGACGGATTATGCGCATCGGATGGGGCGCAAAGTTGCAGACACGGAAGTGTTGCGCCGAAGTGGAATGTATGCAGTGGACTGCATACTTTCGCTGAGATGGCTCGGTCATGCAAGACGTATTGGCTTGGCGCGGATAGGGAAGCAGTTATTATATGGGCAACTGAATGTGGGGGATCGGCATGCGGGGAAACCGGTGCCTTGTTTCCAGGACGTGATGATAGTGATCCTGTCACGTTCTAATCTTGATTGCAGCTCATGGGAATAGTAGGCGGCTTCTCGGCGTGAATGACGCGATCTTATCACGAATGCCATTGCCGAGGTGCAGGAGAAAGTTCTGATGCATGCAGAGAAGAAGCGTCAGTTGCGGAAGTGGCAGGCGCAAATGGGTTGTATTCCATTGACGTAGAGCGCACGTTGCTGTAACACACGCGATCGCGAGTGCCTGAGTCAGGCAGGCCTAGTGAGCCATAAGCGAGGTCACTTGGGGCCACCACCGAAGCGACGACGAGTCCTGCTGAGAGCGTAGGTGGAACCGCCGCAGGGTTTGTAGGTACGCTGCATTCGATTTACTAACCGTGTTGTTGCATGCCGAGTCTCTTTATATCAAGTGGCGGGTTTGCTATGTTGTCCCAATGCTTTTTTGTCTCATAATAATGTCTATCTGAACTATCTTCTATAAACTTGCACACGCCCCTTATACTGCTTTAGTTAACTTCGATAACATTTTTGTTTGTGGCATTTTCTTAAAACATATTTTCTGACGTCTTGAACTTATCGCGGAGTTGTTCGTAACGAATTTATTACATATGCTCATTTGGTGCAGAGTTATGTCACCGTATCTGTATGCATTGTTCGATTTATTTTATTTGATCTCGTCGTTTCAAGTGATTGACTGTTGCTTAATATCGCCGGCGTGGTTGCGCTTGATGTGTATGCTGACAAAGTGCCTATCTGTCTGTTACCCACTACCTCGTGCATACTGGCTCCAGGAAACAATCGGTCGTTGCTGGGAGGTCGGGATGCACAGTACTTGTGGTTCGCTCCTTATATTCTGTCTAGTCACATTATGCTCAAAGCCAGCCGGGAGGTTTTATTCAGGATTCCAACAGGTTCACCGTCTTCTCGGATATCCACTGACTGATGGGGGGACGACTGATAAGTCCACAAACAGAGGCTTCTGCATCGTGCATGACGGCCGAGATCCTATTCCACGGAAGCTCAGTGTTTTTAGGGCGAAACAACAAAAGTTCGGTATGCACTGCGTCTTGATTGGCTTACCTGGCCCGGGGGCTGAGACAATTTTTTATTTGCCAGTCGGAGGAGACGTTTGGTGCGCCTCCCAGTGAAGTTCATGGGTAAACGACAGCGTTCCATGGCATGATCAGAGTCTATGCAGGTACATCAGAACGAGCGGCAATCCAGGATGAAACTACGCCACCTGTAACTTATCGTAATGTGGTTACTTTGGGTCCATCGCTGATCAGCTACAGGCGGAAACCAAGTAGTAATTCGGCGCCCACTGTGTCTAAAAGCAGTGCTACTAAGAATCAACTGGAGCTCCGCACACTGTTGCAGCAGGCGCTCGCGGTTGTCAGTCCGTTCGAAGTTAAGCCCCTAATTACCACCCAGCTGAGTTTCTGAAGAGCCCAGACGCCCTACTTGTGCATTCATTTCCCTTGCAAGAACTGATATCTGAACTAATAGCACTGCTTGGTAGCGCGTTCAGTTCGTGATAGAATGCTTCTTTGGCAGCATCAGAACTGCGGTCGGTGAGAGCATAAGCGGGAATCACAAACAGTATTTTATATTACTTCGTGAATCAACCTTAGTTCATATCGTCAAACGGGCTGCACACAAACGGCTGTTCACCTTAATCCAATCAATCAACGATGACTCGGTCTTGGGGCTGAGAACTACACCTACCCCAGGTGCATCAGCATCTCCGGATGCGTGAGACCAATAGCGAGGGGAAAAGCCGGGCGCAGTTGATTCAAGAACCCCAGTAGGATCATTGATCCCAGTTTCAGACACACACGGCAATACCCAGTGTGTCCAACGTGCGTGCGAGTGCAGCCTGTTAATGGATTTGTCTTAGAGTGCGAACGTTGAACGCCGCCATGGTGACGGGACAGCGTGACCTTATAAGGGACTGTTGCTGATAAGCCTCTAGTGGGTGTTGCGGGAAGGTGGCTGCAGATAGTTCGATTCCAGTGGCATTCCGGTTGCTGTCAGTTAAGCTGGGAATTGGGGAAGAATGCTTAGTAATGGAGTCCGGTTGGGTGTACTTGGAAGCAGTGAAAAAGAGAGGTGCCAGCATTAGCAGGTTTTTTCTTATCCGCCTTGTTATATGCAGCAGATAAGTCATCCCTTGTGTGTGTAGAACGAAATACTTTTAGTTTGTTTTTCACATGCGGATTTTTCTTTTTTGTCTTTTTCAATATTTGAAGTGTTAAACACGTGAATCAATACAATACTGCACACAATTCTTCCACGGATTCCGGTTGCGGGCCATGTCTTCAAGAGTGTTAAGCCATTGGCACTCCTCATCTTTGGGTCCCCATCCTGAAAGACGTACGGATCCAACAGCGGCTAGACACGACGTCAACGATTTCATGTGCTGCCGCCATGCAGAAAGCTGACCACCATGCGGTCGTCTCCAGCCAAGTCCTTGACGAGCGAATAGAGCTCGACGCTCTAGACGCTCAAGTGCCATGCGTAGGACTTGACCGAGCCATCTCAACTGGCGCAACAAAACCAATTTGTCGAAGGGAATACTCGCATTTCCCAAGATGCGACGTCGAACGTCATTACTATTAACTCGATGTTGCCACCAGACACAAGCAATCCCCCGTAAGCAACCGTTATCGAAGGCAGAAAGACGACGCCTGTCTTCTACGCGAATCGGCCAGGACTTGCACCCATACAACAATACAGCGAACTGATGCGCTGTAAACGCGGCCCTTTAATGAGAATGAGACATCGCGATGACGCCACAAGTGCTTCAGATTGTGAAATGCTGATTGAGCTTTAGCGAGGCGAAGAGAAACTTCTTTGTTGATGGTGCCGTCAGCAGAAACACAGCTCCCAAGGTAGACGAAACTATCTGCCTGTTCAAGTTGTTCACCTTTGAGAGTGAGCACGGGAGCAGGTGAAAGCCAATCCTTGAGTAATACTTTACACATCGATGGGGCAAAGCTCATGTCATATTTAGATGCTTCACCCTCCAAACGATCCAGAATGAGTTGCATACTCTGAGGATCGTCACCAAGTAAGGCGATATCATCAACATAATCTAACTCGGTCGCGCGCTCACCTGGTGGAAGCTCTAGGCCAAAATGTTGGAAACCATCTAGAGCATTCTACAGGACGTCTTCGATTGCGAAGTTGAAGAGGAATGGGGACATAGGGCAGCCCTGTCGCATACCGCTATTGACAGCGAATTGCGAGGAAAGTTTGCCATAGACCCTCACTCTGCCGGATGTATGAAGCTAAAGTGCACTTAAGATGGCGGTATATTTCTCTGGAACCCCGTTCTTTAACAAGCAACGCCATAAAGCAGGTCGATCAACGGAGTCAAAAGCGGCACGTATGTCTATGAATGCAACGATAGTGGGCCTGTGATAAATGTGGCAATGTTCGAGGAGCTGGCGGAGCGTGAAGATTTGAGCCACGCATCCGCGGCCAGGACGTAAACCAGCTTTTTCTTCACGGCAGTATAATTCACGCACTGGGGATAGTCTGCGAAGCAGAATGGATGCCAATAGCTTAGAGGAAACCGAAACAAGACTGATCCAGCGATGATTTGCACATGAAGTGCGAGAGTCTTTTTTGAAAATCGGGATAATAACCGATTCGCCCTAAGAGGAAGGCAGTTTCTCTTCATATCAAATTTTTGCGAATAGCACGGTCAGCTGGTTAGTGATGGCCACACCGCCGTACTTGAATAGCTCCGGAGGAAGTCC
This sequence comes from Dicrocoelium dendriticum, assembly GCA_944474145.2. Classification (NCBI taxonomy): domain Eukaryota; kingdom Metazoa; phylum Platyhelminthes; class Trematoda; order Plagiorchiida; family Dicrocoeliidae; genus Dicrocoelium; species Dicrocoelium dendriticum. The sequence goes on from OX104065.1 coordinate 55,295,921, forward strand.
GTCTGAGCCGGCAACCTTGAGGTGCTTTAAGCGTCGAATCTCGAGGCAGGCATCCGCTTCGCTGGGTGGATTTAGTGGTACGAGCCAGGGTGGACAACAACGTGTACTGCATGTACTGATGGTTGGTGGAGGCCAGTTGAACTTCGAGTGAAAGTGCTCGACCCAGTGGTCCATAGGCCTCTGTTGGTTGATAATCGGAGACTCATCCACCTCACAAATGATCTCACTGACACCAGGCTTCCTGAGGTCAGTGGACCGAATGAGTTAGAAAAGCCTGCGAGTGTTGCCAGAGAGGACAGCGGTCTCCATCTCTAAAGCACGGTCAGACCACCATGTCTCGCGATCCTTGCGTAAGCTTTGCTTGAGCAGCCGGTTGGCAGAACGGCGCCGCTCGTTGCAATCTGATTCCGCGGGGATATCATTGCGGCGTTCGAACAGCTCCAGAGAACGAGCAGAGATCCAAGGCTTTAGGGGGCGTCGAGTTAGGCCACAGCTAGACTGTTCGGAAATGGTCACCGCTTTCCATATCCAGTCCAATGTTGTTCCACTTCTTACGGTGGATTGCAACTGAGTGAGTATGCCAGTGAAGACTGATAGCTCGCCTGGGCAGAGGGATCAACTAATCTTTGTATATCAGTCTTGCGGTGCTTCGTGTTTCTGGACCCCCAAAACATACAGATTTTCGCGCAGACCAGTGCATGATCTGAGTCAACGAAGGTGGACCAAAAGGACCTGCAGTTCAGTACGCTGCCGCGCCGTCTGAAGCTAATTGCAATGTGATCAATTTGAGACCACTGTTATGTTGAAGAAGGTAGACGCCACGTTGCGGAACGCTTCTTCGTACGCCTGAAGTTAGTGCTCGAGAGTAACAGGTGGTTGTCTTCGCACAATGTGAGAAGTCTCTCTGTCATCAGAGCGGCGACTAACCCGTGCATTAAAATCCCCAGCAAGGATAACGACATCCGACTTTTTAGCATTAGTCAAGAGCTGTTGTAGATCTCGGTAGAATTCGTCCTTGATCGAGTCGCCACTGCAGTCAGTTGGAGCGTACACGGAGATCACAAATAAGTTACGTCTCTCTTCGCGGTGCTTGTTGATGCTACATGAACCCCGAAGCCGAACTGCACATAGTCGGTTGTTACTCGGGAATCAGTCCACTAGTGCCACCTCGGCCTTGCCACCAGCCAAACCCGCTGGGGCTGCTTCTTGATCTACAGAAAGACGCAGGTGATATCTGGCTTCGTGGTCACTGGGGGATGTCAATGTAAGCACAGTGCTGGGATCTTGCAATCGCGTTTCTGAAAGGCAGCAGACATCAATGTCTAGGGAGTCTAGGGTGCGCGCTAGACCGGCTTGCTGTCCAATCTGCATGAGTGTCCGAACGTTGAAGCACGCCAGACGGAACGATGATCGGGGACGGTGAGCCATAGGTTGAACTCCTTGGTTTGTGGCGCAACCGGAAGCGCAGCCAGATTGTTGAACACATGAATCGGGTAACGGAAAGTGAGGGTTGTTATCAAACGAACAATTGGCGTATGATGAAGTCGCGTGAATGTGAGAAGCAGAAACAGTAGCTAATGAACACGTTATCGTATACTCTATGGTTTTATGAGAGGGCGTCGTACTACCCGGTTGCGCAAGCCGAAGTAGGGAGTTGACTTAGGAGACTCCACCCCGAGCCTTTGGCTAAATAACCTACCCGAAAGGCAGCGGAGAGAATCCAGGGAATCGCGCCCATTGGGAGGCGCTGACTGGATCTTCAGCTCATGCATCTTTGTTTGGTGGATCACCAAACAGGGGCCTAATACTCCCCATGAAATCAGCACAATTCCTTAATACGATGCCCCGCCGAGGTGGAACATTGTCGCCGAACACTTCGCTTGAACGGGGTACACCCGAACCACCCAGTTGGCACCACAAGGAGGTAGCTCGGCAAACCAGCCTTGATAATCTGCGCGACGGCCGATGCAGGATGTATTTCCACTTTGGGGAAATGGTCATGGTTGTATGTAGGCCGACATACTGCCAAGACACCCAGACCTAAACAGGAGGACGGAGTTGAATACAACGCACTACGCAGTACCAACATTGAGTAAGTTTTGCGTGAAAATGACGGTGAACTGATTCATAGTTGCCACCGTCGTCTGGTACGATGAGCAGAGCACCTTGAAGATCAGTTCAACTGGCCAGCAGCGCAACCGAGTCTTTCTTCCGGGGTTCACAGTGCTCCCTGGTGCGTGGATGTTTCTCCACCGACGGGCTGAGGTCTCCAATGAGCTCCGCCTACTGAAGCGCCACAAGTCATCTGGCCTAGATGAACTTCCTTCTGCCCTCTTCAAATATCGTGGTCCTGCTCTCACTCGCGAACTGACATCCTTATTCCATCAGATTGGGACTACTGCAACCATTCCATCCGACTGGAATTTCGCTGATGTTGTAACTGTTTACCAAAAAGGAGACCGGACCATTTACTCCAACCATCGTGGCATCAGTCTCATTTGTCTCGCATCCAAACTGCTCGCTGCCGTACTCTTGCAGAGGCTCAGTTGCGTATTGGAACAGCACCTGTGTGAACAACAAGCTGGATTTCGCCCGGGTCGCAGTTGCGTCGATCACAGCTTTACGATCCGTCAAATACTTGAACATCGCCATACGTTCAGTCGACCAACTATAGTCATATTCTTGGACATTTGAGGCGCTTTTGTCTCTGTTGACAGATTGGCTCTTTGGGACTGCTTACTGAAGAGGGGAATAACTGAGGAGTACATCAGCATTATCCGTGCCATTTACCATCAAACTTCGAGCCGCGTGCGAGCATACGAAGACATTTTGCCCACTTTCAGTATCATTTGTGGTGTTAGACAGGGTTGTCCAGCCTCCCCATTCTTGTTCAACCGCCATGCACGAGATCCTGTACACTGCCCTGCGGTGTTGAACTGCTCCCTGGTGACCGCCCTCGTGACAGAGTACGCCGATGACGTCACTGTGATCCGCGAGTCCTCTCATGCATCCTAGCATGTGCTGCTCAGACTGGAGATGCCCACCTCCCATTTTGAGTTGACCTTTGTCCTTTCCAAACGTAAGGTTTTGTTACAGGATTGGGCACGCGCATGTCCTCTCACCCTTTCAGGGCATCCGCTGGAAGTGGTCGCAAAATTCATTTATCTTGCGAGTTGTCTTAGTATTGGCGGTTTGACAGATGAGCTCTCCCTGCGTGTCTCCGAATCCAGATTCGCTTTCGCCAATCTTCGTCACATGTGGCTTCGTCTTGACCTCAGCCTCGCTCTAAAGCGACGAGTCTACAATGCTTTGGTACTGGCGATTTCGCTGTATGGTTGTGAGATTGCCGTTCAGCGGCTATCACTCTTCAATCACCGCTGCTTGCGAAGCATTGCTGATATTCAATAGCAGCATCACATCAATAATGAGGAAGTCCGTCGGCGAGTCTTCAGATCTAACGAACTCCGCCGACCGATTGCTAGCATCATTTCACTGCGGGCTTTCGCTGGCTTATGCATGTGCTCCAAATGCCTACGCAGCGGCTACCACGACGAGCCCTTTTTGCGAACACAGGCTTGGTTTGGAAGCGACGAAAAGGGGGGCCATGTAAAACTTGGATCCAAAACGTTAAGGCGCGTACATTGAGGCTGGCTGTTGTCGGATGTTCCCGACTCCCGGGTTGGGTACCAAAGGCCCCTAGCACATCTGCTTGCAAACGCTGGAGGATATGTCCAAGGACCATGCGCAGTAGCGCACTTGCAGTGAGGCTGTTCTGCCATAACCGTTTGCCCTTTCACGCTACTTTTTCCTCATGTGTTGTGGCACTCAGCCGGTTATACTGTAATTGGTATTGTGGTATTATATATATGGTTGGCGGCATCCGGTTTCGGACTTGCCTTTCACTGTGGCCAGTCACAGGACGCCTGCGCCTAGAGTGACCATGGATGGCTTGAGCTGCACCACCCACAGTTCCATTCAGGGTAAACCCGAAGGAATAAGACCGGGAGACATGTGGATTGGAGCCACGTTTAATCAATGGAGCCGACTCACACTCCTTCACAAGCAAACACAAGCACGCTGTATTTGAGAATCAGTCTCACACAAGGCGGTGGCAGGACCGTAGTCCGCTATACACGGGATGAAACCAGTCTCCGAGCCTGGCAAGGCCATAAGGACCATGCGTTCCGTCCTGGCCAGCAACGACCAACTGTTTCCTAGAGCCAGTGTGGACGAGGTAGTGGGTAATAGACAGGTAGGCACCTTGTCAACGTACACAACAAGCGCAGCCACCCCGGCAATACCGATCAACAGGCAATCACGAAACCACAGGATGAAATAAAACAAATGTGATAATGCATAAAAATACAGAGACAACTCTTCACTAAATAGGGTATAAACAATTTGACAACGAACAAATCCGCGATGTGTTCAAGAGGTCAGAAAGTATGTTTTACGGAAATGCCACAAACGCGAAAATGTTATCGAAATTAACTACAATTAGCTTAAGCGACGTGTGCAAGTTTGTAGAGGAGAGTACAGGTAGACATTATTATGAGAAAGAAAAGCATTAGGACAAAATTGCAAACCCACCACCTGAAATAAAGAGACATAGCAAGCAAGCACGCGGTTAGTAAATCGAATGCAGCGTACCTACAAACGCTGCATCGGTTCTGCCTACGTTCTCTACAGGACACGTCGTTGCTTCGGTGGTGGTCCCGAGTGGCCTCTCTCATGACTCACTAGGCCTGCCTGACTCAGGCACTCGCGACCGCATATGCTACAGCACCATGCACTCGATGTCGATGGAGTACAACCCATCGGCGCCGGTTGTTTCCGCGATTGCCGCTTCTTCTCTGCATGCATGAGATCTTTCTCCCGCACTTCGGCAACGGTTTTCGTGATCAGATCGCGCCATGCACGCCGATCAACCGCCTTCGATTCCCATGACCTGCAACCAAGATTTGAACATGAGAGGCTCACTTTGATCATGCCGTGGTAACGTAACTTTGGTTTCCCCACATGCCGCTTCCCCATCCTCAGCTGACCATATAATAGTTGTTTCGGTAACCGCGTCGAATAAATACGGACCACATGACCGAGCCATCTCAGGTATCTCAGCGAAAGTATGCAGTCCACTGCATACATTCCACTTCGGCGCAACACTTCCGTGTCTGCAACTTTGCGCCCCATCCGATGCGCATAATCCGTCGCAATCACTGTTGTTGGAACCGCTCGAGATATCGCACATCCTGCCAGTACATCGTCCACGTTTCACTGCCGTACAGAAGAACAGACAGCACCATGGATTTGTACACCATCAGCTTCGTGCCAAATGTAAGCTGATGCTTGTCCCACACTCGGTACTCAAGCTTCCCGAACGACGCCGCTGCCTTCGAGACGCGGATACGAAGCTCACTGTGTAGCTGTTGGTCAGTCGACACCACACTCCCAGGGTAGCAGAAGCGGGAGGTGGTTTCCAATAATTCAGCACCAATGCTGATTCGCGGCAATATTGAAGACTGCACCTCCGGTGAAGGCTGAAAGAGACAGACAGTTTTGCTTGTGTTGATGGTGAACCCGAATTTGGCCGTTGTCGAAGCCAGAGCAAAAGTCATGTGATGCAACTCATCCGCGCTGTGTGCAAACAATGCAGTCGTCAGCAAACAGCAGCGTACAAATAGTTGTCTCACAAACTAGAGTTCTCGCACCGAAATGACGGATGTTCAGCAACTCACCATCAATACGGTGCTCCACACAAACATCCTAAGCACGAGCGGCATCAAAAGCACAAGGCATCATTGCATGAAGATAAAAATTAAACAGGGCAGGAGCTAAGACACAGTCTTGCTTCACATCAGAGATAACTGCAAAGTCATCCGAGGTCTGCCCACTCAGCTGCACCCTCGCCCGCATACCACTGTGCAGACATTCATTTAAACTTACAAATTTACTCGGACAACCAAACTTATCTAACACCAGCCATAATGCCTCGCGGTTCACCGTATCAAATGCCTTGGTGAAATCAACACGAAGTGAGTACAACGGCTGGTGTCGTTCTCTGCACTTTTCCTGCAACCGACCAGCCGCAAACACCATATCTATAGTGCTGCGACCCGAACGGAATCTACATTGTTCTTCCGCCATGTTAGGTTTCACAACCTGACTGACGAGGCGGTTGAGCAGGATTCGGACAATCGCCTTGCCCACACAACTCAGCAAGTTGATGCCATGACAATTCGTGCAACATTGCTTGCTCCCTTTGCCCTTGTACAGTGGTAGCACAAGGGCATCCTTCAGCTCAGTAGGCACCTCCTCCTCAATCCATACATGTTGCACCAAGTGGTGCAACGCAGTCACCAACACGGGTCCGCCGTGTTTCAATACTTCAGGCGGGATCCCGTCGTCACCGGCACACGCCGTTTCGCAGCTGAGCAACTGCTCTCTGCGTCCCATCCAGTGTCGGCGTGTCCGCCAGACTCGCCTTCACATCGTGCTGCTTGAGGCCGTTCAATGTACACCAGCCGATCTCTGAACTGTTGTTCAAGAGACAGTCATAGTGTTTTTGCCAGATCTGCATTGTGTCTGCAGTCTGTGTGCTGCCTGAACTACCACCGATCAGCCTCCTCAGCGGCTCCAATCTTGGTCCATACACCGCCTTCAACCAATCAAAGAATTCCTTGTGTTGGTGGCGTTCGGGGTAGCATTCCATCTGCTTCGCCTTCTCCGTCCACCACGTATTTTTAATGCGACGGAGCTCTCGAGTCAGTCATCGTCGAACTTTGCGAAACTGACTCTTCTTCCCCAAGTCACTGGGGTCTGCCACATGTGCAGCAAATGCTGCATTCTTCTCCGACACCAATGCGCCAATCATCGCATTATTGTCATGCCGCTGACTGTTTGCGCGCCTGATGGTCTCCTCGACAGCAGCCGTCATCTGGTCGCGAATGTGGTGGCTCTGGTCACCCACTGTGGCTATGCAGTCCATATTACACAGGCGTGCAGCCATCGCCTTCTCCAGCTCAATACGTTTCGCCACAGTACCAAGGGAGTGAATGTTAACTTTACGTTGATTCACGGCGGGAGTGCAATACATAGATTTACGAAATTATATGTATAGTTTGGTTATAAACTCACAGCTCGATTGGTGTAGAGCACGAGCGCCACGCATTGTTTCTGACGGTGGGAGGCCTTCCGGGTGTTCAATGGTTTGCTACTGTCCGCCTCAATCCAGGTAGGCCTAGTCAAATTAGTGCAAGCCCGCCAAAACTCACCTGCGTCTTGCCGTGGTTGCAGGTGTATCTTACTACCGTCGCATAAATATATACATCGTTCCAGTACCTCAAATGCTGCGTGTGACGGCCATCACGCAAATCCAAATCTGTCTCTGCAATCACATTCCCGAGCTGGATCTGCTCCCCACTACCTTGTGGGTCAGTCTACTGAGCCAAAGGCTTCCGGCGGAGTCCCTCAAGCAAACTTCCAAATCACCCACTGCCTTGTGAGTCAGGCTATTGAGCCAAATGCTCCGTGTGGAGTCCGTCAAGCAAACCTCCGAATCACGACTACCACAGCCAGTGCGATTGTCCACCAATGCAATCGTATTCCTGCGCGCAAAGCACTCAGCATCGGGTGCTGGAACGTGCGCACACTACTGGAATGGAACTCTAGTGAGCGCCCCGAACGACGCACTGCACTGGTCGCGATGGAGCTGGCGCGCTACAACACCGATATTGCGGCGCTCAGTGAAACCCAGCTCGCTGAGCAAGGTAAATTGCATGAAGCAGGTGCTGGTTACACATTCTATTGGGTGGGCAACGCCGCCTCAACGCCACGTGATCATGGCGTCGGATTTACAATATCCGATCTCCTCCATGGCCAGCTGGTGGGTGAACCAACAGGCGTCAGCGCGCGACTGATAACTGTTCGCCTACGACTCGGGAGAGGTAAGTTTGCCACTTTTATAAGCACGTACGGTCCGACCATGTGTTATCCTGATGACACGCGTGATCAATTCTACACTCAGCTATCCTCCGTGATATGGTCTGTGCCGAGGAGCGACCGACTATTTCTGCTGGGTGATTTCAACGCGCGTGTTGGGCGTGATGCATCGGTGTGGACAGATGTTATCGGTTCACATGGCATTGGTTCAGCGAATGCGAATGGTGTCAGACTGCTCTCACTGTGTGCCACTCACGGCCTGACGATCACGAACACTCGGTTTGCACTGAGTGCGAGTGATATAGCAACTTGGGCGCACTCACGGAGTGGTCACGCTCACCTGCTCGACTATGTCATCGTACGTCAGCGTGACATGCATGAAGTGCGCATGACACGTGTACTGAGTGGAGTTGAGTGTGGCACTGGTCACAAATTGGTGCTGACCAAACTGTACATATGTTTTCGTAAATCTATATATTGCACTCCCGCCGTGAATCAACGTAAATTTAACATTCTCTCCCTTGGTACTGTGGCGAAACGTATTGAGCTGGAGAAGGCGATGGCTGCACGCCTGTGTGGTGATGTGGACTGCATAGCCACAGTGGGCGACCTGTGGCACCACATTCGCGACCAGATGACAGCTGCTGTCGAGGAGACCATCGGGCGCGCAAACTGTAAGCGGCTTGACAACAATGCGAGCAGCGCCATGCATACCGCAGACCGACAATCGCTATGTTCCTCGATTTCAAGAGTGCGTTCGATTCAGTCGATCAATCGATTCTGTTCGAAATACTTGCGCGAAAAGATGTTCCCACGAAATATGTGAACATCCTTCGTGCTCTATACTCGAACACCACAGGCCGCATCAGGGTCTATGGTGTCCTATCGGATAGCTTTTCGACTACAAGTGGCGATCGTCAGGGTTGGCCGGTTTCCCCGTTTTTGTTCAATTTCGTCGTGGATTCTATCATGGAGTGTTCCCTTGCGGAATCTCACGATGTAGGCGTTGAGCGGCTGCCTGATGAAAGGTTAGTTGATCTAGATTATGCGGACGATATCGTCTTGCTTTTCGACAATCAACCCTGAATAGCTTATCCAGAGTGGTCCCATTATTTGGCATGCACTCCGCACCTTCAAAGTGGAAAGTGTTGCTGCAAGACCACCAGCCACTTGATGGCCTTTTGTCGCTTGCTAACGAGGAACTCGAGGTGGTTGATCAATTCACTTATCTTGGCAGCTGCATCAGCAATGATGGGCGCATAGAAACTGACGTGAGCTCACGCATTGCAAAGGCCAGAGCTGCGTTCTTGAACCTGCGTCATCTTTGGCGACAGAAGGGAGTTTCCCTCCGTCTGAAAGGCCGTGTAAACAAGGCCACAGTGAGGGCCGTTCTGCTCTATGGGAGTGAAACTTGGCCCCTTCCGTCTGAAGATTTGAGGCGCTTTCAAATCTTTGATCATCGTTGTCTGCGAAGCATTGCTGGTGTCGGATGGCACCAGCGTGTCCGCAACTATGATGTGCGTAGGCGAGTACTAGGTGGTGATGATCATGCTAGCTCCCTAGAACAACAGATAGCACTGAATAAGTTGCGTTGGCTCGGGCACGTGCTACGCATGCCTGGTCACCGCTTGCCTAGGAGGGCCTTGTTCAGTCTACCAGGTGTAGGATGGCGCAAGGCTCGAGGTGGACAGAAGTTGACTTGGCAGCGGGAAATGAAGTCACTGACGACCAAACTGGGTGCCGTTGGTCCGTCTCGCCTTCCGGGTTGGAGTCCACGTGACTCACCTTGTGCTTGGCTAGAGACTTTACAGGACATGGCTCGCAACCGGCACCAGTGGCGCGTCTGCTGCCGTCTCCTAATCGGATTGTCTGTTTAAAGTGTGTTTGGTGCTGAGTTATCTGCGGGGTAATGGCTGCTTATGACGCGTGGCAGTGAAAGCCGCAAGGAAGCTGTCTCGCCGATGCCGCCTTATCTTTGCACGATAGCCAGCTGTTCGTGACGGTATGTTGTCTACGCAAGGTGTAGGCGCCTTGACCCTGAATGTTTGCTTAGGGCATTAAGGTTTTCAGGTAAGTCCCTCTTCTCTCCCTCTTATTTTTTATTTCATAGGTCTTCATGGTTGTATGGCAGCGAAGCATCAGTTCAAATGGCTGATGTACTGCTGTTGATGATGATGATGATGATGATGATGATGATGATGATGATGATGATGATGATGATGATGATGATGATGATGATGATGATGATGATGATGATGATGATGATGATGATGATGATGATGATGATGATGATGATGATGATGATGATGATGATGATGATGATGATGATGATGATGATGATGATGATGATGATGATGATGATGATGATGATGATGATGATGATGATGATGATGATGATGATGATGATGATGATGATGATGATGATGATGATGATGATGATGATGATGATGATGATGATGATGATGATGATGATGATGATGATGATGATGATGATGATGATGATGATGATGATGATGATGATGATGATGATGATGATGATGATGATGATGATGATGATGATGATGATGATGATGATGATGATGATGATGATGATGATGATGATGATGATGATGATGATGATGATGATGATGATGATGATGATGATGATGATGATGATGATGATGATGATGATGATGATGATGATGATGATGATGATGATGATGATGATGATGATGATGATGATGATGATGATGATGATGATGATGATGATGATGATGATGATGATGATGATGATGATGATGATGATGATGATGATGATGATGATTGATTGATTGATTGATTGATTGATTGATTGATTGATTGACAACAATGCGCATTGGTGTCGGAGAAGAATGCAGCATTTGCTGCACATGTGGCAGACCCCAGTGACTTGGGGAAGAAGAGTCAGTTTCGCAAAGTTCGACGACGACTGACTCGAGAGCTCCGTCGCATTAAAAATACGTGGTGGACGGAGAAGGCGAAGCAGATGGAATGCTACCCCGAACGCCACCAACACAAGGAATTCTTTGATTGGTTGAAGGCGGTGTATGGACCAAGATTGGAGCCGCTGAGGAGGCTGATCGGTGGTAGTTCAGGCAGCACACAGACTGCAGACACAATGCAGATCTGGCAAAAACACTATGACTGTCTCTTGAACAACCGTTCAGAGATCGGCTGGTGTACATTGAACGGCCTCAAGCAGCACGATGTGAAGGCGAGTCTGGCGGACACGCCGACACTGGATGGGACGCAGAGAGCAGTTGCTCAGCTGCGAAACGGCGTGTGCCGGTGACGACGGGATCCCGCCTGAAGTATTGAAACACGGCGGACCCGTGTTGGTGACTGCGTTGCACCACTTGGTGCAACATGTATGGATTGAGGAGGAGGTGCCTACTGAGCTGAAGGATGCCCTTGTGCTACCACTTTACAAGGGCAAAGGGAGCAAGCAATGTTGCACGAATTGTCATGGCATCAACTTGCTGAGTTGTGTGGGCAAGGCGATTGTCCGAATCCTGCTCAACCGCCTCGTCACTCAGGTTGTGAAACCTAACGTGGCGGAAGAACAATGTAGATTCCGTTCGGGTCGCAGCACTATAGATATGGTGTTTGCGGCTGGTCGGTTGCAGGAAAAGTGCAGAGAACGACACCAGCCGTTGTACTCACTTCGTGTTGATTTCACCAAGGCATTTGATACGGTGAACCGCGAGGCATTATGGCTGGTGTTAGATAAGTTTGGTTGTCCGAGTAAATTTGTAAGTTTAAATGAATGTCTGCACAATGGTATGCGGGCGAGGGTGCAGCTGAGTGGACAGACCTCGGATGACTTTGCAGTTATCTCTGATGTGAAGCAAGACTGTGTCTTAGCTCCTGCCCTGTTTAATTTTTATCTTCATGCAATGATGCCTTGTGCTTTTGATGCCGCTCTTGCTTAGGATGTTTGTGTGGAGCACCGTATTGATGGTGAGTTGCTGAACATCCGTCGTTTCGGTGCGAGAACTCTAGTTTGTGAGACAACTATTTGTACGCTGCTGTTTGCTGACGACTGCATTGTTTGCACACAGCGCGGATAAGTTGCAGCACATAACTTTGACTCTCGCTTCGACAACGGCCAAATTCGGGTGCACCATAAACACAAGCAAAACTGTCTGTCTCTTTCAGCCTTCACCGGAGGTGCAGTCTTCAATATTGCCGCGAATCAGCATTGGTGCTGAATTATTGGAAACCACCTCCCGCTTCTGCTACCCTGGGAGTGTGGTGTCGACTGACCAACAGCTACACAGTGAGCTTCGTATCCGCGTCTCGAAGGCAGCGGCGTCGTTCGGGAAGCTTGAGTACCGAGTGTGGGACAAGCATCAGCTTACATTTGGCACGAAGCTGATGGTGTACAAATCCATGGTGCTGTCTGTTCTTCTGTACGGCAGTGAAACGTGGACGATGTACTGGCAGGATGTGCGATATCTCGAGCGGTTCCAACAACAGTGATTGCGACGGATTATGCGCATCGGATGGGGCGCAAAGTTGCAGACACGGAAGTGTTGCGCCGAAGTGGAATGTATGCAGTGGACTGCATACTTTCGCTGAGATACCTGAGATGGCTCGGTCATGTGGTCCGTATTTATTCGACGCGGTTACCGAAACAACTATTATATGGTCAGCTGAGGATGGGGAAGCGGCATGTGGGGAAACCAAAGTTACGTTACCACGGCATGATCAAAGTGAGCCTCTCATGTTCAAATCTTGGTTGCAGGTCATGGGAATCGAAGGCGGTTGATCGGCGTGCATGGCGCGATCTGATCACGAAAACCGTTGCCGAAGTGCGGGAGAAAGATCTCATGCATGCAGAGAAGAAGCGGCAATCGCGGAAACAACCGGCGCCGATGGGTTGTACTCCATCGACATCGAGTGCATGGTGCTGTAGCATATGCGGTCGCGAGTGCCTGAGTCAGGCAGGCCTAGTGAGTCATGAGAGAGGCCACTCGGAACCACCACCGAAGCAACGACGTGTCCTGCAGAGAACGTAGGCAGAACCGATGCAGCGTTTGTAGGTACGCTGCATTCGATTTACTAACCGCGTGCTTGCTTGCTATGTCTCTTTATTTCAGGTGGTGGGTTTGCAATTTTGTCCTAATGCTTTTCTTTCTCATAATAATGTCTACCTGTACTCTCCTCTACAAACTTGCACACGTCGCTTAAGCTAATTGTAGTTAATTTCGATAACATTTTCGCGTTTGTGGCATTTCCGTAAAACATACTTTCTGACCTCTTGAACTTGTTTCGGATTCTTATGGAAAGAACTTTTATCATATTTCCATTTAATTTTGACTTCTGTGACTGTTTCCTGATGCATTACTCCTTTTATGTTCTTGGTTTTATTTCTCTCAAGTGATTGGCTTTTGCTTGTTATCCACGGTGTGGCTGCGCTTGAGGTGCATGTTGACAAGGTGTCTACCTGTCTGTTACCCACTACCTAGTCCATACTGGCTCTAGGAAACAGTTGGTCGTTGCTGGCTGGGACGGGTTGCACGGTCCTTTCGGCCTTTTTAGGATCGAAGGTTGTTTCCATGCACTCAATGTGTAGCGGACTACGTTACGGCCGCTGCCTTTTGTGCTCTTGATTCCCAAATATAGCATGCTTGTGTTTGCTTGTGAAGGAGTGTGAGTCGGCTCCATTGATGAAACGTGGCTCCAATCCACATGTCTCCCGGTCTTATTCCTTCGGGTTTACACTAGATGGACCGTGGGTGGTGCAGCTCAAGCCATCCATGGTCCCTCTAGGCGCAGATGTCCTGTGGCTGGTCACTGTGACAGGCAAATCCGAAACTGGATGCCGCCAACCATATATATAATACCACACTTTACCAATTACAGTATAACTGGCTGAGTGCCACAACACACGATTCGGGTCCTCAACGAAGGTCTTTGGCTCGAATGCCTGTCCACAAGGCTGCGAGGAGGTGGCAATGATTTAGCCTTACGGAAATGGACACCATCCCATTTCACACCCATGACTGGATGACCAGGCGACTGAGTTTGTTTGACCTCCAACAACTGACCAACCTGGTATTAGTAGCTCTCAAGGGGCATAGTTGCACCTCTCAGTATAACTCAATGGTTCAGGGAGGTACGCAAACTTTCGCACCATGTTAAGGTCCTCTCTCGTTGCGACTGTCTCCAACTGTTACTGATTGCGATGTTTTCGATTTGTTTCCACTGCTGGGCGCCATTTCACCTTTCTACGCATGCTGTGTTGTAAGTTAGTGCCCGCGAGGTAGAGACTACCATCTTCGTGCAAGTGTAGCAGCCGCTCAGCATTACCATTACGGGAGCCTACCCGTGTTGGCCGTCTAGATGAGCTCATCATTAGAGTTTTCTAACTTGGACGTTTAAATCTCCAGCCAGCGCCGCAGTATTCGTTATTCTTCAGTAACGGAGAAGCGCTTTCAGTTGGTTATAGAATTCATTTTGTACCGTCAGCGCTAAAATTTGTGGGCACTTAGGCCGCAGTGACAAACAAGCACCCTTTGTCCCCACGCGACTTGGATGCTCTGAACGAGCCAGCCAATCTGACAATGCACATCCGGCTGTTCATTGGGGTCCAACCGATCAGGGCACGTTTAGCCATGGGGCTAAGATCTGCTTCATTTCCGGACAAGCACAGTAAGAAAATACCGGCAGTGTTGCACGTTGCGGATTGCAGGGTAATTAAAGAACTCGAATCCTGCAGGCGTGTTTCTGACAAACAGCAGATATCGATTGAGAGGGTGTCCAGTATTCGGGTAATTGCTGCCTGTTGGCCAATCTGCAACATTTGTGCACATTGAGGTATGTCAATCTTAGCGATGATCGAGGACTCCAAATAGAAGCAGATAAACGGACGTGGTCCGTTTGGCGACTGGACAGGAACGACGCCTTGCGATTGCATATGAGTCGAAACTATAAGGTAAACGGTTACTGAACCAAGATGGGGGATGGCCAACAATTGCGGAATTTCAAGCAGGGGAAAGTGCAATTGGAGCTCGACGATCACGGCGTAAAAGCGAGAGAATGGGGATGAGAAGACGGAAATGCGGGAGCAATAGCATCTAAACCCCTATGCACCCTGCTCGATGCAGCTTGTACGACGGCCAGAACCTCAAGAAATTGCTTGAAGAACGGTTTATTGTGTGTCGTGAACAGTATATTATCAGGTTGCCCAAGCCTTTGCAAGAGAACGAGTAGGGTTCTCAACCAAAGCCTTTAGTTCAAAAATCCGACAGCAAGGCAGCGAGCTTTTGACACTGGGCTACTGAAAGCTCGTATTATGAAGTAAGGAGCCACCCTCACTTCAACCTCAAACTTGGAGAGCAAGGAAACTGCGTTTAACCGTTGACCAATCTGGTATGTGTGGCTCTGAAGGTGCTAGAGTACCACCCAGCATAGCTCAATGGGTCGCTGAAACACGTAAACCATCGCACCACGTTAATTCCAGTCTCGTCACGATGATCCTGAGTTTTCCACGACAAGTGCGGTTCGCCAGGCTTGTCCTAAATTACCTTTCCTTTTCAACTGTGTTATCCAAATGATCATGAGTGACTCCATTCTTTCAGATTCTATCGGACTAGAAGTTCTGTCAAGTGACCGACTGACAAAACTAGAGTATGCGAACGACATAGCTCTTTTGAAATGCTTGCGAATATGCGTAACTAGGGATATGAATGTTGGTATTGCACTGCTCTTCGAGCTGAACGATTATTTTGCAGACGTTTCGCCGCTAGACTAGGCAACATTGTCATTGCGGCTTTAAGGTCCTGTTTCGCAATGTCTCGTAAGTGACTTCGAGATCTGTGTGCTTATTGATCGGATGCTGTTTTGAATATCGGGCCTCAATAAACTCACGCGCTTGCTGGCTTGTGGCTCTTCCGAGTATTTCGGCGTGCTCTAGATCGAACTGGTGGCCTTCGGCATCCATATGCACGGACATCAAAGAATTCTGATCATGACGGCGGGTTGCTAGGCTATGTTCATGTTGCCATGTGTCAAGCTTCCTTCCTGTTTTCCATATGTAGTATTTATCACAGTTCCGGTAGCAGATCCTGTAGGTTACACTAGTGTCTTCCACTGGCTTTCATCTTTCACTTTGAAGAGTTTATTTCGAATTGTTTCTGTTGGTTGGTGGGCAATGTTGACTCCCAAGGGTAACAGAAGCCTCACTACATTTTCAGAGATTCCGTTGACGTAAGGCAACACGGCTCGTTTTTCAACTGTTGCATTTGTTGAGGTGTGTTGTGTTGCCTTATTTAGGGCCAAGCAGCGCAGAATGTAGTCTAATGAGTACGAATTCCGTTTGAACAGGCTGAAGAGATGGTCTTCCTCCGCTGCTGCGTGCTACACTAACGAACAGCTGGTCTTCATGAATGGTTGAGAAGGCAGGTTTTGCCACGGATTCTGCACTACCGTCCTCCGATCAACCATCCTTTGGCTTGGAAGACGACGAATGCTGCGCCTACTGATCACTGATGCACACAATAGGTAGCATACATTTCAAATGGTGGTTGACCGATTGAGAGCAACATGCTTAGACTAGCTAGGATCACAGTTGACTGATGCATTGGAAAAAGCAGTAGCCATCAAAACACAAAACGAAATGCCACACCAAACGTAAGCTTGAAGAGAAGCTGAATTTATTTTTACAAAAGTAACCAACTAGCGAAGAAGATTGGTGGGTTACGAACCTATCCAAAAGGTTTACCGAACGCTGAAAAAGCAGTTATTGTCCGAGGTATGCAGCTCAATGTCAAGGACTCCAATCCCATCGATTTCCTCGTTGCATTGGAATCAACGCTAAAGTCATACAACATTGCACCTGAGGCACAACCAGAGATCAGACTCCGGTTTATTCCGGCTCTTAGTCATGAAGTTGAAACCAACATATTCAGCACAACGGAACAAAATGCTCTGATGAATTTCAAAAAGGACAAGGGCATAGTTTTTTGCCAGCTGACAAAAGATGCATAACGGTCCTAATGGACAAAACCGATTACATGATGAAGGCACAACATCTGCTCAGCGATAAACGAAGATCCGATAAAACTCTTAGAAGGCAACATCAAGCGCACATTGCTAAAACTAGAACAAATGGGCGAATCACAAACTTGGAACCTAAATTGATGAAGCCACAAGATTCGATACTACCGCGATTCTACGGTCTACCAATGGTACATAAAAACTGAGTGCCTCTCCGTCCCATCGTGTCGCTACCTAAAGCACTAAACTACAGGTTTGCAAAACTTCTAGAGACGGCTGAAACATCTGATTTCGGGAACAGTACACTCGATCAACTCAGCAGAACAATTCCTATCAAAACTGAAAAGCACAAAAGTGAAAAGTACTGCTTCAGGACTGGACCGACACTCCTCCGGTTCTAGTTATCACCGAATAGCCACTAGAATTGGTGCATCGGTTCACTTACCTTGGTAACTGCCACCTCTGGTGGTCACCTCACCGAGGAAGTTACTTCGCTTGTGAGTAAGGCTTTCCAGAGATTCATCCATCTATGGGGACGACTGGATATCAGCTTATCAGTGTATAACGCTGCGGTAAGGCCGGTCTTGCTGTATGGATCAGAAAGCTGGCCAGTTCGCTGCGAAGACATTAAACGCTTGACCGTCTTTGACCAACGGTGCTTGCGGAGTATTGCTCACGCCTATGCGAACACCGGGTGAGCAATGTTGACGTCCGCCAGTTGGTTTTTGGCAAATTGTCTTCTGGTTCCCTACTTTAGTGTTTATTTATTTATAGTCGCTTACGTTGGCCAGGCCATGCCCGTTGACCGGCTTCCTCGGCGTGCGTTATGTACTGTGGCTGCTCCAAGTTGGGCGAAACTGCGAGGTGGCCAGTTCATGACGCGGCATAGAGGCATGAAGAAACTGACTGAGAGATTTGCTCAGCCTGGTGCATGCCGTTTTCGTGGATGGTCTAGGCCGTATCAGACATGACGCAGTCACATAGTCCGTGGCGTTCCTGCATTTGTTTTCTTGCATGTGGTTATTAATTTTCGTTAATGCACTTCTCGCTTCCATTTTCTTTGTATTCAATCCCCCTATTTTGCCGTTGTTATTTTTGCAAAGTGAGTCGTGACAACTGGACCCATCGCACTTCTTTGCTTAGTTCATAGTTCTTCAACTTAACTAGCATGTAGCATGCCGTAGAGTTCGGTACTTGGTCCTCGCCTGTTGTTATATTTTACTAACGATCTAGCGAGTTATCATCTCTGAACTTTTACTCTTCGCTGACGACGTTAAGGTTTGTTGTGCAATTAAGGGCTGGGACAATAACGATACCTTCCATCGCGGCTTCAATGAGGCCTGTAATCGGTTGGTGAAGATCGCGCTGCTGCGTTGTCTACATCTGTCCTTGACGCCTACATTTGGGTCGCACGATCTGAAGACCACGTCTCGGGAACGTGAGCTTATTTTGCTGGTGCAGGACGACCTTGGTTGTTCTTGCTGTCCGAGTCAGCTTCAACGGAGATAACCAGCATGCTAGTCTCTTGCGGAAAGCACTAGGGAGTTTAGATTCATCCAGCTTGTCTCTGATGTTCAGTGTCTACTTGCGTCCCTATGTCGAATACGCTATCCAGGTTTAGCAACCTTGACTAAAGCATGACTTCGCAGCGCACAAGAGCTCGCAACGTTCCTCACTGAATATTGTCAAAGGTTTGCACCATCTTCCGTACCAGGAACAACTGAAAAAACTCTGACTACTGGACGCTAACGGGAGCTACGTGGAGACTTCACATTAGTATGCCCAATACTGTAAGATCCAAGTTACGGATGCCGCCACCATTTGAAACTTAGCCTGAATACCAACGTCAGAGGTAATGGCTTGAAACCGAGTCAACAATACTGTCGTCTAGATTGCCGACAAATTCACCTCTCCGTCCGAGTCTACTAACCCTGGAACGCCCTTCCAAACTTAGCTGGTTGTGCCCCCACCATAGTCCTTTTCAGAAAGCGATTGGATATCGCACTGAGCTCCCGAGATTCTGTTACGTGAATGCATATTCCGTGATATATTGCAGGCTAACTAGCTTATTTACAATTATACCCCACAGTAACGCACGTGAATCTGTGCATAGGGATGAGGACTCTGATTGTTATTTGCAATAAGCATCAGCCATAGTTTATTATTCCGATTTGCATGATACCATCTCACTAAAATGCTACTTTTATATGCAAATATCGCTCCATCGATGCGCGCACTTTATTTGATCTACTTGTATAATATTCGAATTTGCACTTTTCCAGTACCAACCTACGGAACATTAAACTTGTGCTTTTTTACTCTCCGTAAACCGTTATATCATAATGTAACCCGGAGTTCATCCGGTAAATGTGCGCTGAACGCACCCCAACATCATTAGATCACGTTGTCGTGGTGTCGAGGCAAACGAGCTTACGATCGATCATCTCCATTTGGATTTAGAACATCAATCAGAGATTCAGTGCGGCTCTGCATCGGGCCACTAGTTAAGTCCAGCTCAAGCTGTGAACTCTGTTAGAGGTTTCATTGCTTGTACTTAGCATCTGCGGTATGGCTCATTGACTTCAGCATGTTTAGTAGCTTTGCTTCACTCTATATGTACGACCGTATTACCCACGACGACGAGTCCTGCTGAGAGCGTAGGTAGAACCGGTGCAGCGTTTGTAGGTACGCTGCATGTAATTTACTAACCGCGTGCTTGCATGCTGAGTCTCTTTATTTGAGGTGGCGGGTTTGCTATATTGTCCTAATGTCTTTTTATCTCATAATAATGTCTACCTGAACTATCTTTAATAAACTTGCACACGTTTCATAAATTACTTCGATGACATTTTTGTGTTTGTGGCATTTTCTTAAAACCTATTTTCTGACGTCTTGAACTTATCGCGGAGTTGTTCGTAACGAATTTATTACATATGCTCATTTGATGCAGAGTTATGTCACCGTATCTGATGACCTTCCTCCAGCCCTTTTCAAATTCGGGGGACCTGCTCTTGTGGATGATTTACACGAGTTACTAGTGAGACTGTAGGAGCAGGAAACTGTCCCAACCGATTGGAGCCGCTCCATCATAGTCCCAATTTTCAAAGGAGGCTCTTGATCGGAATGCGGCAGCCATAGAGGAATCAGTCTGATCGCCATCGCCTCCAAATTGCTTGCCTCTGTCATCCTTCACAGACTGACTGGCACTCGTGAAAGCCAGATTCGTGAAGAGCAAGCTGGATTTCGTCGAGGTCGTAGCTGCATTGACCACATCTTCACCTTGCGTCAGTTGTTGGAGCACCGTCACATATATTGGCGGCCCACCGTTGTCGTGTTCCTCGATATCAAAGGTGCATTCGATTCGGTGGATAGACATGCACTTTGGGACTGTCTACTCAGGAAAGGTGTACCTGAGAAATATGTGAATATTATCCGAGCATTATATGCGCGTAGCTCGGGTAGAGTGAGGGCTTACGGCAAGTTGTCGTCGCCCTTTAATATCTCCAGCGGCGTGAGACAAGGATGCCCACTGTCACCTTTCCTCTTCAACTTCGCTGTTGACGAAGTCATGGAAATCGCGTTCACAGGGCACGACTTGGAAGGTGTGGAGCTACTCCCAGGAGAACGACTTCTTGATTTAGAGTATGCTGATGATATTGCCCTCATCTGTGACAGCTCACAAACGTGCCAAGCGGTACTGGACAGATTAGCACTAGCTGTCCGTCACTTCGGGCTTTGCTTCGCACCCTCGAATTGCAAAGCGTTCCTCCAAGATTGGTCTGGACCGCCTCCTACGCTGACCCTTGGTGGGAATCAGCTAGAAATCGTTCAAAAATTCAACTACCTGGGAAGTTGTATCAGCGCCTGTGGGATTGAGGATGAGATTACGAATCGTATAGCAAAAGCTCGGGGCGCTTTTGCTAACCTTCGCCACTTGTGGCGCCGGCGCGACATCACTCTTGCCCTGAAGGGTAGAGTGTACAATGCAGCAGTACGTTCGACCCTATTGTACGGTTGTGAAACCTGGCCGCTTAAAGCAGCGGACCTGAAGAGGCTAGTTACGTTCGACCTCCGGTGCCTTCGTAATTTAGCTCACGTTTGGTGGGAACACCGCGTGAGTAACGAGCGTGTTCGACGCCTTGTTTATGGCACAGGAAAAGGAACTGAACCGCTCAGCACCGTTATTTCACGCATCAGGCTCCGATGGCTCGGCCACGTGTTGCGCATGCCAGCCCACCGACTTCCGCGACGTGTGTTGTTTGCGCGCCGGGGGTGTGGATGGAAGAAGAGGAGGGGTGGCCAAGCGATGACTTGGTCCAGAGGAATGAAGACCCTCACTTCTGAGCTGGCCTCGGTTGGAGCGTCTCGGCTCCCTGGTTGGGGTCTGAAAGACGATGAACACGTTTGGTTGGACACACTTGCTGATATGGCTAGGGGCCGACCTCAGTGGCGTTCATGCTGTGCGTTTCTTTGTCCTACCCCATCCCTCTTAGCCTCCCCTCCAACCACGATCTCATTACTTAGCCTCATATAATTTTGCATAATAATTTTTTTTTGGGTGCACAGCAGCCGGCTGGTAGCTTACCGGAACGATGCCCATCCGTTACCGGTAGCTCAGCCAGCTTTCACCAGTTGTTTTTTCTCTCCTTTTTTCTTTGTATTGCGGCACAGTAGTTGAGGTGTTTCCCACCTCTAGCTAACGTGTATGATGATGATGATGATGCATTGTTCGATTTACTTTATTTGATCTCGTCGTTTCAAGTGATTGACTGTTGCTTGATATCGCCGGCGTGGTTGCGCTTGATGTGTATGTCGACAAGGTGCCTACCTGTCTATTACCCACTACCTCGTCCACACTGGCTCTAGGAAACAGTTGGTCGTTGCTGAAGGGAACGGGGCGCATGGTCCTTATGGCCTTGCCAGGCTCGAAGACTGGTTCCATCCAGTGTATAGCGGACTACGGTTCAGCCACCGCCCTGTGTGCGACTGATTCTCAAATACAGCGTGCTTGTGTTTGTCTGTGAAGGAGTGTGGGCCGGCTCCGTTGATGAAACGTGGCTCCAATCCACATGCCTCCCGGTCTTATTCCTTCGAGTTTACACTGGATATGGGGTGTGTGGTTGGAGCTGTGGGTAGTGCAGCGCAAGCCATCCATGGTCCTTCTATGCGCAGACGTCCTGTGGCTGTCCCGTTGGCGGCCACTGTGACAGGCAAATCCGAAACCGGATACCGCCATCCATATATTCCGGGTTATCAGATTGAACTCGCTTTAAAAAAGCGTCAAATGTTCGAAGCCAGCAGATCTACTTTGTAGGTGCATCTGGAGCATTCAAATCACTGTCGAATTTGTCCAGACGACAGTGGCAGTCCATGTTGTTGGACCAGTAACCTGGTGCGTTAGACGACTATAGCCCAACAGACGGAATAACACGGAGTACGAGTTATACACTTTACTGGCTTATCAACGAAACTGCATCATCCGAAGGTATTAGAGGGGATTACGATGCAATGTGTAAAAGAGGGCAAGTTAATACCATATGACAACTGGGATAGTCTCTTTACTCCAGACTTGTTCGAACAGGAAGGTCAGGGCTTTGCAGATGGTTTCACCGTTATCCTTAGAAAAGGTGGATTCGATGGAATCCAAGCCAGAAGCTCGAGAAAATTTAGCTTGTGATCACATTTCTGACCACAACTTCTGAGGTAACCGTCCATGGCCCAGCCTGCATCACCTTCGTAGGAAGAAGTCCGGAAGCAAGGGCCAGCTGAACTTATCTCGAAGGTGCTCCGCCCACAGAGCCATACGACACTATTTATTGTGAATCAGGACACCCATGTCGTACTTGATCGTCTCACTGACCGCTGGTTTTCTGGGACCAATGGTGCAAACCGGTTGGGGGAGCTTGCGATATTTGCTTATCGCTTCCGCCTCCTCCACTACTTGAGCCCTACTGATCAACCAGGTTAGTTCTCCTAGTCCTTCTGATCACACTGTGCTAAGAACTATCTGGGAATTTTCTTATATATCCCAACTGGTTCACCGATTCTCGCATATCCAGTGACTGATGCGGTGACGATTGATAGTGCTACAAGCAGATGCTCCTGCGTCGTGCATGGCTTCCTATATCCTATTTCATTGAAGCCAAATGTCATTGAGACGAGAAACGCTAGTTCGGTACGCAAAGCTTGTCTGACCGGTGACTGAGATTACTACACTGTCTCCAATCAAGGGTGGCTCTTGGTATGCCTCCCGGCAATATTCAGGGAAAAATCACAGCGTACCATGGCATGATCAGAGTCGATGCAACTATTCCAGGACGCGCGACAATCTAGGATGTAACCACACCACCTGTAACTTAAAACAATGTGATCTCTTTGGGTCCCTCGCTGGCCAGCTATAAGGGGACGCCAGGTGTCATATAGGCACACACTGTCTAAAAATGGTGCTACTAAGAAACAGCCGGTGCTCCGCACACAGCTGCAACAGACGCTCACCGTCGTCCGTACCATTGGAGCTTTTGCAGAGCTCAGACGGCCTACTCGCGCATTCATATCCCCTGTAGCAACAATATCTGAACTGGTAACACTGCAAAACCGTGTTCAGTTCGTGGCAAATGGTGTCCTTGGCAGCATCAGAACTACGATCGGTGGAGGCATATGTGGAAACCACAAACGAACAGCGTCTAATGCTACTTCGTGTACCAACCTTAGTTGATGTCGTCAGGCGGTCTGCATATAAACGGCTACTCACGGGAATCCAGTCAACCAATGATGACATGGCTTTAAACCTAGGAATGATTCCCACACCAGCTTGACCAGCGGTTGCCGCATCAGCGTTTCCATATTTGTGCAACCAATAGCGATAAGATTAGTCGAGCGCGATTAATTTAACAACCCTGTCAGGTTCATTGATCCTAGTTTCGGACACGCAACACTTCAATATCCAGGGTGTATAGCGTGTGTACAAGTGCAGTCTGCTGACTATTTCTACGGACGCTGAACGCCGCAATAGATACGGGACAGCGTGGCCTCTAAGAGGCCGATGCCGATAGGCGTCCAATGGGTAGTGCGGGAAGATTGCTGCAGATAGTATAACTCCAGTATCATTGCGGCTGCTATCTGTTAAGCTGGGAATTATAGAAGGAAGGTTAGTAATAGAGATCGTGTGTGGAGTAACAGGAACAGGCGGAAAACAAAGAAGAGGTGCGCCAGCAGCAGTATGTTTTCGCTTATCCACCCGGCTGTATACAGCGAATAAGGCGACCCTTGGTAAGCTGTGCGACGGCCGATGCAGGATGTGGATGACGCCCAGATATAGACAGGAGGACGATTAAGGTCCTCAACCAAAGCCTTAGCTCAAAATCCTATCCACAAGATAGCGGATGTAGCAACGATTCTGGTTTAGGGAAATCGGTGTTAACCCATCCTACCCCCACGTGGAGGAATAGGAGTCTGAGTTTATCCGACCTCTAACCTTTGACCAACTTGGTAGGAATAGCTGCCAGCTGACCCCAAGAGCACCACCTAGTATAGCTCAATGCGTCGAAGAGGTATGTGGGCCATTGCACCACGCTAAGGTCCATCCTTATTGCGATGACCAAGGTTCAGTGGTACGTATCAGTTTGAATTTAGCATCTTAGCGACGCTCATAGTGCTAAGCACTGATCGCATTCGCACTACCCCCTACCATCCTGCTTCGAATGGTATGGTCTAGCTTTTCCACAGGTAGCTTTAGACGTGTTTCCTTGTCTTAGACATACTCAACTGGACAGAAAACTTATCGATGGTACTGCTAGGAATCCGCACAGCGATCAACAGATAATAGAACTTTTGGCGCTGAGTTGGTCCATTGCCGAACCTCACAACTTCCTGGAAATTCCTTCTCCTGCGCTCCAAGATCTTGTTTCTACAACGCGACCTATGCCCAACATTCGACTGCCAAGCTACGCTTATCTCAATCATTTGAACCTGCAACCCAAACACATGACTTTTGTTCTTCACTCTCTACATGGTTACTCGCACGTTTTCACTCGAATTGACGTCTTCCGCAGGCCGTTAGAACGTCCATACAAAGAGTTATTTACGATAACTCATCGCAGTCCGATCATTCATTCACCCACACCACGGCAAACGCGAAGCTGTTGGCATCGACTGAGTCAAGGTCGCTCATTTCTAATCTGATGACAATCTCGAAGCTGACGATAGGTCACAAGTTTCGCCACTTCCAGCCGAACTGGGCGGCTGCAGCTCCACAGACCTCGACACTCCGCAGTTCCGAAATTGACCTCGTCCGCAGCTAACCGCCTCTGCCTATTTTCCGCACTTTCATTTTCTTTCGGCTAGACCGAAACGCACAAATAAATAAAGGTATTAAAAACAAAAAAAATTAGAGCAAAATTTTTTAAACCCATAGTTTCCATTTTATTCCCTTCTTTTTTTGGTAAGTGCTGTCGCCGTTCGTTTGCTCTAGTTACTCGCACGTTCTTGACGTCCCACATTTTAATTCCTTGTTATACTACCGACAATCCAACGTTCAAATTTCATCGGACATTACGTGGTCAAACACTGCTTGATCGAACACAATGTTTTGCGCTTACAGGGAAGACACGGTGGGACCCCACTGGAGTTTGATCGTATTGGCGCTTCCCCACAATTGCATCAGGCTTCTCCACCTGGTGTCGCAGAAAGCTAGCCGGTGATGGATAGTTCTTATGTAGCTAGAAAGGTCACCCACAGTCCCCTTCTTAAAAAAGACTGTAACGACCCGGAGATTTCCCCGTGCCATTGTCGTATGATGTGTAAAATACTGTAAAATCATAGTTTTCTTTTATACCCAAGATTATTAGGTGGTTTCGCATCTTATATGCTGTTGTTTATATTCTCCTGCGTCCGACCGCTACCTCCAACGCTCCGGGAACATTCTTTACTCTACCTAGCTAGCTACTAGATGAAATGAAAATGTATCAGCTTATACGCCGTAACGGCGCTTCGCTGCCGCGCGACCACCACCAGTCGCGCGCGGGCTGAATATACCGCGAGGACGCCCACCCCTACGCGGATTCGAACCGGTGACCTTATGGTTGCAAAGCAAACGTGCAGGCCACCGGCCCGTCGGCCTAGAGAGATTGTACGTTTTGGCTTTAAACGTATACGTCGCATATTTTTATTTGGTTATGCGAATATAGCGTCCGATTATTGATTGAGTTATGCCTTTCTTCTTATGGTCCGAGGCAGACGATATAACTGCTAAGTTTCGGTCGGTATTGTAAGGCCTTTCATCTTTCCTATCCTTCACTTTGCTATCTTTATCTTGATTTCGCTTCTGCACTGTCGCTTCTCATACGTTTTACATGTTTTGGAGTGTACTGAACCACTGTGTTGTTGCTTCTTCTGTCAGTCCTTCTGTCTGTTTGTATATTGTATGTTTGCGGTAATCGAAAGCCATCGTTAACTGTCCAGTCACCATGGGTTCCACTCCTTTCCTCCTCCTCCTCACTCCTAGGAACACTATCGTAGGACTTGTCTGATTGCCAGAACCAATTTTTATTTGTTAAACTTTTCGTGCCGTTTTGTCTTCCACCATCTCTGATCGTCTTGGTATCCTGTCCTGAAAGTATGCTTATTTCTTCAATCACCCTCTATCCGAAGTACCAGTTGTCCATCTATATCTAGTTACTTTAAGCCACTTTTCATCGAATTTGCGATTTTAGGACTACACCTGACGCCATCGGTTATTCGCTCCAACCGCTCATAAGATACACCCGCTTCTATGGATGACACTTGTTCAAGTCCTATATCTACGGAGCCTAAGGCAACTGCTTCAGGCTCTTCTGGTGATAAGGTGACTCTGCTTTTGAAGGCCACCGGAAACGCTCCATTAATGAAAAAGAAAGTTTGGGCTGTGAGCCGAAAGCAGACAATCGGCTGGGTTGTCAAATTTTTCCGAGACTACATTTCATGCACTCCCAGTGAATCTTTTTTCGTCTATGTTAACCAGTCATTTGCTCCTTCAATGGATACAGAGATCGGACCCTTATATGACTGTTATAATGCTGAGGGAAAATTGGTACTGCACTATTGTAAAACTCAGGCTTGGGGATAATCTCGATTTATTTTCTTCTCTGACCTTGTAACTACAACTTTTCAGCTGGATGCCCTCGAATCCAATATCGGACATCGGTTTGTTCTCTTTCGATTCCACAGCACAATACTCATACGTCTAGTTTGTGATTCTGTGTCTGACTTCATTGAGTCAACCATTCACACATACCTGTTCCAACGGGGTGTTTACCCACGCTGTGCTTTCACCGAATTCGTGCTTTTTGGGGTTCACATACAGGTAACGTCAAACTTGTCTTCACTTTGTGTTTTCGTGCAACTTATGTGTACATACTTGTTGTGTTTTCTCTGGTAGTACAGCTAACCGACGCAACCACTCTGTTCACGATACAGCCACTTTCCAGATCAGAAGACAAAGGTCTCTGGCGGAACTTGTATAGAGCATAATATGGGGTGAAAATAAATACTTCGTGAGAAAGACCTAATTGAAAGTTCCTGACGATAGCAACTACTAGATGCGCATAAACTCGCATTTTGGCTGATCAAGTAGTGTGGTCACTGGAGGACTTCAAGTTAGGTCATTCTGATTGGTCCATCTCAAGGTAAAACGATACCATTGGCTTACTCTCGTTGGCTAACCAATCGGCCACAGGCGGCATACAAAAAATAATATAATAATAACAGGCGGCACACAACCACTCTTCTCCGAGCTGCTCCAGACACACAAACCCACACAGAGAGAGCTAGCTTCGATAGCCGCTATGAACAGGCCCCGGTGACCTCTCATTGTTCACCTTTATCAAACTACAACCACTCGCCCCCCCCCCCAACTTTTAACGAGTGAGCGGCGGTAAATGGGATTCTCGTTATCTAAAGCGGTTGGTAACAGCCAGTTACTTTCTCATGCTTTTCTGCACGACCCTATTTACGGAGGACGTCGTACCACACACTTACCAACTCTACTCCCCAGATCCCTATTCGTCTTGAGATAGCCGGAGAGAACGAAATAGTTCTGGTCAGTATTATTTAACTGTACATACAATGAATAATAATAGTTGTAAGTATGGCTAATAGATTGCGCGAAGAACTGAGTTCATAGCCTGATGGGATTCCTTTTGCAGTTATACTCATACATCCTGGGACGTATATCTTTACCAGAACATGATGCTTCGGGGGGTTACAATCGAATTCAAGGTTGCTAGCTAGTATCTTTAAATGAACGATGAGGGTCCTATACATATGTTGCGCGAGTTCATTGTACCCATGTGCGTGGAGTCGTAGTGGATTGCTGGATGCAATTCATATGTGTATAGTGTGTGGAAGTTTGGTCTGGTGTTAGCAGGAGTGAGTCACCCTGCGGCCAGTGCTTGGGCGTCACCAGTCTAGGTTCAGTTTAGTGATGGGTTTCATTTTGTTCTCATCACTTCTCTTCACCTTTCTTTCACTTGAATATTTTTGCTGCAAGCTCTTGCAATTCTGCATCCAAACCCAAGCGTTTGTGCCATTCTATTACATAATCAGAGCACTGATATTTTGCGCTGGACGAAAAGCTGTGCAACGCTTTTCTGCGTGCTTGTGACTACTTGATTAGAAGTGTTTTTGGAACGCTACAACTCTCTGAAAGGCTCGTACTACCATAAGATTGTTGACATTCCAGAGAGAGAAGTGAAACCGCTTTTCAATGCACGGCGATGGCGTGCGTATCAATCTATTCGATCAGACCGGACTACAAAACTATTCGTCGGCCGCTGGCCGAGTGGTCTGCACACCTGGCTTGCGATCATAAGGTCACTGGTTTGAGGGTGGGCGTCCTCGCGCTTTAGACAGCCCAAGAGCGACTAGTGGTGGTCGGGCGGCAGCGAAACGCCGTCACGTTGTACAGCTGACTGTTTATTTACAAAACTATGTATTCCCTAACAAGGGTCTATGGTACACCAGCAGTTCCTTGCTTGTTACATTTTTGACTAATAAACATTCTGTCCTTTATGAACTGGTTAGTATATTACTTCAGCGATATTAGCTATCAACTTTTTTCAACAACTGCAATTTTATTTCTCTTCTCATGTACTATCATATTCCCTTATTTAACCCTGTCCGTGGCGTGTGTTAGAGCTGAAATTTATCCCTCATGAGTGCGTAAAGCACATTTTTTCATTTGAATCTGTGATGCAAGACCGTTTGCAAACGTGGGGAAATTGGCTTTTTGTCGGAAGGTATTCCCCTACATCGGTCAATCTTGGAACTGCTGCACAGAAACAAGATCAAGCCTTCCCGAACCAACTTCTAGAACTAGTAAATACTAGTCCGCGACGGTGCGCGAAATTAAGCGCGGATATCAGAAGGCAATTGGAGTTGGCCACAGCGGACTGTATTCGATGGGTTGCAACAAGACGCGGACGGATGATGCGAGACAGGAGCCACATGTTAACGCGGGAACTTACAAGACGGGCAAGTGACGAGCCGGTTGTAAGGAAGATTAAAACAAGAAAGCATAAAGTACAATTGGCCAACAATGAAATTGTACCTAAAAGATAACAGTTATCTTTTCGGGACTTACAGAAATCCCCCTAGAAGGCTGGACAAAAGAAGCCTTCTATATCGAAAATGACAGGTGAATCGACGTTCATAGGGCAAACTCGTGCCGAGTAAGAATGAGCGAGCAGTCGAGCCAGGTGGGGTACACCGGAAGTCGGAGTCCGCTGTATCGTTTGTCATTTATTAGTTATTGATTGCAGGGTGGAGTGCATTTCGGCGAGCCGTTGAAGCGGGCTTGTCGGATTTCAAAAAAACTGACTGGTCCAGATAAAGGCCGATCGGACCTCAACCTCCGCTGCTGCCAAATGGGGCGCTTGGGAGTATTCTCTCCCCCTGCCACACCCCGCGCCCAAATACGACCCTCGTCTCACGAAGAAACTACCCTAGTCCTGCGGTGAAACGACCTGCGTCCGCGTTTGGATCTTCGTTGATTGTGACGATCCTCGAAAACGTCGCTCTTGAGGGCCGGTCCATCGAAGGGGAGGATTGGGTCATGTAAAGATGAGAAAGCAGATAAAAACACACAGAACACGCCAAAAAGAACGAAGAAATGATCAGCGTTCAAAAATGTTCGAGTATTTTGAGCTTTTGGATATTTGTTAGATGATTTTTCTCAGACGTCTTTGATCTTTTTGTGTTTTCAAAACGTTACTCGACCAAAAGCGGGGCAAATGGTTACACTATTTGCAAACTTAAAAGTCTTTACATTTTACATGATCGGAAAAGCGAATGGGCCTACGAATCTCCCGACCACAGCGACAGGCGGCAGGCTCACAGTAGACCATGACGTCGGACCGACCCTAGCTTGTGAACCTAAATCGGTCCCGCTGCAGGAATGCTACTTGTTTCTAACTTGGCGCGACTATTCGTAGCGTCACACGAAGTGTTCGAAGTAGCCATAGGCTCAACTGCCTCACCCATGAAAGTTGGTTTAAGTCGATCGATGGTGACAACTTCGCTTCGACCATCGCGGTCACTCTTGTACTTTTTATTCATACGGTGTAGCACTTTGAAGGGTCCTGTGTACGGCGTCTGAAGAGGCTGTCGAACACCGTCTGCGCGAAGAAAGATGTGTGAACACGTAGACAGCTTCCTGGGCTCGTACACTGGTGTTTTATGCGATCGTGAAACGGGCGGACGTAGCTCACGCATCTGGTGAGTCAATCAATCAGTGTAACTTCCGTAGTCAAGGGAGGAAGTAGACGGGACTGGCGCCACCAGTAGTCCAGGCAAACGCAGCGTGCAGCCGTAAACTAGCTGCGCTGGCGTTGCGTCGAAGTCAGCTTCAACAGTGTTTCTTAAGCCTAGCACGAGAGGGAGTGTTTCAGAGCATGAAGGATTTGCGCGCACGCGTAGCTGCCTTCAACTGACAGTGAAAACGATCCACCATGCCGTTAGCGGCTGGTTGCTACGCCATCGTCTGAACGTGGCGACAGCCTAAATTCTTAAGCAAAGTGGCAAAAGTCGACGAGAAATGTGACCCCCGACGGTGGTTGCTATAGCGCGACAGCCGTTTTGAGCTACCCAGCGCTCCAGCAAAGCTTTCGCTACCGTTTCCGAAGAGCAACTAGGTATGGAAATAGCTTCCGTCTACCTAGTGAACCGATGGACACAGGTCAGTAGATACACAGAGCTTTTGGAAAGTGACAGAGGGTCTTCGAGTTCGACATGATGAAAATGTGCATCTGGCGTGGGAAATGTTCCTACTGGGCTTTTCATGTGCCTATGCACTTTCGCGCGTTGACACGAAGGCAAGCAGCTGCTCAAATACGAACGTCACGATTGACATTGCGCCAGACGAACCGTGTGGTTACGAGTTCAACGGATGCACGCATGCCTTGGATGAGACAAGTCGTACAACGTGTCGAACACGGTCTGCCGAAACTCGCATGGGACGACTGGGCGCGACGTGCCCATAGATAACTCCCAAAGTATAGTTCCGTCTGATAATGTTAGCGGAACGGGTCATATGTCCAATGAGAGAGACCTGCGTAGTATAACTTCAGGATTATTGAGTTGCGCTGCGGCCATGGCTGCCAAGTCGATAGCCTTGCCGGCGTCAGCGTAGATCGCTTTAATTCGGGAAAGTGAGTCGGCGACAGTGTTGTGCGCACCTGAGACATTTCGTATATCGGTCGTAAACTGAGCGGTATAATCTAGGTGGCGCGACTCTCTTTAATAGAGTATCGGTCGGTAGTCGAGCTAAACACATAAGACAGGGGTTTGTCGCCGGTAAAGACGGCAAAAGAGCGACCTTCTAAGACATGTCGGAACTGATATATAGATAAATAAATGGTTAATACTTCTCTACCGAAAGTGCAATAACGAGATTCGACAGATTGCAACATTTGGCGAAAAATAACAACTGCTGCCAAGCGTCACCTACATTTTATTGTAAGACCGCCCCAACTGCCATGTCAGAAGCGTTGGTACGAAGCGACACTATGGCTGCCGGGTCGTGATGCGCTGTAGAAGCTATGTTTGCCATAGGTTCTTTCAAAGCCCGGAAGGCGGCGCGTGCTGCAGCAGGAAAATCGAACTTCTTAATCTTCCCACGTCGAAAGTCTGTGAGGGGTTGCATAAGCGAAGCGCAACTAGGTATGAAACGGCGAAAAAGTTGACGATACCGTCAAAACGTCTTAGCTGTTTGGAAGAGTGAAGCTCGGCGTGGTCGATTATGGCCTTAATTTCATCCTGTATTGGCACGACGCCTGCAGAAAAGATTTGGTGGCCCAGAAAATTGACCGAATTGTGAACAAACAAACACATTTCTGTGTTGATCCCCACCCCGTGTTGAGATAAACGATCAAAAGGCGTTAGAACGTAACGTAAGTGCTTTTCGCGGGTGGAGCTCGCGATTATGATATCGTCGAGGTAGGCATAAGCGAAGTCTAGACCGCGACAAACTTGGTCGATGAAGCGCTGAAAGTTTGTGCGGCATTCTTCAGACCAAATGGCATGCGCAGAAACTCAAACTCAAATGGAGTCGTCACGACATTTTTTGCGATGTCCGCTTCGGCTACCGGAATTTGGTTGTAAGCGCGCACCAAGTCGATTTTACTGTAGACGTGTTTATTTGCCAGACTAGCAGTGAGATCCACGATATGAGGGATCGGATAGCGATCAGGCATGGTTACGTTGTTTAGAGATCGATAATCGCCACAAGGACTCCAGTCCCCATGATCTTTTTCGGAACCATGCGGAGCGGTGACGCCCATGGGCTGTTGGACGGTCTTACGATACCGAGCTGAAGCATGTGATCGAATTCAGCTCTTGCGGCACGTAATTTGTCGGAGGCGAGTCGTCTTGGTCGGGCACTCGTTGGCTTTCCGCGCATGACATTGTGATAAACGACTTCTGTCGTGACTGGCGAAGCTCTGCAGCTGGTCATACCAGTCGCGGGTATTCAGACAGTAGGTTCGCATAATCTGAAGGTACATCGGCGATTCGGGAAACGGGACTGATTATCGCGACATTTAGTACTGTCGTCTAAAGATCTGGGGCGACCAACATCAACAAGCAACCCAAAATGTCGGAGGAAGTCGACACCAATAATTGCGAAGAGTACAGACGCAACCAAGAAGACCCACTGAAATTATCGGCGGAGATTGAGGTTCAGGTTCATCATACGCTAATCGAATGAAGCTGTCGGACAACCGTTGGCCGCACGCAGGTTGTGCGTATATATATATATATATATATATATATATATATATATATATATATATATATATATATATATATATATATATATAATGTACATAATCTATTACCTTCCCGGCTGGCAAAATACCACGGCCAATTTTCTTAAACTTCCTTTACCAGAGGTACCTCCAGAGGAGTTTACTCCACAAGAGCCTGTAAACTTGGTTCGGCATCTCAGTGATACTGCGGTCACGTCATTGGACATAAGCCTGGTGACTGATGGAGATACAATGTGCAATTAAATGTTTTTGATCTTTCCCAATTCCATAGAGTAGTACAGATACTTTTCTACTTGCTCTCAAATACAGTCTCAGTCTAATTGTGCGCGGACAGCATATTCTCAACATGGCTTTTGGACAAGAGGCTATAGGGACCGTATTTTTACTTACTGTCGATGGAACTACCTCCCAACTAGTTAAAACCACAACTTCACCACCTGGCCCAGACAACCGGCCAAAATCCTTCCTCGGATACTCTTACGAGGGATTCTGCTGCGGGTGAGTGTCCTCTCAACGGACACACGCCGAGCCAAAGGCAGAACACCTCCTTCACCATCGCCGCTTCATTGTTTCCGAGTTTGTGGCCCAAAGCAAACTCTCATACATTCCTCAATCATGTTCTGTTAAACACGTCCCTCGCTGTAAATGACACAACGCCATCGCGAAACAGCTTGCGACCGCCCTCCACCGTCAGGTTATTCAGATTACACCAGTATCCATAATACCCACTATCAGCTCCTGTATTAAACGCGACCTGTACGCTGTCAAGATTATCGCATATGTTACGGACGTTGCTGTCTGTGACGCAGCACATGGAACGAACTTAAAAACTAAAATCAGTCAAATATGTTCTCGGTTTGTATAAGAGATCTCCGAATATTTGCCGTCATATTATCCACAAGTGTCGAACATCTATCGAGAGTCCTGTGATTTTGAGCAAACTTTGGTTTTATTTATCCTGCTATGGCAAGACCTCTCAAGTTCATGGGCCTTTTACGATTAGATATTTCTGATATGTTACTATTCGCGGGACAGCGTGTATGATAGGTAAATGTAAGGAGCTTCCTCCGTACAGTCTACACACAAACACTGACCAATTTGGTGCGCGGTTCCGCCCGGTTTATAAATTTCTTTATTCCACGCTACTGTCTCAGTATTCTGCCTTGTCAATTTGTTGTAAGCCTCCACTTTGAACTATGCACACGAATTTTCAAAAACAACTGTTATTAGTTCGTGTATTGTCAGCTCTAGAGATTCAATCTTGAACCCCCGACATTCGTGGCGTCAGAAGGGAGTCTCCCTCGTTTTGAAAGACCATATGCACAAAGCTACAATGAGGACCATTCTAATCTATGAAAGTGGAACTTAGCCTCTACGGTGTGAGGGTCTGAGACGCCTCAAAGTCTGGTCATCGCTGCCTACGAAACGTTGCTGGTATCGAATGGTACCAGCATGTCCGGAACTATGATCTATCTATGCGAGTGATAATCAGGCTTATTCATCATAAAAACAGATAGCACTGAATAACCTTCGTTGGCTTGGACACGTACTACGTATGTCCGGTCACTGATTACTGAGGAGGGCCTTGTAGTGTTTACTGGATGGCGCAAAGCACGAGGTGTGTAACAGTTGGTTTGGAAGCGGGAAATGAGATCATTGACGGCGAACCTAGGTGTTATTGATCTGACTCACCTTCAGGGCTAGTTTTTACATGACTCGCATCGTACTTTGATGGAAAATTTACAGAACATGACGCATAGTCGGCATCACTGACGCCTTCGCTGTCGTCTCTTAGTCCCTGTATGGTGTATGTCCCGTGCTGAGTTATCTTCAGAGTAATGGTTGCTTGTGACGCCGAAGGTGTCTCGCTGATGCCACCTTACCTTTGCACCACAGCCAGCAATTTTGACCATACGTTGTTTTCATTGTGTAGGCGCCTTAATCCTGAATGTCTGTTTAGGGCGTAAGGTCTCCCTTCTATCCCGCTTATTGTTCTTCATTCCCTAGGTTATTTTCGTTGTGCGGTAGTGAAACAGCGATTCAAATGGTTGATGTACTGCTGTTGATGATCCGCATTACACCGGTATGGCGTACCGATACTTCACTGCCACACGACCACCGCCAGTCGCTAGCGTGCTAAAGATGCTGCGAGGCTGCCCACAGCTGCGCAAATCGAACCACGGTCTCTTTCGAGTTACAAAGCAGATGTTTTCTACCAAGCAGCTCCTGGTCTAACACAAGGGTATACTTGTTTTGTCAAATGTGTACGAGGTAGGTAAACGTGTGACGATGGGCGCGTCGATGATGATGGTGAGTCAGGGAGTGACAGAATGTTCTATAAAGTGGCGTGACATTGTCGCTTCCTCTGCTTGAAATCCTGTACACGCGTAGGTGTACTAAGAAATCGGAACTTTGCACCTTGAGACCCATCATTTGACAGTACTCATAAAAGTGTACCGGTAGACTAAGTGACGTGTCCGGCCTGATCGTTATAGGTTTGCCGATGGTCGTGCCGTGTGTACTGTTGTTGAAGTGATAACTCGTGAAGTCACATTTCGAGAGCGAGCAGTGTGCAACCGTCTCGCATCAGGGTTATACACAAATACAACACGAGTCGGAGGTCTGGTCGTCTTAGCTTCTTTCCGAGAACCGAACAGTCCCACATACAAAGTTCCCTAGGGGATCGGTTTTTCCCCTTCATCTATTTAATGTAGCAAGTGGCACACCTTTCGTGTTGCGTTTTACCAGCCCTTTATTCGCATGTAAATACTGTATCCAGTAGATTTCGAACCATCGTTTCAAACGTCAGTTCTGAGTGGGTTTTTCTATTGCTGTATTCTGTATGGTTATGTCTACCGCCATAACTGACACCGCTGTGCCTTCCCAAGATTCTCCCGGAATTCGAAGGGCGTGTATGGACTTTCAAAGTACGACTAACTCCTTCAACCAACCTATTAACATCAAGGTTGGGTGGTACCGTTATTCTGTTTGCTACCATTGTTTCTTCTAAATTCGGCGTTTTCATTGTTCCGAAACTGTGGCCCGTTATCTTACTATTTCTTCTGCCGGGCCGCATTCTGCAATCACATGCAACGCTTTACACAACGCATTTTTCGGTATGCGCATTTTTCTGTGCGCTTGGACTATGCAACCACTGTCAGGCCATCATCCATTCACATACACGCGCGCACGCAAATCATGCCCATCGTTTCGTCAGTGAGTGATAGTCGAGAGGTTCTGTCAGTTGTTGATTACACCGTGTTCCGTTTGCACATCTTTTTCCTACCCTAGAGTCATGGGCCCTATAAAACAAAGGCTGTCGAACCCATAATTGCTGAAACTAAAACGTGTCAATAACGCAACGGTCCTCCCGGGTGGCACTCGGAACTTTTGGCTAATCCTTCATTACAGAGGAGTAGTAGGGGGAGTTGAATGGTATAGGTAGAAATTCGTCACATCTAGACTCACTTGGATAGCCGTCCCACGCCCGGAAAGCACTGTACGCGCATTTCATCCTTTCGGGAATCGTCAGCAGTGCGTATTCCATAGTACCCTGGTAGGGCTTGAACCCGCAACTCGACTGTTGTCAGTCCGTGGTTGAGACCACTACGGGGGATGGCAACGACTATCTTGAATAACTTACTAGATATGATATGGCGCCGCTCACTATCCGGTGACTTACACGTTACTACCATGCGGAAAATAGGGTAGCCCCCTTACCAAGCGACGAACTTACCAAACTTAAGCCACCAATTAACCTATGGCATTATGAGCAGTTTGGTCTGCGTACTGATTACAGAGGGGTAGTAGGGGGGAGTTGAATGGTATATTTAGAAATTCGTTGCCATCCTCCGTAGCTCAGTGGTTTCACCCACTCGCAGTCGAGTTTGAGCCCTACCAGGGTCCGATGGAATGCGCAGTGCTGACGATTCCCGAAAGGATGAAACGCGCGTACGGTGCTTCTCCGGGCGTGTGATGGCTGTCTGAGTGGGTCTAGATGTAACGAATTTCTACCTATACACCTTCATTCACCTGCTACTCAATGTTTAATTGAGACCTCACGTCGAATGTGCTATCCAAGCCGGACAACGAAGAACATTAGGGGTGTGCGTCATTTCCTATACCGGCAATGGCTCAAGTTTCTCAAACGGTTACATCGTTTCTTAAACTGAACATAATTTGTGACTAGTATGAACGCTTGATTTGTAGGTCCGTAGGTTGGTCAGAGGGGAAAGCGTTGATTATACATGTGGAAAAACAAAACAACAGCATAGTGCATAATAATAACAGTGTTGTACGAATGAGTTAATTCCATGCAAAACAATGCAAATAATGCCCCTTGTAAACATCATTCAGATTCTTCATCCGTCTGCATCGATTTACCTTCATCAGCGTAAATTATTAATTCCAAGAAATCTGGTTAACCTGAATATATCACGGAATATCCGTTCATATAACAGCGTGTAGGGAGATCAGTGCAATAACCGGTGGCTTTTTGAAAGTGGCTTAGGTGGGGCCCAACAAACATCACCATCATTAATAGCAGTACATCAGATATTTGAACTGATGCTTCGCTACCGTACAACCATGATGACCTGCGTAACGAAGAATAATTAGAATGAGAGAAAGGGACTTAACGGAAAAGCACTCGGTGTCAAGGCGCCTAGGCTTTATAAACAACATGCCGCCACAAACAGCTGGCTATCGTACAACGATAAGGCGCCATCTTCCTTGCGGTTTTCACTGCCCCGCGTCATAATCAGCCACTATCCCGCGGATAACTCAGCTTCAAACAAACTTTGAACAAGAAGTCCGACTAGGAGACGACAGCACATACGCCAATGGTGTCGGTTGCAAGCCATGTCCTGTAAAGTCGCGAGCCAAGCACAAGGCAGGTCACGTGGACTCCAACCTGGATGGCGAGACGGATCGACGGCATCCAGTTTGGTCTTTAGTTACTTCATTTTCCGCTGCCACGTCGCTTTTTGTCTATCTCGAGCCATGCGCCACCCTACATCTGGCAGGCAAAAGAAGGCCCTCCTAGGTAAGCGGTGACCGGGGCATACGCAATACATACCCAAGCCAATGCAACTTATTCAGCGCTATCTGTTGCTTGGTTATCACTGCCTAGTACTCGCTTACGCACATCATCATTTCGGACATGCTTGTGCCAATCGACACCAGCAGTGCTTTGCAGACAGCGATGATCAAAGATCTGAAGGTGTCTCAGACGGGAGAGGCCTATTCCCACTTCCTTATAGTAGGCCGGCCCTCACTTTGGTCCTTATGGCCCTGCTAGGCTCGAAGAGTCGTTCCATCCAGTGTAGGGCGGACTACCGTCCTGCCACCGCCTTGTGTGCGACTGATTCCCAAATACAGCGTGCTTGTGTTTGCCTGTGAATGAGTGTGGGCCGGCTCCGTTGATGAAACGTGGCTCCCATCCACATGTTTCCCGGTCTTATTCCTTCGGGTTTACACTGGATATGGTGTGTGTGGATGGAGCTGTGGGTGGTGCAGCGCAAGCCATATATGATCTTTGCAGCCCCATCCTCGGCAAAAACCTATCTGCTCTTTCCTTATTTAAGATTCCCGTCCTGCAGTGTGGCGACGAAAGAGAATTGAAGCCAGTAATTTTGTCACAACCGGCCTTAGGCTAACACCCCTGGGGTTAGCACAGTCGGTGCGCCTGCTTTTTTGTATATTGCCAATATACTCCAGTTGGTCGTGAAGGTCTCCTTCCAGACATGTTCGAACAGGGTGGTCAGTGCCTTGCATAGGACCTCATACCCTTAAATAGTGCACGTGCGAGAGAATCCGGGTCTGCAACACGAAAACGATTGAGGGCTATGATTGTATTTCGGAAGTCAAACTCCGATGGAGCCTATAAACTAACTGTCCATGGCTCGTCCTGTATCACCTGAGTAGGAGGAGGTCCGGAATTAAGGGGACAGCTGAACTGATCTTGAAAGTGTTCGGCCCAACGGGCCATACAGCACTCCTTACGGTGTATCAGTGCACCTGCGCTGTCTCTGATTGTCTGACTGACACCTGGTTTCATGGGATCAGCTGGAAGAGCTTGAGGTAATTGCCTACTGCTCCTGCCTCCTCTATTTCTTGATCCCGACTGGCCCATCAGCTTTCCTTGTCAGCACGCAGGCTCTGGTTTCCTTCGCGCTTAATAGTCTGTCTGGTCACCTTGTGTTCAAAATCAGCCTGGAGGTTTCTTCAGGATTCCAACAGGTTCGCTATCCTCTCGGATATCCAGTGACTGGTGCGGTGACGATTGATGGTGCCACAAGCAGATGCTCTTGCGTCGTACTTGGTGGTCGAGATCCTATTCCATTGAAGCTCAGTGTCATTAAGACAGCAGAGTGGAAGTTCGATACGCAGGGCATCTTAGTAATCTTGCTTGACCTAGGGCTGGGATAATTTCTCAGTTGCCAATCACAGGAGAGGGTTGGTGCGCCTCCCGGTGAAGTTCATGGGTAAACGGCAGCGTTCCAAAGCGTGATCAGAGTCGACGCAGGTACACCAGAACGCCACTTTTAACTTATCGTAATGTGGTTACTTTGTGTCCATCGCTGGTCAGCTACAGGAGGACGCCAAATGGTAATTCGGCGCCCACTGTGTCTAAAAGTAGTGCTACTAATAAACAGCTGGTGCTCCGCACACAGTTGCAGCAGGCGCTCGCCGTTATCAGTCCGTTCGGATTTAACCCTCAATTACCACCTAGCTGAGCTGAAGAGCTCAGACGCCTTACTTGTGCATTCATATCCCCTGCAAGAACTGATATCTGAACTAGTAGCACTGCGTGGTAGCGCGTTCAGTTCGTGATAGAATGCTTCTTTGGTAGCACCAGAACTGCGGTCGGTGAGAGCATAAGCGGGAATCACAAACAGCGTTTTATACTACTTCGTGAATCAACTTTAGTTCATATCGTCAAACGACCTGCACACAAACGGCTGTTCACCGGAATCCAATCAACCAACATTGACTCAACCTTGGAGGTGAGAATCATACCTACCCCAGCTGCATCAGCGTCTCCGGATGCGTGCGACCAATAGCGAGGGGAAAAGCCGGGCGCAGTTGATTCAAGAACCCCAGTAGGGTCATTGATCCCAGTTTCGGACACACACGGCAATACCCAGTGTGTCCAACGTGCGTCCGAGTGCAGCCTGTTGATGGATTTGTCTTAGAATGCGAACATTGAACGCCGCCATGGTGACGTGACAGCGTGGTCTTATAAGGGACTGTTGCCGATAGGCCTCTAGTTGGTGCTGCGGGATGGTGGTTGCAGATAGCTTGACTGGAGTGCCATTGGGGCTGCTGGGAATTGCGATAAAAAGATTAGTAACGTGTCGGGATAAATAAATAAATAAACTTTTATTCTCGACAATGCGAGGCACACCAGTACAGGCATGATCATGTTTAGCTAACGTAGTGTGATCAAAATGTACAAAGAGTACATGTTTGGCATAACAGTGAATGTAAGTGTATGGGTGTATATATATATATATATATATATATATATATATATATGCAATTGTCTATGAATGTAGTTTGTATTTTTGAATGTGCCGCAGAATTTTTGACTGTTTGTTATCGGTAGGAATGTGAGAATAAGCGATTGACGTCCGTGGGTTGGATACCATTTTCCGGATGTCCACGGGCCAGTGACTTTATTTTGTGGCGAGTCACATCCGCCACGTCACAGTGTTGATAAGCAGACATTTGTGGCTTTTTATAGGGAGAACGCTTGCCGGGCGAAAACCCACCACGTCCTGGAACACTGCCGCCGAACTATTTGCTGGAACGGGTTAAACCCGATTCACCCAGCTGGCACCACGAGGAGGTTGTTCGGCTAGCCAGCCGGTAAAAGAAACAAGTATGAAAGGCATGTTTTCACTTATTGGTCCTGCTGTATGCAGCCGATAAGTCGACCCCCTGATAATCTGCGCGAATGCTAATGCAGGGTGAGGTGGAAGTTCGTAGAAATTATCATGGTTATATGTGGCTTTAGATACGTCAAAGGTGCCCAGACCTAGAGAGGAGGGTGATTAGGGTCCGCATCCAAAGTGTTTGGCTCAAAAGACTGTCCACAAGGCAGTGAGGAGGTAGTAATGATTTAGTTTTACAGAAATGGACGCCATCCGATTTTTAACGCCAACCTGGATGACCAGGAGACTGAGTCTGTCTGTTTTATAACACCACCGACCTGATAGGAGTAGCTCTCAAGAGGCCGGGGGCACCATCCACTATAACTCAATGGGTCAAGCTGGTACGCAAACCGTCGCACCACGTTAAGGTCCATTCTCGTTGCGACGGGACATAACCAACTGGGTTTTTAGGATCTGTAACATTCTACGAAGCTCGGTTGTTTGTCCCCCATATTTGTCAACAGTAAAATCCCCTGATTTGACCGTTTTTTTCTCATTTCTTTTACGTTCACCATGTAAATCACTGTATGTTTATCACTGTCCAATCTCTTGAGTGGTCAACTTACCTTGGTTTTACCGTACCTTTATAAGTTAATAGGACTTTGCGCTCAGCTCACCCCATTTTGTTACTTGAACTGTGATACTCTTTGTGACCTACATTGTTTAAGTCTGTGAGCCACATAGGTGCAATGAACGCACTGCACCTGCTATTCGCGCACACATGTTGCAAGCTATCCGTTGTTGTGGAATACACATCATCCTCTACTTTTTGACGCTCACCTCAAGATAACACCTGTCGAGCGCGCTCCAACAAGATGTATGGCATAGTCACCTCTAGATGTTAGCTTGCAGCTGGAAATCTGTGAAGATTCCTTTTTCTCAAGTCCATCTCTGGAACTACATTTGATTCTTCGCTTTAGTATACCGACGGTTGTTCGTATAACGCTTGTCTTTCCGTCTCGTTATGACTGTGTTTGGGTCATCCAGCAGCCTCCGGAGCTTAGAGTGTGGCTGGGTATGGACAATAAACGATCGATTTATTTCTAGACAAGGCCATAGGTAGTTCAACACATCTGGACCGTTCATAGCGTATATACTTGTTTCATAATAGTTTTAATAGATTACTACTGCTCGGAAAACATTATCACATCCAGCAACGCCTCTTTGTGCGTGTTCTGCGAAAAGACAGAAATCGCTACTTTAAGGTTTCCGGTTAAGTCGTACTTCGTCAGGTGATGAGTGCGGAAGGAACAACATGTCAAAGGGAAGAAAGAACTGGAACCCCTTCACTTAAGGTATTACGAGTAAAAAGCATAAATAGCAAAAGCGCTAGGGTTTGCTAAACCTATGGATACAACATTTCCTACTTCTCCGACGTAAATGGGGAAATGAAGGTTGTAAAGCTGATGTTCAACCGGTGTTTGTACTAGCGCATGTTAATGCAGAAGCCTGCTGGTGAGTGCCAAGATGATTTACAAAGACTAGGACCATGGTGTTCGACCTTTCAATGTGTTAATGTTCGCACTAACCAAGAGTAGGTCCTGCAGCTTCGTACCACGATAGACTAACATTAAGTGCCAAGGTGAGCTGACGATATGAAGTCTAGGACTGTAGTGTCCGAGCTTCCAATGATACGTTTTACTCTGGCCGATGGTAAGTGTAGAGGTAACGGCCGGCAGGAAGCACGAATGCGTTGATCGCTCACCTAACTCGGTTATGATTGTGCTCACCATCATCTAGTGCATAATATCCCCCTAGTACATAAGGTGAACATATGTACACACGCATTAAGAAATTATTTTCATATTTTACGTCTCTTATTTACCTAATTGACGATCGAGATCTTTCCCTCACTTTGCTAAGAGATCGAATTCATCATTATCAATAGAAACGATACATTTTCGGACTGGTTATTTGCGATTAGGGTTTTTCCAATAGACCTATTGTTGTACTTACTTAGTCCGATTTGCTTAACTACTCTCTCTCCTGTAACGAATTTGTTGATTCGATCACAGACAATCTTTGAAAACGCGCGGGATCTTAAAGATAATGGAAGTATCTTCCTGATGGTTGCATATGTATTAAAG
Organism: Dicrocoelium dendriticum; assembly: GCA_944474145.2. NCBI lineage: Eukaryota > Metazoa > Platyhelminthes > Trematoda > Plagiorchiida > Dicrocoeliidae > Dicrocoelium > Dicrocoelium dendriticum. The sequence continues at coordinate 55,339,202 of OX104065.1, forward strand.
AATAACTGTGCGCATAGTTTCCTGCGCTAATTTAACACCGGTAGGGTGATTTCCATATTTCTTAATGAGGACTATGTTGCAATTGAAGAGAATAACTGGGTACATGGACTCATTAATGTGTCACATCGCCAAGGAGCGACAATTCAGTTAATTTCAGTTGAACAATTTAGGATTCGAGCACCGAAATGATATGGATGCAGTTGTCACGACTCACATCGCAAGAATAACAAAAAAGTAACAACAGTCAGATATTGGGTTGAATGCAAATAGAATGTAAAGAAATTGGACGCAAGAAGGTGTGTTACACTAATCAAAACGGGACGAGGATTAACAACTATATGCAAAGGGGTGACAATTAACTTTAATCCTTCAGAGCCAAAATCGGTTAGCTTTCAGACGCAGAGCCCGAAGAAATGCAGTCAATTACACGTTACCACGTAATGTCCGCATTCGTTGAAAACGCCAGTTGCACATTCCATAGGGTTATCATGAGTAACATTCTTAAAAACCTTCATATCACTGGTCGCGAAATCAACCGAGCCAGAAGACTTCCATCGTCCCCTCAAATCAAAGCTTACAAAAAACTGAACACAAAAATTTATAGTGTTAAGTGATCGGGCTTGGCGTGTTTGCAAAATCCCAGTCGAACATCAGTTCCGCCGGTGTCTTCAGTGGGTGTGGAGCGGTAGGCAAATAAGAATCGGTCTAATTTCGTGCGCAAAGTTCCCACTCGCTGCTTTAGTAGGTCTCGTTTCACTGTTTCACAATCCGTTCTACCAAGCTGCTCGATGCCGGATGATGCGGGGCCGTTTTAATATGCCGGATCCCATTGTTGGTAACAAATTTACTGTTGAGAATGGTTGGCGGCATTCGGTTTCGGATTTGCCTGTCACTGTGGCAAGCCACAGGACGCCTGCGCCTACAGAGGGACCATGGATGGCTTGCGCTGCACCACCCACAGCTCCAACCACATACCCCATATCCAGTGTAAACCCGAAGGAATAAGACCGGGAGGCATGCGGATGGGAACCACGTTTCATCAACGGAGCCGGCCCACACTCCTTCACAGGGCAAACACAAGCACGCTGTATTTGGGGAATCAAGCGCACACAAGGCGGTGGCTGGACCGTAGTCCGCTCCACACTGAGTGCATGGAACCGCTCTTTGAGCCTAGCACGGCCACAAGAACCGTGCACCCCGTCCCCTCCAGCAACGACCAACTGTCTCCTGGAGCCAGTATGAACGATGTAGTGGGTAATAGACAGGTAGGCACCTTGTCAACATACACATCAAGCGCAACCATACCAGGGATATCAAACAACAGCCATTCACTTTAAACGACAAGCTGAAATAAAATAAATCAAATAATGCATACAGATTCGGTGGCATAACTCTTCGCTAAATTACCATATGAAGTAATTTGGTTAGCAACAAATCCGTGATAAGTAAGAATGTCCACAAGTTACTTAAAATGCTACAAACGCAACAAAATTACCGAAGATAAGCGCAATTAGTGTAAGCAACGTGGCCAGTTAAAACTGTTGAGAATACATACATACATACATACTTCCAATATGCATGGCTGAGGTCAAGCTTGGTAAACTTTCCAACGCCTGCCACAGTTGAGTAAAGCTCTTCAATGCGTGGCAACGGATATCTGACTAACTTAAAAGTTTGGTTAACAGTCATTTTGTGGTTACCACCACTACGTATGGAGCCGTCTGTTTTGCTTACAGGTCCATTTGATGTACCCCAATCAGAAAAGTGAACAGGGGTAATATTGCCTTGGGTTTATAAACGGGTTAATTATTCTTCCACTTTGGGCCTCATGGTGTACAGTAGTGTGCGCGCTTTGATGAATTTGGGCCGAGTGTTTTCCTTTAACGTTATTGACGCCCGAAAATCTTTCAACGTTCCCACTCGCTAGACAAATTATTGCTTTAGTAATGCTTTAAGTCTTGGAACTTCCGCGACTGTTTTTACTGCCTCTAGCGTATCCGGAATTTTGCGTTGCTAGTCTCTTCCAAGCAGATTTGTGTGATCTCCGAAGACTACTTATACAAGAAGTGTGTGTATCCTGTCTCCCTATTGTACCTTTACTGAGCATTTACCAAACACACGTATCCGTTCGTCAGTGTACGTGCAGAGAACGGAATTGCAAACTGATAAGGGCGACAGCCATTTCACAGCGTTTTCCTTAATTATCATCACTGATGCTCCCATATCGATTCCCATGTGCATCTTTTGTCCCAAATATAAAGCTCTAGGATGTACGGTGCGGGTATCATTTTGGGAAGTCTATGAGACCCTATGAAAGCCAATTCGGATTCGCTTCCCTCTGACTCGTCCACTGTTTTAATGGGTTTTCTTTCCCGAATAACTCTCATCCAAACGACTTATGACCAATCTGAATACTTGCGCCAAATGACCAAAAGTCAGGTGACAGCAAGACTCTTGGGTTAGCTTGGAGTTGCACCCGTGGCGCCTGGTTGTCACCAAGCAAATAACGCGTTGTTGGGGCATTTGGTCCTATGCGTAGGACTGAAGATTTCGCGAGACTCACGCGCAACTGACACAGAAGGGACCAGTCCAAAAGCCTATCCAGAGCGCTTTGCAGGGTCAGGACAGGATCCAGGGACGAAACACGCTTCCGCTTGACGATCTTACAGGTTCCCTTGCCAATAAGCGAAAAAGAGTCATCAGCACTGCGACTTGATGGTGCCAGCTGGGTGGTTCGGGTTTAACCCGTTCCAGCAAATAGTTCGGCGGCAGTGTTCCAGGACGTGGCGGGTTTTCGCCCGGCAAGCGTTCTCCCTATAAAAAGCCACAAATGTCTGCTTATCAACACTGTGACGTGGCGGATGTGACTCGCCACAAAATAAAGTCACTGGCCCGTGGACATCCGGAAAATGGTATCCAACCCACGGACGTCAATCGCTTATTCTCACATTCCTACCAATAACAAACAGTCAAAAATTCTGCGGCACATTCAAAAATACAAGCTACATTCATAGACAATTGCATACATATATACACCCATACACTTACATTCACTGTTATGCCAAACATGTACTCTTTGCACATTTTGATCACATTGTGTTAGCTAAACATGATCATGCTTGTACAGGTGTGCCTCGCATTGTCGAGAATAAAAGTTTATTTATTTATTTACTTTTATGAAGTCATGAGATTAGAGGCAGTCACCAAATCTCATAGAATTTCTGGGAACAGATCCGATCTATTTTTGTCTAGGCTACGTTTAAATTCCTCTACAGTTTCACGTTTCAATAAAGCAGAGGGGTTTATTCCATCTAGGTACAACCCGGTCTTCGAAGAATCTGGCTTTTGACTCTAGCATAGCTCTTTACTGCTTAAATTTCATGCAGTGGTCCCGCTGGTTGTCTGATGTAGCTGGTTCAAACAGATCGGTGGTCCTGACACCCTTCATGATTTTGAACCTTTATCTTAAATCACCTCTTATTCTGCATCTCCTCATTGAAAACAAACCTAAGTTAACTGATCGATCTTCATACGATAACCCATTCTGATCTTCCGTCATTTGAGCAGTTTATGCACATTCTCAATACAAATAATATTTTTCTGCAGTTAAGGTCCTTAGGCCTGAACACAGTATCCCATATGTGGTCTAAGCACAGCTTTGAGCAAGGGGAGAAGGACCTCTGGCTTGGTACAACTCAGTACCCTCCTGAGACGAAATACGTTTTCTCGTGCTTTGTTATCCGCATGCCTGCACTGCTCCGAGGGTTTAAAGTCACTCGTCATGATAACACTTAGATCGCATGCCTCGGTGAGACGCTACAGCGTTATGGACCCATAGGGGTATGCACGGTAAACTCTTTGTCACGCGGTTAGGATTTGATATTTGCTGATGTCCAGTGGTAAGTCCCATAAGTGTGACCAATCAAGAACAGTAGCAAAATCCCTAGATAGCGAAGCCCTGTCACATTTACTAACAAGCTTAAAGTTGTCAGAGAAAATATTGGAGGCGTCTTCAACTGGAGAAGCCAAGCCATCTATAAATATGAGAAACAGCGACGGACCGAGTAGTGGCCCTTGAAGAACTCCACTGTGAGCTGTGTCTGTGAGCAAAGTAACGTCACCAACCCTGACACGAAATGTCCTACCGTCAAGGGATGCGGAGAACCAAAAAAGCACCTGAGGATTGAGTGCAAACCAGGTCATTTTTTCTAACAAGAAACGGTGATTCGCCGAATCAAATGCTTCACTGAAGTCAAGGTAACAATTCTACTGGTATATCTTCATCAACACATCGAGCTATTTTATCGAGGAAACACAGCACGTTTGTAAGGCATGTTTTTTCTTGACGAAGCCATGCTGTTCTGCTCCGATCAAGTTATTGACAGCCAGATGTTCACAATTTCGACACCTAATGATCTTTAGACACAAGAACGCTGGTCAGACTAACAGGCCTATAGTTGTGAGGATTTAGAACCATCTTTATTGATCGCCACTACAACTGCTTCCCTCCAATCATGTGGTATCCTCCCCTCACGAATAGATGTGTTGGACAACTCAAGGATAAGGAGCCGGAATATGTCGGCAATCACCTTGACAATATCTGGGTGCACATTATCGCGGCCAGGTGATTTGTATGTGTTCAAATTCTTTAGTACGGAGGAAACATCTGAAGCAGTTATGACGGTTTCGTCCATTTTGCACGATGCGATGGCAACGGTACCGAATGTTTGTTGTCCACTCGATGAACTTTCTGCCAAATGCGCAGCCATTCGTGCGCCTTATTACGGTCTCCCATTGCCTGTTGCCCATCTTCTGTGATTAAATTGCCAAATAATTCCCTTAAAGAGGCTTTTGACTGGACATAGCTCTAATAAGGCTTCGGGTTCGTTTTGCGCTAGGCTAAGCGTATAGGATTATTTGGACTGCCTCAGCAGTTTGACCGCCAAATTTCGAATTCTTTAGCAGTTAAGCCACCTGCGAAAACCATCAGATTCACGGAACCTTTTTCAAAGAGTATTCTGCCGTTTCAACACCCGATCAATACGTCGGCGCCACCAGCGAGGTTTATCCGATTGGCGCCTGCAAAGGGGGCGAACACCTCTAGCAACTGCGTGAGGCCACTTTTGATCACGTGCCACTTCTGTTCCTGCATTGCGCCATCCTGTTCAGGAACCCAAGTAGTGCGTGTGGCTTTATCGCTAAAAAGCGTGTTGTTAATTCCGCTTAGATTCTGCGTCAAACGAGGCTTAGCTGATAAGCTCGGTATACTAATGCAGAAGAAAAGAAGAGGAAGAAGTGAATGAATGGAGGCTCAATATTAATGTCTGATAAGCGACGTGTGGACGTTCTCACCACGATTTCTGGTTGGAAGATTGACATGCTGCACAAGAACGTTTTCCTGTATCCACTGTTCTAAGTCCCCCACCAAGGAGTCAACCATATTGAGAGCATACTCCCAGCCGGCATGTAGTAGATTCAGGTCGCCTACGATCACAAAGCTGGACGCAGAAGGCGCAGTCCGTTTTAGTAAATTACTAAGTTCCTTGTCCTCCGCTCGCGTTGAGGACGAGCTGCGATAAACACAATTAATTCAATTTTACCTTTCAACGTCAGAAAGCACATAGTAAACGGAGCTTCCTAATGATTGTAGTGACATTCCATATTTTGGAACATATGTGTGACATCTTATAAGCAAGAGCACTCCATCTCCAATTGGATACACAGGACGGTCTATTGTATACCCAGAGAAGTAGGCTGGCAGATAATCATTTATTATCATTTGGTGAGAGCCAAGTCCCTGTGACCGCAATAACCTCGGTAGATTTATAACTCATCGCCATCTTCTCCCAGTTACGCTGAAAGAATATGTGTACGAAATATTCAGTAGCATTTGCCGCAGATGCCCTCCGCTGTCACGCGAACTCCTATATCTCCCCTCCTGCATAGAACCTGAGGGGGAACCGCGGTTTTTATCACACAGTGGGTTTGACTGGGAAATTTAACTGGTTCTTCGGAGACAAACTGTTATAGATTGCGTCGCTACTGTTATAATTGCGGGAACGCCGCCTCTGAGATAATTGCGTGACAAGATTGTCGCTCGCACGGTTGGAGCACGCCTACGATGATGACTTGTAACGCTGGCCACTCGAACGGAGTTGCGCTGACCTTATGACGCTAGCTTAGCCGGTGAGACGGAAAATTGAGCGAGCGTGTGAACGATCCTAGCCGCGCTTGTTCGGATAGCCGCTGAGACCTCGGAAAACGGACGCACACGAGAGGGGGTTATGGTAGACGCGCGCTAATGACTTAGACGCGAAGGCTGGCCAGCTAACGACTCACGCGCAATCACGTGACCCGACCGACTCCCAACTGAGGCGAAGAGAAAGAAAAGACAAGTGGTCCTCTGTAGGCTCTTTTACGACCGACAAAGGGCGATCACAGACGATGCTATGGGTTATTAAGTAAGGAAAAATTTCTACCATGACGAGGTGGTAGTTTGTAAAAGGCCATTGTCAAATGGGGCGTAGTTGGGACGCGGCTCGGAGCGACTGAGCGCTGCTGCGTTGTGGGGAGGACCTCGCTTTCCACAGCCATTCTGCCGGGGTTTCTGGCGCGTTTTTGCGGGGATTTTTGACGGACCCGCAACACAAACTAAGCGACTGTATGCCGATGCGTGATAGGTTAGCATTGACCTCACCTGCTCTACACCATTTCCAATCCATGTTAGGTCATGTAGGTAACAACGAGCTAACCAGATATCAACTTCCTCTGTCATGCTAACAGGTTCCTCCTTCCGCTGAACTAAGTTGAGCCAGGCGACTGTGACGTGCGCGCACCGTCGTGTGGCTGGTTTCTTAGTCAAGCGTTGTCGAATTCATAGTAGACAGCAATGTGTACGCATGTGTAGGGTACGGGAATGTAGGGGAATCACTACCGCCCGGAGTTTGCTCGTGTGCGACTTGTCACATGGGCGGTGACGGATGGGGATAGTAACTGGTTAATATCTGAGGTCACTCACGGCATGCTAAAAGGAAAGGAGTCAGTGATAAGGAATTTGAGCGCGATTCACAGCACCATTATAAATGAGACTGTTATCAAATGGGGTCACTGGCTACTCGCATTCCGTGTTACTAAGCTAAACCCCAGGCGCTTGTCCGTACGATCTATCGCGTGCTGTGGACATGGCGTGCACTGGGTAATAGGCACAATACGATTGACGCATTGAAGCGCGGGGACCACAGGTTACTTTGGTCACATCGCTAAATCGCATGTGCAGCGATGGAGATAGACACATTCACTGGTGCGACGATAGCAGCGCAGAAATCTTCCTGGCGTCCTGCGATTGCGATGGGCGACGTATCCACTTGGACAATCAGATTGTAATGCAGCTGATATATGAGTTGTCTTAGTGCTTGTTCCACGGCTAGCTCGCAATGCGCCTCAAAGCAACGTGTAAAATTCACACTGAATATTGTTTATTAGGGGCAATGAAGTGAATGCTCAACGAGTCCCGTAGGTTGGTAGGGTGTTGACCACAAAATTCCCAGATTATAGTGAAATCAGTTAGGCGTATACTAATGCTGCGGTGATACCATGATGTGCTATGGGTAGAGAAGTAGTGATGCAAGACGAGGCTGAGAATGGGATGTCTACACAGGGAGCGGCTTACGGGCTCGTTGTACGCCGTCGCGTGCTCCCGCAGGTTGCGAATCGAGGAATGCCTTCCTACTGAGGGCAAGTGTGAATGAGTCTCGCTTGTTCCGCAGGTGTGTTTAATAGGCAGCCGCGGGCAATCAGCGCAGCATCTCAGAGCGTGGGAAGTTCGAGGCTGGCCATCTGGTTATGCATTAAATACCACAAAGTCAATGTTTCCGGATATAGGGTCAGTGATCACCCACTTTTTAACCAGAATGAAGTACCTAACGGAGAGTGGATGAACAACCTCGACTACTACTCGCTTCTGTTTGGACAACCATCGAGCATTAAGAAGGCATTTGAGCCACTTGGTTGTCGACTGTGTTCGCATTCAGCAACGAGTCGGCTGTTTCAGGAAACGTTTCATGGTCCCTTTACTGCTATACTGCTACTGTTCCGGCGCCATAGGTAGTTTGTTGCCACTCAAAAGTCGTGTTATCGGCTCTCGACGGTTTGCGACATTTGTTAATCGCCTCACTGCTTTGCGGGTAAGGGCTTTATGAACTAAGGTGTTGACTCGGGTTACAGAAGTCAACCGTTTCTCCTACCTGGGTAACTGAAAAGCTCTATGTGCGCACAGCACGCTTGCACATGAATTTACATAATCCTCGGATCGTCTGCAGAACACATGCACGCCAAACTTATCGGGAGATATAAGTGAAGAAGCCGCGGACTAGGCTGGTGTACGAATTGTGTTTACTGCGCGCGCAGAAGCAGCGCTACTCGTTTGTATTCTAATTAACACCTAATCCTGTGCATTTCAACTAGTAGTCTCCATACGATTCTGCAGCCGCGACGCAAACGTTTGTTTGGCGCGACAGTGCATGTTCCCACGGGTTGCAGCCCGGACTCAGCTAATGATGGGTTCTACCGTCAACTCTCCGACCTACTCCATAAGAATTATCACTAATCTATTGTGGTTCTCATTGAGGAACTGAACGCACCTGTTGGTAGGCTCGAAGCTTTGGGACAAGATGTCGGTAGTCTGGATTGCTATGGTATTCGCATGACGGATTAAGAAAGAAAAAGAAATGCATCAGCGGTACGTTGATACGCGGTACCGACACCATGCTGTCATCCAACCACCACCAGTCGTACGTAGGCTAATGTCGTCTTCCTAAGGACGCACATCTAGGCGGCCGCTTCGTAGTCGATGTACACCGAACAGACAGTCTTGATCAATTCGCTGATATTAATCGTCATCAGAATCAGGCAGTCTAAGTTTTGTTACGACGCTGTTAGCTCGTATGAGTGTTTCGGAGACACAGCACACATCAATACCAAGCGAGTGGTGTGAAACGCAATGCTTCATGCTGGTCGATTTGACCTAGGGTGCGGATGTGTAAAGATCCAATTTAAGTGAAACTCTAGGCTTGATGGAAGAGTTACATTTATCGATGGTAGCAGCTGCGAGGTGAGCGGCAGTATCGTGCTCGCAGCAGGCAGCATTGCCTCTCACACTTCACTCGCTTGGTATTGATGTGTGCTGTGTCTGCTAAACACTCATACGAGCTAACAGCGTCGTAACGAAACTTCGACTCCTATATATATATATATATATATATATATATATATATATATATATATATATATATATATATATATATATATATATATATATATATATATATATATATATATATATATGGCACTTGACCGAGGTGCCATTGATAGAGTGCCACAACACACATGTAAAACACAAGTGGCAAGAAAGGACTTTTAGTGGGGCGGAGTGTAGTTATGGTTATGATTCTGGGACAATTCCAATAACGTTCCCAACCAGGTGTGTTCAGTGTCTTTGCGATCCCAACTTGGGTTGGGGAACCCTCCACTTTGACGAACTGTAATGTCAGCATCTTGAGACAGACGTTGGCTGTGCGTCGGCTACCTTTCAGTCGATCACAACCTGCGCTCAAAAGTTCTTTAGATTCTGGCATATCATGAACATCTGATAAATAATACCTCGACATGGGTGAAACTCAGCTTAGATCGGGTGTGCACTGTTCATGCAGTCGGGTGAAACTCCGTGAAAGCATGGAAGGGAGCACTCAGGACACGACCTATAGGAGACTGATCCCTCGCTAATGGGCGCGATGTGTTCTCCCACATTACGTAGAACATATTCTCTCACGATCCTGGACATATAAACTTTTTCTTTCCTCATTGTCTCTGTGTCCCACATCGATCGCCATTTTCAGCGGCGTCCAGTCGTCCGTACTGCTATGACTCGCTTAGCAACTGGTCAACACACCCTATTCACTGGGGTCATGTTCGCATGTTTCCGTGTTCTTCGCTGATCTGTCCGTATCCAAACCTATTAGCCGTCTGCTCTTCAAACACGAACAACTCGGATAAGTGATTTCCCGTCATTACTAACTCTACAACCTTACTCCCATGCGCCGCGAGTCCTCAAGCTCTCGCAGGGTTGTTTTACTGAGCAGAAACATAAACATCTATGCTACAGGACATTGCGCACTACTGTCGAGCAACTGTCACGAGTACTTCATATGTCAACCAGAGCGTATAGTGCAGTATGACTACCCACGACTATGAAGTAACAACACCTCCATTTACAAACAATTAATTTACTGACAAAGAATCTTTTGCATATCTGATAGATGAATAACATGACCGTAATTCTTTACCACGTGCTGAACCATCTGCCCGCATTGACGCTGTGTCACGCATGCTCGTGTTTCAGACACCACCTCCAGAAAATGTGTCTGCCACTCACCTTTGCTTAAAATAACCGCACGGTCACCTCTGAGCATTTCAGCATAGCGCGCTGTCATTTCTTGCTTTACATATGATTTTATAATACTCCAGATGCCCTCGATGGGTTAGGCGATGGAGAATATGGGGCCAGTCGCAGAAGTTTCCCTTATCGGTAAGGTTCCTCTAAAAAAACTTGCTCCAGGTCCGTGTGGCATGGCGCATTGTCGCGTGTCAAAAGACAGCTTGCAATAAATGCGGAACCGTTAGTATCAAGCAATTGACGCAGTCACTGAGCACACCTATTCTTGTTGTAGCTGCCTCTTAAAACGGAGAAAGCTATCCAGCAATTCTTCGTCATGGCGCCGACTAGTTGTACATTCTGACCCCTACTATTCGCCATGGTACATTGCGCCCAAGTATCACGAAGTGAGCCACCCCTGATGCGTCCGCAGAAAGGGTTAAAATTTGTTTCATCTGTCCACCCTGGTTGTCTTCCTTCTGCCTGCAAATTCATCAGCTGCAGCACGAATGATTTCCTTCGCCTCGTGTTCTCTAACGTCTTCAAAGACTCTGGAATAGCGAGCAACTTCTCCGTGGTTATTAATCGGCCGTCTAAGTACTTGGCGCTTGTGCTGGTGCCTACCTCAACTTCAAATTCCGTATTCGAAGAGCTTCAAGGGTTACTGTTGGCTCCGCAGACACCCACTCAACCAGAGCGTCGACATGATTTTCTGCCAACGTTCTTAGGCGAACCCCTCCATGCTGTCCCGTTATGAAGTTGCGGTTCGGCTGCAACTCCTTTCTACTTGGGCAAGTGAAGCGTCTCACACTAATAATTTCATCAGAGAGCGCGGATTCTGTAGCCAGATTGAAATTTGACCGCACAGCGGACAAGTCACCTGCAACTGACCTGTTTTCACTCCCTTCTGGGTGGGGGAGGGCCGGAACCTGTAAATCGGTCACCATGACACGAGCTGAGATAAATGCAGTACGGTAATAACAATAGTCGAGTAACCAGTACGTCGGATGCTTCCACGCGAATGCTGGAAGGAAATCAGTAGCTCTGGATGCCTCACGGAACGCAGTGGGTGCGTTATCGCTTTCTCTTTCGGGCATTGCGTGCCCTTCTCCATGGACCGTTACCTTAGGTCCGTCTTCACGTGCAAAGTCGAATATGAGCTCTGACTGTTGAAATTGCATAAGGCCGCTGGTGCAGATAGAATTTCCCCAGCAGTCTACAAACACGGGGGATCTGCTCTTGTGGATGATTTGCACGAGTTGCTAACGGAACTTTGGGAGCAGGAAATTGTCCCAACCGACTGGAGCCGCTCCGTCATAGTCCCAGTTTTCAAGGGAGGCTCCCGTTCGGAATGCGGCAACATAGACGTATCAGTTTAATCTCAATTTCCTCTAAATTGCTTTGGTCTGTCGTTCTTCACAGACTGACTGTAGCCAGGACGATATCCAGATTCGCATTGTAATGAGTAAGCAATATGTCTGATTTCGGCAATTTCAATTTCTCGAATGCCTGTTGACACTGCCTGGACCATTTCCATTCGACATCTTTCATCAGCAGATAATTCAAGTGATGGCGTAGACGATGCATTGCTGGCAGAAACTCGTTATAGTGACTCACCATTCCGAGGAACGATCTCAGTTGTGACATCAGTTGGTGTAGGCAATCGATCTATTACCTCAATGTTCTCGGGGTCGGGATGTCGGCCTCGTTCATCAATCACGAGTCCCAGGAACTTACTGGATTTCATGAAGAATTTGCATTTGTCTGCGCGTAAACGGAATCCATAATCTTTGATTCGCATCATCACGTCATCCAGTTGTTGAAATAATTAGCCCTGTGTGGTGCTTATTATGATGATGTCACCCAAATAGACTTCAGCTCCGGTTACTCCAGTCAACTTGGTATCCATAAGTTTCTGAGGAATTGCGGGTGCGGTTTTAACTCCAAATGGCAGACGATTGTATTGGTACAGACCACGATGAGTGTTGATCGTGAAAAGCTTTCTGCTTTCAAGTTCAGCTTCTAGTTTGTAAATAAGCATCCATCAGATCCAAGGTCGCGAAATATTTACCACCATTCAGCTTCGTGAACAGGTCGTCAGGATGTGAAGGTGGATATTGATGGGGTTGCAATGCATCATTCAAACCAGTCGAAAAATCTGCACACAAGCGAATAGACCGTTCGACTTCTTAATCACAACGATTGGAGCAGCCCAATGTGAGAAATTTATTGGTTGAATCACGCCGATTTGCTGCAATCGGTCAAGCTCACGTTCAACGAGTACTTGTGATGCATACACAACCGGGCGCCTGGGTGGAAACACTGGTGTAGCATCAGATAATAGAGTAAGCTTTGCCTGCATCTTGCTGCAATGTCCATGTTCAGGTTGGAAAACACAAGCATAGTTCACCTGCAACTGTTCAGCAATGGTTTGACTTGGATGAGTTGGTATGGCTGTGTGATGGACCATGACGTTTGTTTCAGAACGTACCTTATTCAGTGGCACATTGAGCAAGTTCAACTTTTCAATCCAATCAATGTCAAGAAGATTGATGTTGACGCAAAAAACTAAGTAGATGGTTCCACGGAGGGTCAGGTCTTTGAATTTAATATCACATGTGAACTCACCATCTAACCTCAGTGGGTCGGCGGATACATTCTGGGTGGTCAGATTTGTGCGCCTCAGTGGAGGGTTGCCAAGTCTTGTCCATGATGATCGAGAAATGATAGTAATGTCAGATGTCGTATCTAGTTGCAACGCTATGGGAACGTCGTTTATTTTGATGGTGAGGTACTTACGTTATCCCGCAAATTCTGTGCTACAGGTGTTCGTTGTAATCAGCGAGATTACACTCCACATCTCGACGCACTGATGATACCGCCTCGCATGGCGGTGAAACGTTTGCAAACAAATTTCGCAGTTCGGCGAACAAATGAGCAACTGATAGTAACAAATGTTCTGCAACACGGAAAAAACGCTAGTTTGCTTGTAAATGAGACTCTTCTGATACAAATCACACAGTTACTTGTGGGAAATCAGGCACTTACCTTCCTGAACAAGTCAATTTGTTCCGTTTCTGTGCGCATTTGACTCATCTGTGTGAAAATTTGTTTTTCCTTGTTCTTAGTGCGAGTTTCCTCAAAGTAGGCCGCTCGAGACCTAACACACGACACCACGTCCTCTGATACAGCTAGGGAAAATGGGCAGCGTAAGCGAAAAAGTCTCCAACAATCTGTAAATCTAGAGCGTTTGGTATTGAGGAGCAAGTTGTTGCGCCTGATGAGAAGCGGCAGGGAGATGATTGGAACTTGTCTGGGGCATGGTGTTCCAAACTGCAGGTAGTTGTTTCCGGTGGAGATTACAATGCAGGTCGGCAAGATGACAGTCCAGGCGAGTCTTGAAATCATCCACAGAAAATGCCCAAGTTACATCGGCAGGCAAGGCGTTCCACGATCGGTATACTCGCATAGCGAGGAAATGTCGCCTGCAGTTCACCCGGCTGCGCTGATGTGTGAGCTGTAGTGTGTGACCACGAAGATGGGAGCATGAGTAGTGCAGCTTCAGTAAGTGGCAGCAGAAGTGTCCAGGGTTGGATAGGCTTGTGCATACGAGAATTAAGTCGCCACGAAGTCGTTGGTATTTCATTGAGAAGAGACCACGGTGACGGAGCCGTTGTGGATAAGCCAAGTGTCTGAGTCCCCGTACTAATTTTTTCGCTTGATTTGGGGATTCAAGCATACGCTGGTCTTTGAGCAACCAGGGGCTCCAAGCGTGGATAGCAAACTCCAACTGAGGACGCAGGAAGGCGTTTAGGAGGAGGCGGATATTCCGCCGGTGGATTTGACCGAAGGCATGTTATAACAGTCCCAGCATGCGATTAGCAGCAGAGGCTGCTTTTCGGCTGGAAGCAGATACTGAAGTGTTCGTTTAGGGGATGATACCGATATCTCTTTCAGCAGGCGAGACCTGGAGAACAGACTCACCGAGGAAGTACGTTGGAGAAGCGGAAGGGCGGATCTAGAGGACTCGACATTTCCTAGAGCTTTCACAGATAGAGAATGAGGATTCAGAAGTAGCACGTTATCTGAGCCCCCGTTTTTTTATCAAGGTTGGTGGTAGCTTGTCGGGTCTAGCATACCAAGATAGTTTAATGGAGAAAATAAAACAACTAATGCCACGGAGTTCAAATTCTACTGTGCAGAGCCTTTCGCCAGTAAGTAGAGGATTAATTTCCGCAGGAAGCTGGGTATTGGCGTTAAAGATGGAGCTAAAGTAGCTGTCAATATCTTCGTTTCTATGAATTGGATCGCTTGTTATTCGGTTGCGAAAAATCAACTGGAGAGAGTTCTGTGATTTTGTCTTTGCCTTTCAACAATTTGGTAAGTTTATGGTTTTTATAGTGACTGTTGAGTGCATACCTTCCTTTAATCATGCACCTGTTTTGCCAAAATTGTTCGAGTTCGGGAGTGACCATTTGTTGTTGCAAATAGCTATTGCGAAGCTGCGTCAGTTTATGGGCAAATTGATCGGGAATGGAGATGGATTTGGCTTTAGATGGAGAACGCCGATATCTAACTGGGACGAGAGCGTCCACAGCTTTGGATACTCCTGTAGACTTCATCAGCAGTCAGCTGTGCGTCATTCGTCAGGAAGAAAATGACCCAATACAAAATTCTCTGGAGGGTGGAAAACGACTCTAGATATAAAGAGTTGTATGGTCTATATAGGACTGCAGATTGTCTTGGCAGGATCAGAGTATGGCCTTTCGAAGGAGAGTCGGACCATCTTATAATCTCTACCATGGAATTTGTCTAGAAGATACCTTGGATAAGCCTAATGTAACGAACAAATCAAGATTGTGGTTACCTCCGGTAGAGAATGGACATTTTGTGTCCATCCATATATATGTAAGGAATACCGTGGTAGGCGTCATCCGATTCCGGATTCGCCTATCACTGCGGCCTCCATAGGACAGCCACAGGACGTCTGCATCTACAGAGGGACCATGAGTAGCTTACGCAGCACTACTTACAGTTCCATCCATACGCCTCATATCTAGTGCAAACCCGAAGGAGTGAGACCGGGAGGCTTGTGTATGGGAGCCATGTTTCATCAACGAAGCCGGCTCACACTGCTTCAACATGCACAGCAGCAGCATTCCTATCTACTTGGAAAGTCATACGTGCAGACGTACACAGGACGGTGACTGGGCTGTAACCCGCTCCACACTAGCTGGAACAATTCGTCGAGCCTAGCACGGTCACGAGGACCGTGTACCCTGTCTCCGCCCACAGCGACCAACTGTCTCCTACAGCCAGTGTAATAGTGGTCGCTTTTTGACAGACAGGCACCTTGTCGACATTCACATCAGGGGCATCCACATCTGGGATATCAAACAACAAACACATAATAGAGAATAAAATAAACGCGCAAACTGGACAGTAAATGTGCGGTAGTATAACAGAATAGAGCAAATAAAAGTGACCATTAGGTTTGATCTAGTGTAAAGGTGATCTTGGGCAAGTGATTTGATGGATTGTGTCTGAATGGGAAGGTGCGTCAATGTTTGCTTACGTTGGGATGCCTTTCTGGCGATGAAACGTTACGATTTTATTAGCAAGGACTGGGTAGTTGGGGTCAAGGCTGGAGGTCGTTGATAAGTTCAGGACAGAGGATGAAGTATCTGACATCGACGATATGATTTCAGGTTTTTATACCGGATATCAGTAGAGTAAGATCTTGTCGACCTGAGAAGAAAAGACTAATAATGGAGGTTTTTGGACTTATTTTAGGACTTCAGCCCCACCCAAGTGTACTTAATAGCAAGGACTAGGTACAAAATTTAGGGCTGAATTACTGAGCAAATTCATAAAATACTGAAGATTTGATGGAAAGGGGTAATATTGTGTCGTTTCCCAGATCTAAAAGGACAGTTCATTCAGTCTTTCGAATATGTGTTGGAGAAATTTTGGAGGGGATCAGTAGGTATGCAGGGTGCACCCAGTATGGAGGCAGTATAAGCCTTCAGAAGGGCGGAAACATAAGGGCGAGACAATAACCTACTGAAAAGTGCGCTTGATAAGTGATGGATTTTTCCACTGCAATCAAGCTCTCCAACTTGCTCTTCTGTTATTACGCGTCCTAGTTATTTCGAACTAGTCAGAACGGACGATCGTTCTTCACAGATAATACCCCACACGTATAGAGTAACCAAACGACTTCGAAACCTTGTGAGCTAACGAGAACTAGCCACTAGACGTACACACGAGCTGAGACGATACGAAATACGCGCAACCTAGCACGAGTGCACTAATACCCGAAGGATACAGACTGGCCGTTAGTTCATTTACCGACTCAGCCAAGACAAAGCTTACCTTCGACACCATATTTATAGTTCGATATAATAGCAAATCCATAAACTATAGAGGAAGGTGGATATTGGCAAGGCACATGAGTTGTCACCCAGTGATGGTGTACTGAGCGAAACTCGGTTAGGGTCAGTGTGAGTTTGTGCGGTAAGTGCCGCAACAACTGAGGGGCCCAGGTGGCTCACTGCGGTTTAACACGATGGATACCACAGCGTTGAGAGGAGAGTTTAGTGGGTTCACTACAGCTTGCACAGTAGATGCATCAGTGTCCTGTGTAGAGTTTTGTTGGTTCACTGTGGTTTGGCATCAATGTCCTGAGAACAGCTCGCTTGTTACTAACGCAGTCTGAGTCGACGTATGGTGATTGTATGTCTGAGGTGAACTTGGCGAAATCTGCGCGTTTCGCAGAGCCATACGCTCTCCACAACAAGTTTCAAAGTGTGTTGATCAGTAGAACTAAATCTGATTGGTACCGGATGAACATGTATCCTCTTAGGCATTAAGCATGTGTGACTTCATATTGGATTCTTCACAGCGAATCGTTGCAGTATCTTGGGGATCAGCAGTCAGGGACATGTAAAACAAGGACACAGTGAGCTCCTGGCTGTGTGGGGTGTCTAGTAATTTTATTGGATGATTTTGCTTGTGTTGACAATACGCACAGAACTGTGCACCTAATGGGCGTGGCTGTAGTTTTGTGGGGAGTACAAAGTCCCCGATGATCTGCTAATTCGGGTATGGGCGTATGTTCAATGGAACCCGTAATCAGATAAAGTGAAATGCCAAATTATGGCCTCCAGTTTGTAAGTCGCGTACTAATTTTATGGGGTCTTTTGTTGCCCTGGAAAGCCATCTGGGTGGTGAGTAATGTGGTGGGCATATCTAAGTCAACATCATAAGTGTCGGTGTTCTGCAATTGCTTAATATAACTCGGCTGATTGGGATTTTTCAGGTTAGTGGCGGTGACTGCGTTTGGACATTTGGCGCACCCATCATCTTTGTTGGAGTCGTGGATATTTAGTATACTGGTGGGTTCGCTTGGGGTGACTTCGTTTACAGCTAACTCTACAATAGTGGTCAATTGTGTAGCTGGAGACGAATCTAGTAGCTGCTGTAGCTGCATAAACACTGGTTGGCAGTGGCTTGCACCGTACAATAGAGTAAGACTGCCTATGTAAAAGCACTACTTTGTGAAGGCGTTTTATCAGCAATTATTTTTTGAGGCTTACAGGTAGTGTTGGCAACAATTTGGTCACCTTTGTTTATAAACCCACTGGCTGTTAACGCACTATTAAATTTGGCTAGGATTGGACACGAGTGGCGCTAGACTTTCTTATTAGGCCTTATGCAACTGCACTCTGTACCAACCATATTTCCAGCCCTCAATAGAATATTCCGTGAGACATCAGGCGGAATATTATCAGGATATTAAAAACCAATGTGTTGTTAGAGTGACGGGTCCTGCCGACCACTTCCGCGTCGGTCGAGCCAATAAGCGCACCTGCGACATATATGCTCGATGTTAAGTGAAGTCGTCTTCATTAATGCAGTTATACATTCTACCGTTTTGAGAACAGACAGAGAGCTATCGATCGACGACGTTTTGATTTTAAACTGAGTAGGTTCGTTTTGGATGGTAATTAAGTTAGTAAGCTAAACCGACGGAGCTGTTATACATAGGTTCGCCTCAGTTGATTTAATCACTCTCACTTTTCCAGATGTCGTCGGGCCTTTGCGGGTCGTAGGTGACAGACATAATAGAAGAGAGCGAAAGGGGTTTCGATCAATATATTGTAGGGTTAAATTCGCTGGAGGAAATACGATTAATGACAAAAAGCTGAGTCCAGTAGTAGTATTAAATTAACGAGCTTGTCTTGGAATTTGGCAGCGCGCGTTCGAGTCTGTTTAGGGGCAGAGGGACGCTCGCAGTTTTCTTAGACCACGTGCGACCGGTGGTAGTTGCGCGGCAGCGAAGCGTCAGCACTGCGTACCAGCGTACTGCCGATACCGTGCTTTTCTTTCTTTTATTACGATGAGAGGACAACGATGTCCAGCTGCTTGAATAATGGCTCAGCGCCCAGAAAAACTTAAAAACAAAAGGCGAACCGTTCTGATTGGTTAGTCACCAGCAGCCGTTTTATTTCCGCTTCTATGTCCTAGCAGTTCGCGTTAGTATATACTGATTGGCTGCCAGTTGCGTCAGTCATTATCGGTCGGACAATTGCGAGGTGCTGGACAATGCAGCAGCGCGGTTGAAGGAGCAGGTTTAGACGCAGATACAAGCATGATCGGTCAGCGTGAGTAAGTTGGATATACGGTGACTTGCTAAATGCGACACCAGTGATTACCACATTAGTTGCGGTTACCGTACACAATGTCCGATTACACTATGCAACACCATTTTTATAACAGAAATGAGATAGGGTGTTTCTAGTGGTAACAAGTGAGCTTATTACGAATATGCAAACCAAATGTTTCCATGATATCCACCTGATACTGAAAGTCGATTGAGAGCTGTTTCCTTAGTTGTTATCTTGATCTTGGCTGAAAGACGCTACTATATCAATGACCGAAATCATTTTTGTTATGTCTGTGGACAGTTTACCATAACATCGCAGTGCAGACCCATTAGTTCACTACTGAAGTCTGCCTACCACGCATATTTCAGGGTGAACCTTAGACATTAGGATAAGAAGTGGGCACTGCATTTTGTTTGCGTGTCGTGCATTCTTCATGTAAGTTGCTCAAAGGTAAGATGCCCTTTGCAATCCCCATGGTGTGGAGGGAGCCGAAGAATCACACGACAGACTGCTACTTCTGCCTAACCAGTGTCATTGGAATCTCCAACCGAAACAAGGACAAAATTCATTACACCGATCTTCCATCAGCTATTTGACTGTTCCTCATGGTTGCACCTTACCTATTCCAGTGTCTCTAGTGAACATGTCACTGATGATGAATAGTGATTCCGCATCGTCAACTTCACTTTATTCTGACATCTGAAAAAACTGGAGCTGATGTTGTCAACCCACATCTTTTTAAACAATCATAGCTATGACTTACTACGTGACCTGTGCTTGCCTAAAGACAAGACGAGTCACTGGCATCTCGGCTGCAGTTGTATCACTTGCTGCAAACACTAATATTACTATATTCAGAAAGCAAAGTGTTAAATTGTCTTGTTTCTGTGATAAGAGAAAGCTTTTGTTACTGTGTCGACGTGGAACTACTGATGAAGGAGCTTGGCTTGAGGTATATCAGTGGTGAATAGTGTTTGTTCACTGACTTATCCAAGAGGTCTTAAGGCCATACTGCTCCACAGTGGAAATGGGAACCCAACTGTGCTTCTTTTGCATGCCACCAATATGAAGGACTTACGTAACTATGTAACAGGTACTCGATGCACTGAACTCCGATAATTACTGTTGGAACATCTGTGCTGCCCTCAAAGTCATTGGACCCCTAATGGTTTCACAAAATATTGGTTTCTTGTGCTTATGGGACAGTCGAGCAACACAACAGTACTATATAACCGGAAAGTAATCAGAGCGGACTAAGTATGCCGCAGGGAAAATGAGTGTAAAGCATACACCTCTTGTGCAAGGTGATCATATCTATCTACCACCCTGCACATCAAGCTTGGTTTGATTCAAAACTTCATCAAAACCCTTCAGCGAGATGGTTTTCCCTTCTAGTACCTGAAACGACTGTTTCCTAAGATCAGTTATGCGAAGATCAAAAAAGCGATACTTATTGGTCCTGATATTCGCCGGATAATGGCCGATAGTGTTTTCGAATGCCAGCTGACTTCATTTGAGTTAGAAGCGTAAGATCATTCAAGAAAGTGTGTACAGGATTTTTGGGCAGAGCAAGCATAGAACTACAAACACATCACAAAACTCTGCGGACCATCGGGCTGTTGGGACTCAAATGTCCCTCAAGATGTACATTTTGCTTAATCAAAGACTTTCCCTGACAACTTAGCAGCCGTTATCGATGACCATAGAGCACTTTCATCAAGTATAAGCCTTCTATGATAGGTGCCTTTGCTGGTTCCTGCAGCGGGAGGGCGCTGGATCATGCAAAATACGATCTCCGCGAAGTTATAATTTCCCACTGTCGTGCATAATTAATACCAAGTGCATACGTTCCGACAAACGAGACATCCACCCACCTTCATCATCCCGGTTGGAGATTGCATGGCGCGGGTTTCTTTCTGTGTCTAGTAGTTGTGTGGTATGCATTGCTTATGCGTCCATTCCTCGTGCGCATACAACTTCGGCTCCAAAGTGTTCCTTTCCTTTTGGGGAGCCAGTACGGCCTGCTGTTAGATGGTCGCTGTTTCGCATCCTTGCACTGCGCTACTCACAACTAGCGCAGTAGTGCTTGGCTTTCGTCCACCACACTCCTCCTCTCCAAAGTGGTCGCCTTAACTGCCTTCGCATGGGTCTCTCTGACCGTCATGGATGCTCCCTGTTCGAAGGGGGTTCCTCCTTTAACGTGCCACTTCCTCAACTCACTGACATGTACTCGTCGTGAGTCTCCTTGCCGAGCGATTGTATACACTGGGTCTCGCCGGTCGACCACCTCGTACGTCCCCTTTCACTTGGGTAGAAGTTTTCTCTCTCATGGGCCACCATTGGGAGCGCGTTGATGGTCCATGTATTTCAGCTTTGAACCAATTGGGAACTCGACACTCACCTCACCAATGTTGGTCTTAGACTTCTCCATCCTCTGCGCCTGAGTTGCTTTCAGGTTACGGTTGGCTGCCTTCCTATTATCCTGTGCCTATGTGGGAGGTATTCGCCAAGTTTGCCACATTCCACAGGTAAGTAAGGTACTTGACCATACGTCGATTTGAATGGTGATTTCTTTGTGGAGACCCGTTTGGATGCTCGATGGATCAGTAACAGCAGTAGCAAACCTTCCTCCCAGTCTTCACCCTTTGCCGCTAGCCACTCTCTAATCGTGCTATTGTTACGTCCCCTCAAGCCATTTGTCTGCGGGTGGTAATGCGTTGGCCGCATTTTCCTGATACCGGAATTCCTCATTCTCGAAACCCGGACCCTGGTCTGTTAAGATGGCTTTTGGGATTCCGTGACCCACTATCAAATATTTCATGACGGCATGGGTGCTGGTGGTCGCCCGTTGAGCCCGGGATTCCCGTTGCTTCAATCCAGGGCGTGAAGTGCTTTATCATCAATAAGATGTATTGGTTGCCCATTTTGGTCAGTGGAAACAGTCTGATCACGTCGATCGACCATAGTTCCCCAATTCCCAATATCGGAATCAACAACACTGGTTGTTCTGCTTCTCGGCAGTCGGTTTTCAAAAGCTATCATTGATTGCACGAAAGAATGTATGTCTCGATGTTCTTCTTCAGGCCAAACCAACAGGCGCGTTGTCTCAGCAGATCGTAGGTCCTGGAACAACCGGTATGCGCCATCTCGTGACAAGAAATCACCAGCCTCCGCCTTAGTTTCCTCGCAATAACAGGCACCAAAGTGTTGCTACCTCCTGGTATCCACATCAGGATCCTCGCTTCATGTAATTGTAGATTTTTAAGATTTCTCGCAAACGGTCCGGGCTGCTTGTGTTGCCTCTTGTTTATGACTGATTGACCGATTATTCGTGCAGTGAGCACTTTGCGCAAGAGTTTGTCATTACGTTGCGCGGCTGCAAGCTGTAACGGATCCTGCTCCAACAGTGTATCATTAACACCGAAAGCCACCTTCGGCAGGTCATCTTTGTTTATCATGCGTAGCAAAAAAAATCCGCAGTTTGATTCTCCTTTCTCGACAGGTGGTTTATCGTGAAATCGTATTCCTTTAGGCAAAGCACCTATCGTGCTAGCTTTCCTCTGGGGTCGTTGGCAGACCTCGACACTCGACTGCCTTCTTCTTATCCTGTGCCTATTCGGGAGATATTCGGCAAGTTTGCCACAACCCATAGGTATGCGAGATGCTTTTGTGTATGTGATTCGGCAGAGCTGCCTCGAAAATGCGGTTGCTAGGTAAATAGGATTATATGGTGGGTTGCACTAGTGACTCTGAGTTGAATGAATCCAATTACAGCAGAGCGCGCAATGTTGTACATGTCTTTAACAGCATAAAGTCAGTATCTTTTGAATCGAGCAGTCTATGAAAAATCGCTTTTTCTATTTTAGCCGTTTTGACGGTGCAGTGTACACGTTTTGCCGAGTTTAGGCTGTTGGAGTAATCTAGTCGTAGATCACGGTCTTCAGTATCGCGAGTGAACGGTTTACCACAGAGAGTCAGTGGGATTGATCGAATATCACCAATATATGAATGAAAATTGTGTATTAGCCGAAATGCTCATTTTTGAAATAGAACACCACAATTCAATATCGTCTATAGTCAAGTCAAGTAAAAATAAGGTTTATCTCTTCAGATGGGTAAATTTTCAGCATTTTACAGTGACGACTGCGGATGGACTAAAATTACGTTCTCAGAACTGTAAATTTGTATTAAGGGGAAATAGCACACAGTGTGTAGGTGTTACTTGAATGAACGGTCATCATTTCCGGACAGAATAATCTAAAGCTACATACTGTTAACACGGTAGCGTTGCAAGCATGATTTCCAATCGGGACTTTCCATTTACAGGGGCGCAGTATCTTGAGTTGTTCTCAAAAAGTAAGCGAACAACAACAGTGGTGACTTTGGAAAAAGTTTGACAAATGTCAGTGTTGAAATATTCCGAGAAAACTAATGTATCCATAGCGATATTGTAAAAACAATTTTCATTGAAAACGGCACGGCCGATTTAAAGGACATGCCCCTCATTGTGTACGCTGCAAGGCTCAGCCTTTTGGTGTGCAAGATCGAACGTGTACACAGCTTCGGCAAAATGGGCGCACGAGTGTGAACGACCATAAACAAATACGATAATGATATGGTTAATGTTTACAAGGAATAGTAAAGGACCCAGAACGATGTTTTAAATAACATCATTTGTTATCGCGCTGCGACAGGAAAGATATTCGTTACAAGGAGATAACCTTAGTGGTTACTTGTTCTTCATCACCTGCATCACTTAATTTTGCGGTAAAGCGACCGGTTCACCTTTGTACGACAGCCGGTACCAAGTCGTGTTATGGCCTGCTATGTAGGCTTTGACGCAGTTGAGGTAAACTACGCTATCCACAGAAGTCGGGGAGACTGTCCTACTTTTATTTCGCATCCCTGACACTCCATTTCTTAGAATGAAATTCCCCTTTACTTAGCTCGTTAAGTATCTTCATGTTACAGCGTCTTCGTTGCTTTTTGGTAACAAATTGCGCTCGTCGTCTCACTTTGTCTTTGATGGTGGCATTATCGAATCACCAGACTTATCGTCTGTTTGCTTCTTTCCGACTCAGATTTGTACCAACCCGGAAGTCAAGGTGTACATCAACGATTGCGTTGAATCAGTGCGCTCTCGGCTTCGTTTTTTACGGGAACTACGCATACTCGTCTGTACACTAGAGAAGGAGCCTTTGGAAAGTTTGGTCCTTAGATTTGACCGTATTAGCGAGGAATTTGTTAAGTAAGTCAAACTAGAAATGTTTTTTGGGCACTTACTTTGCGGTCATGTTTTTTGTTGTTCTCATTTCCATTTTCCTCGGTGCTTTTCTGGTGTGCTCGTCTCACCTTCTCCAGTAATTTCTCCCATAACACAAGGAGTGTTACACCAGTAGTTAGAGCAATTAGCTGATCTTTCCTAACCTGAGGTGGCATGAAGAGTTTGCCAACCAGTTCAACAGGATAGTATCAACCACATCAGAAATCAAAAACCACCGCTGGAAAACGATAAAGCCCTTTCTAGGCGACACCACTCATAGATGCATTCCCTTGTGAGACAGGTTGGCGCAACCTCAACGAGCGAGGACAACTGGGTTGTTTAAAGAACAAAATTGAACGACTACGTCACATTCGTCCGGATGATAGAGTACAGTGCCAACATGACCGTGATAAGATTTTGCTTTATCCTAGCGCTACTTTACAGACACCCGAACTAGGTTCGCAGAATCAGGCGCGGAATTCCTGCTCTACGCAAAGCATGTAGGCTATTGCAAACAACAACAGGTGGCCAACACTCTTGAGTAACGATTCAGCCATACCTTCAAACAAAATTAAAGGTATCAGCAGTAAGCCAGCACACCGTACCGGAGCTTCGCTGCGGCGCGACCATCGCCAGTCGCACTTGTGATGGGTATACCTAAAGGTCGCCCGCACCTACACGGTTTCGAACTAGTGACCTCCGGATTACAAGGCATCTGCGTGGTGTTGTTCGATCACCGGCCGAACATGCCTTAAAAAATATGCCCTCATCCAACATCCTTCTTACTTAGCTCATAGAGCCATTAGAGCCTAGGCGCGGACCCTTTACCGCCATGGCGGTGCTGAGGCGTCTGATTTCCTTGCCCGAGCACATCTCCCCCGGTGCAGACGGTATCACCTAAAGGCGTTGAAGGCAGTTAGCATGACGTTAACTGAAACGTTTGCCACAGTCTTTCAACGATGTCTTAATGAGATACAGGTCCTTCATCATCATCATTACACATTAGCTGAAGGTGAGAAATACCTCAGCTATGGTGCCGCAATACCAAAAGGTAAGAAAGTAAAAACGCGACACACGTAGTACTATAGAATACAGTATAAAAATAAGAATATAGCGCTTAGTATCATATTACGCATCAAGCGTGAGATTGTGGATGGAGTGGGAAGATAAAGGAGAGGGGGAGACAAATAAACACAACTCAAATGTCATTTATGCGAGATCTTTTCTATATCAACAACTGTATTCCATCGTCCTTCGGACCCCAGCCCGGCAGTCGGGAGACACCAACCGACGCCAATTTTGTAGTGAGGGTTTTCACTGCTCTTGACCAAATCATCGCTTAACATCCCTCCTCTTCCATCCACGCCCCGGTGGCGCAAACGACGCACGATGCTGAAGTCAGTGTGCTAGCATACGCAGCACCTGGCACAACCATCGGTGATTTTCCGGTGCTGATCGCTTCACTTGCTCTTCCTGGACCAAATACACGACGCAGAACCCACTCGTTGGTTACGCGGTGTTCCCACCAGACATAAGCTAAGCTGTGAAGGCGGCGATGATTATTTGTGACTAACTTCCTTACATGGGTTAGGTTTCGTAATCGTACGGGAGGTTTGAATGGACGACTGCACTGTAAACTCCGCTCTTCTGGGCGAGAATGATGTCGCCCCGCAGCCACAGGTGACGAAGACTGGCAAAAACATTTCGAGCTTTTGTTAGACGGTTTGTGATCATATGTATTCCATTGGCGCTGATCTAGCCGCCTAGCTACTTGAATTTCTGAACGACTTCTAGCTGATCACCATCAACGGTCAGCGCAGGCGTGAGTTCCCGCCAATGTTGGGGAAGGACTTTGCATTTCGACCGTGTAAAGCATAATTCGAAACGACTGGCAGGCAATATTAATATTTCCAGTACTGCTTGGCATATTTGGGCAATGTCGTAGGCCCACTCCAAGTCAAGAAGTCGATCACCAGAATGTAGACACACCTTGTAGGTCGTGTCTATGCTTTTATCAATGGCGAAGAGGAAAGGTGACAGAAGGAAATTGGGTCTCACACCGGTGGAGATATTGAAGGGCGACGGCAGTTTGCCATAAGCTCTCACTATGCCCGGACTATGCGCGTATTCTGCTCTGGTACTGTTTACGTATTTATCCCGGGGGCACTTTCCCTGAGTAGACACTCCCAAAGGGCACATTGATCCACCGAATCGAGGGCACCTTTAATGTCGATAAACACAACTACTGTGGGTCGCCAATAAATATGACGGTGCTCCAACAGTTTGCGTAATGTGAACATGTGATCAATACAACCCCGACTTCGACGAAACTCTACTTGCTCCTCTCGGATCTGGCTTCCACGGGTGCCAAAAGTCTATGAAGAATGTCGGAGGCAAGTAACTTAGAGACAGTTGGGATCAGACTGATCCCTCTATGATTGCCACATTCAGAACGTGAGCCTCTGTTGTAAATTGGGACTATACCGGAGTGGCTCCAGATTGTTGGGACAGTTTTCTTCTCCCATAGGTTTTCTGGTAACTTGTGCAAATCATCCACAAGAGCAGGGCCCCCGAACTTAAAGAGGTCTGGAGAGGGTATCTGCTCCTACAGCCTTATTCAACTTCAATGGTCTGATCTCAGGTTCCCACCTTGTGGAAGCACGAGATAGCCACTTCTTTCTACAAGAGTGACAGCCATGTGGAACAAGTGGTTATCGGCCGATAACACCACTCCTGGTGTTCTCCAAGATCATGGAGTCCATTGTTGCTGTGGCACTCATGGAGTAAGTCTTTTCTAAGTATTTTAGTCAAAATAAGCTTTATATACCCGTTTGGGAGCATTTACAGCAATTTACACTAACACTGCAAACATACTACAACATAAAATCGGTGGGAAAATGATGTGCATTGACACGAACAACAAAAACAGTACATTTTTAAGCAATCAAACGTTCTCGCAACTGTTGCATCATTCCTCTTGGGTCGACTAACAAGCGAGACAGGTAGGGCAAAATGGAGTTGCAACACGAAGTGGTACGGGAGAACAAAACTCTAAATCTCGACCGCGTTGAAGAAGTGGATTCTGAACTAGCTAAAACGGCGTGTAGGGGGTGCGAGTAGTCGTTTAGAATCTTGCATGAGAAGTTAAAGTATGCGTTAAAATGCCCTCTAACCACAAATCAACGAGAGATTCTCTGCTTAATACAGAGCATCGTTGAATAAACTTTAGTGATCGCACAAGAGAAGTGTAGTCCTTTTAAAGAAGTCCGGGGAAAATAACAGAGGAACCATACAGCCAATGGAGAAAAATACATGCATTTGCAAACCTTAGAATTAGAGCCCGCGGTACAGAGAGCATTTTGAGCCCAAGAGCGTAAAAGAATAGTCTTCTGACTTTTAGAAAAGTTTCAAGAATATGCGTCTACCAGGATGAATTAAAGGACAAGAAAACACCGAGATACTTTACGGAATATCAACGGGGGATGCTTTGGTCGCTCACAAGCAAAGGAGAGGAGGCGTTTGAAAATGGCGCGCAATCTGTCGGGTTGGAGAAAACAGAATAATTATCACAATACTTAGAAAGGATTAAAGGAGAGGGAACGTGATCTTGACCAAGTTAACAATTCGTCTAATCCTCGCTGGAGTTTCGAAGATTCCTCAATTATTGGAGTTTTATACCCTAAGACGTCGTCAGCGTATTTACACCCGATGAAATTGGTTGGTATAGGCAGAGACTCAACAAAGAGGGAAAACAGAAAGGGGATAGAATAGATCATTGTAACACCCCAGAATTTGCTGAGATTGAGAAAAATATTCTGCCACGTAACTGCGTGAAGTGTGTGCGATTCGTAAAGTAGTCACGTAATACATTACGTTCGTTGGGGGAACGCCGTTTTCGTACAAAAAGTTGAGTAGTAGCGATCTGTCAAGACTCCCAAAGGCCATTAATATACTCAAGGAACAGGAGCTGCACAATACTGCACTTTTTATCCAAAGCAGATGCAGTGGAATGCAGAAGATACGAAACGGCATCCAGACTAGTGCCCTGACTTAAATGCAAACTGTTTAATATCAGTCTTATGATTACTTGTAAAGATTCGGGGAACTAGTAGTTTTTGAAGACCTTCAGCATCACGGAGGTATATCCTATTGGGTGATACTTCTGTGATTTTCTTAAGCTCAGGTGTTATTCTGGCTCCTTCCAGATGTCGGGAATTGTGCCAGTCGTTAAACAACGGACAGTATCGAAATTCTCGCTCCTGAGCAGCACGGATTTCGCCGAAATCTGTCATGCACCGCTAACATACTGATAGCTCCTGCTAGCTGGACAGTGGTGCAAATTAGATGGATTCCTCAAAGGTAGTTGATTGTTTGGATTATCGCGCCCTACTTTCCTTCAGAATTATGGGATCAGTTATCCTGTTCTGGGTTTGATAGGCAACTTTATCGTTCAACATCATCTGAAGTTGAGAGTTTGTAGTACCCTATCCGACCGTATCGATGTTTAGTGTGGCAAACCCAAGGCTTGAAACTCGCCTGATCCTCGTCTTCATAAACGACCTCGCGAGATGCTCTTTTCAGATTATTTTATTGTTCGCCGATGGTCGAAAGATATGGCGTATTATCTTTGTAATGGATGCTCCCATTGTGTTGCAAAGTGGTCTGGATAAAGGCTACACGTAGTCTACCGGGAAAATGCTCCAGTTCAGCGCCACCAAGTGCAAAGCTTTGAGCATACGCCATCAAAACGCTCACGACTACCGGCTAGAGCCACGAATTCTGTAGGGCACTTCTCGTGAGAGCTATCTCTGCGTGATCGTGTAAGAGGACCTTGGCTGTTTGTGGCAGTTTAAAAGAGCAACGAAGGCAAATCAACACTTCGGCCTCATTCGCAGCGCGTTCGGAAAGTCCGATGCCTCCATGTTTTTCGCAAATGCTTGATGCTTACGTGAGGCCACACGGGGAATACGTTATCCAGCTGTAGAAGCCCTGACAGAAACCTCACGTCACCACTTTTAGTGCTGCACAACGCAGGGCGATAATGAGCTAATGGTTTGTCCTACCTTACCTACTGAAAACTAGGCGTGTACTGCGGACGTTATCGGCCTCTACCGACAATCTAGTAATGGTGTATCAGATCCTAAAAAGACCTTAGCCACACTTGCCACCGTCTTATGGAACTCAGTCAATGCAGCCACTCCGTCCAACCGACTGGACTGTCGGCTAAATTCGTTCTCCATCGGAGTGTCTCTGCCCTGCAACTCATTCTCAGCCCAAGTAACTAATTCCCTCACCTTATCACTATTCAAAAGATGACTTAGTGACACCCTGACACCATTTTACACTGTGATATAACGTGTGGCCATCAAGTGAGAGCATTAGCGAAGAACAAACAGTGGACCGTATCAGGATTCCCTTAGCTCCAAGCGGGAATACTTACATCTGTGCTACTGCAAACCATTTGATGAGTCCTGCAACCTGCGCGTTATGTTATCGACACTGCTTTGTAATTTCGCTTTCACCATCCTACAGGACTTCTCAATCAGTTTCCTTTTTTTAACAGTTATAAACCATTGCTCCACCGTCATGGACCTTTTGTGTCCATCATTAATTGTGTGATTTGGCATGAAAGGGAGCCATTAAAGCAGGGTGTCACCGTATGCTGTAATCGTAAGATTTTCCGAGAAAGACGGGTTCATACAGAATCCTAACCGATACACCATTGTATGCCAGAACACGGTGCCTGTCAAGTAGAGCGTGCTGGCGAAGTTAACACCACATGGGACACCATATCTCGGGCAAGACAAGTAAGTGCCAAAAGCACACTACTACAATCAACAGCTGGAACGTGTGATTTTATATGAAGCGAACGTTTTACAGGTGTCTTGTATTGGTAATCTAGGCACGGAGAACTGTTGACCCGGTTCTTCCAACAAAGCCTTGAGGAAATGCAGGTCCCGACCATGTGAAAACGGATCAGTTACTCCTATTTCCAAGAGTGGGAATCGTGCGGAGCCTTCTAACTACTGTCCAAACATCCTCCTCCAAGTGTTATCCAAAGTTATGGAAGGTATATTCGCAGAGGCACTCATGGGATGCCTTAAGAGCAATAAAATCATAGTGACACAGCAGCATGGCTTCCACCGAAATCGGTCTTGCACCACAAACTTGTTACTAATCCGAGCAAGCTGGAAGAAATCCGTCGATGCCAGACAAAAGTCGACGTCGTACACTCGGACTTCTCTAAAACGTTCGATCGCCTGGACCACTGCATTCTCCTTCACAAACTTCAAAGCTATGGAATCGGTGACATTGTGCTCAGTTGGATAAGCAACTCCCTCATTCAACGTCAATTGCATGTGAGAGTCCGCAGATCCATCTCCGACCCAATTGAAGTCCAGTGTCATGTGCCCCAAGGATCGGTACTGGTACCACGATTATTCCTCGTATTTACCAACGATCTTTCAAGGTTGCTGCAGTTAGACTTCTTACTATTTTCGGACAACGTCAAAATCTTGCATGACATCAATTGAGTGGACGATCACACGGCACTACCAAGAGATCTCGACCTGGCCTACACATGCTCATCCGAAAACCGGCTCCAGTTTAATCTGACGAAATGCAAACTTGTGAGTACACGCCATCAATGTGCTCATGAATATCGGTTGGGAGGGCAGCAGCTGCAACATGCTACGCAGGAAAGCGACCTCGGGGTAATCGTGCAGAACGACCTTGTCTGCTCGAAACAAGCCGAAAAGGCATCGATAAATCAGCACCTTGGTCTCCTACGAAGATCGTACGCGAATTTCGATCCATCAATCTTTCTACGAATGTTTGGTGCCTACGTTAAACCCCAGGTGGTACGCGATCCAGGCCTGGCGACCTTCATGCAAACACCATGCCACTCCGCTCAAAGCTCCACAATTTGGAGCAAAAATAAATCGTTAGAGGACTGTTTCCCCTCTCCTACCAACGCAGACGGCTAGCCCTAGGCTTTTACAGCGGTGAACACCGGCGACTCGAAAAATGTCTTATTATGGTGTATCAAATATCGACTAACCCAAATCACGCCTGTCGCTATCTATTGCAAGTCAGCCACAACACCAATCCGAGAGGACACCAGCTCAAACTGTCCACACACCACAGTCGACTTGATTGCCGGTAAAAGTTTTTCTCTCTTCGAGTTGCTAGAAGCTGGAACCATCTTCTCACGTTATTTTCGCCCCCACATTAACGCTTTAAAAAGCGGTTGCACTATACTCTATCCCCTTTACATTGCGTGACATGATCCGTTTCCATCGAAAATGAAATAACGCAAATGGTGTATTCGCCTGTCCTCTTTCTTACGTAGCAGTGAGCAGACCAGCATATATGTTCATGTGAAAAACTCAGTGAATTACCTCAAATCAGAATTTCCCCTTTTTACTGTCAC
The DNA here is from genome assembly GCA_944474145.2 of Dicrocoelium dendriticum. Classification (NCBI taxonomy): domain Eukaryota; kingdom Metazoa; phylum Platyhelminthes; class Trematoda; order Plagiorchiida; family Dicrocoeliidae; genus Dicrocoelium; species Dicrocoelium dendriticum. The sequence continues at coordinate 55,370,995 of OX104065.1, forward strand.
ATTAAACAATGATTTTCAATTGCAGCCCGTCCATTCTGTGGGACCTGTCAAGTAATCGCTTTTTTGCCCGTTATGAATCATTGTTCATTGTTTCACCAAGAAACATCTTTCGTAATGACCATCCTTCTGGTAAAGGTGATGACTCAGCTAATTCATCATCGTCACTCCCAATCACTAGGCTTAGGCTAGTCTGGAAAGCACCAGACGCCGGCGTTTCGACCTTCTGGGTCTCGTCAGTGGTGCGCCTCCCAGCGGACCCCTGCCGGGTTCCGCCCCCATGACTTCAGGTGATGATTGTCTACTCCATGCCAAACCATTACTTCGAAAAATCCCTAATTTGGTTTGGATTACCATTTCTAGTTACTTAACAAACCTCTGAGTAGGCTGCATTTACACCCACCCCCCCTCATATGCACTCACCGTAACTGATGACTTGATAGACACTTTTTTCTTTTATTGCCGATATGTCATTCACTAATAAAATTATCGCGGTGGATTTTAATATGCCTGACATCCTATGATCCCTTATCAGTGAACCGCAAAAACGCAACACTTTCTGCTCTACCCTCGGTCGACTGGAATGGCTGCAGCGCGTCAAATGCACCTACCCGGTTTGGTAACGCACTTGATCTAATATTTACTATGGGATGTCCAAATGTGTCCACATACATCAGTGACAGATTACCGGGAAGTGACCATAATATCGTTATTTGTTCTTAACAAGTTTTTTCTAAACCAATAGCATCAGTAACCAAATGCCGCCCATTCTTTTCTGTGAATTGATCAGTTTTCTCGGATCTCATAAGGTCTAAAAATTGGGATCCAATTTTCTTAGCACAGAATGTACAAATTGCTTGTGATAAATCCTACAACCGCATTCGGTTTTGCATTGAATCTATAGCTCTAGAACGCACTAAGCGGTTGTAAAGGATTGCCGCAAGTGAAGGTATCACGAAAAAAATGACCGCTGAACTACATCAAATAGAGGATATGCTTAGGAAAACAAACGATTTTACTTTACTGATATTCCGCATCAGAAGGCTAACAGCGTTATACCATGATTATCACAAATTGCCATGCTCCGATGAGACCACGGTACTGAAGAGCGCAGACGTGACAGCCTGCATCTCAAAACTTTTGGATCGTAGGCAAGACAAGAAATCTAGGTGTAATAACTCGATTGGTAAATTTGATGAAACCGTCCTAACCGCTCGCGCAATCATGTGTTCGATCATCAATAACTACTTCATATCTACCTACAGTACTAATATGAGAAGGGGAACTCAGCCCAAGCTGATAAACAGTGTCAGCAGTACACTCTAAACTGTTGAATTCAAACTTTGTGTTATATGCTACCAAATCAGCTTACTACTACCATCATGCTCACCTGGCTCACACAACATCCCGCCAATTTTAGTCTAACATGTTGCTTCTTAATGTATTTAAACTTTCTATGATCAAAGAAAAGTATCCTTTGCACTGGAAACAATCGACTATGATGTCACGACACAAGTGGTTCTATGTAAGATGTAAAAAATTACCGCCGAATCCGTTACACATCCATTAACTCCAGAACCATGGAGAGGTTAGTTAAAGAATGCACAATAGAATGTTTGAGTTCTATGAGCTTTGTCGGGAAACATCAGGACAGTTTTTAAAAAAATGTAGGTAATGCAACATCTGTCGGTCAGATTATCTTGATTATGTGACTGGAGCAAGAGACGCTCGTAGTGCCATAATCATAATATTCCTTGATATCCAAAAGGCTCTCGACCGTGTCCCACACAACTTATTTCTACAGAAGCTTATGGTATCACAAATTCGCTTCTAAAGTGGATGTCATCCTATCTCGTGGGTAGAAAGCAAGTAGTCAGAATTGGTAATAGTACATCTGAAGCAACTTCAACGTCTATTGGAGTGATCCAAGGAAGTGTGCTGGGTCTGCTTTTATTCTTAATCTACTTAAACGATCTCCTCGATAAAACTATGTTCAGGAAGCCATTCCTCTTTGCTGATGATATTAAATTTGTGTATTGTTCCGCCCTTGGGCAAGGTAATCCTAATTTAGCCTGTATTCAGTCTTACTTGTCTACATTAGGGCACTGGAGTAACTCATGGAAGTTGCACTTCCCAGCTGACAAATGTAACCTGTTGTCCTACGGCTGTGACCTTCCGAACATTCTAACCTCTAACAACACTCCTATTCCTGTGTGTAACGATGTCCGAGATCTTGGTCTAAGATATTCTGCCTCATTTAATCTTTACAGCAAATTATATTCTTGCAAGCTTCTACCAGAAAAGCGATCACCTACGTAAGCCGAACTCTTATCTTGAGGGATACCAGCCTTTAAGATTTGTGTTATGCCGAAGATTGGATATTGTACGATAGTGTACGGAAACCTGAGAAAAGTGAACCGCACAGCATTGGAAACCATCCAACGATTATTCAGAAAGAGATTTTTATACATGCCTAACATTATGACTTAATTTGACCGCCACGGCGCTCTAAAATTAGGGCCGCTATGATTGTGCAGGCTTAAACCCAATCTATAGCTTCTATACCGCTTACTACTCGGATTAAGCTTTACAGCTTAGCCACATCTCGAGTTTCAGAATCCCAAACACTATGAAAAAGTAACAGCGACCGCATACTGCATATACAATAGTCTGCTACCAAACTTCGCTCAGATTTTTTCTCAGTAAAATTTGCTTTATCCTACTCATGAGTAAAAGACTTTTTACTTGTAATTGTAATGTTTTCGTCCAAACTGCTCACAACCTACACAGCCTAGTCCGGAAAAGCACCAGACGAGTTTCGCCCTATTGGGTCTTGTCAGTGGTGCGCATTCCCTCGGCACTCTAATGGGGATCGAACCCATGACTGCGAGAGGCGTCGCGACAAAACTGGACCTTAACGCAGTGCGATGGTTTGTGTGCCTCAACGATCCATTGAGCTATGCTGGTTGGTGCTTTTTTGCATCTTCAGAGACACTCATGCCAGATTGGCCAAACTCAATTTCCTGGCCTTCCAGGATGGGGTTTGGATCGAGGGTGGTTCCTTACTCCATAAAACGGACTCTCTGTAGTCCAGTGCCAAAACCCCGCTGCCTTGCGGTAAGGTTTTTGGACCAAAGGCTTTGATTGAGAACCCTAATCTAGGCCTGTGCAACCTGACAGTATTCTGCCCACGCAATACGATGAATCCCTCTTCGAACAAATTCCTGATGCTCTGGCCAACGTAGAGCATAATCAACGGTACCCTATCTGCTGCATCGAGCAGGATGGATATCGGGTTGGATGCTACTGCCCAAGCCCTCCCATTTTCTTATTCCCCCTCTTACGTTTTTTCTCCCTAATGGTCCCGTTCCAACTTCATTTTTATCCTCCAGTTTTCAACCCCTTGATTCTTGGTCCTCCCCCAACACGCTTTGCCAGGCGTTTATCTTCTAGTTTCAACCCATTTGGTAACGCGGAACGCCACTCTTGTCCTGTCGACGAGCCCATGTCTAACCAAGCGGTCCACTCCAGTTCACTGGCTTCCATTTGCAGCCCTCGATCCTCCTTCAGATTCGCATGTCAATATACGCACTTTGCTACAGATCGGTCAACAGGCAGCACTTGCCCGGACATTAAAGACCTCTCGAACGATATCTGCTGCTTATCAGAGACTCTCCTGTACGACTCGAACTCTGTGCTCACTCTGCGATCCCCTTCAGGTGACACCAGCAGCATTTCTTATTGCGCCTATCCGGTGACGATGCAGCTACGAGCACCGGCCAAGCTGGTGTTGGCATTGCCCTGAGTCCCCGGGCTTAAGCTGCTCTGGTTGATTGGATTCCAATCAGTAGCCAGATGTGTGCGGCTCCATTGGCTGGCTCGTTCAAAGCTTCGAAGTCGCGCGTGACAAATGGGTGTTTATTCTTCATCGTTGCCTACGCGCCCGCAAACAATATCGATGATTCGGTAAAAAATGACTTCTACTGCCAACTGTCCCATCACCTTCGCAACAGAAGAAGCACGGACACTGTGGAGCTGGCGGAGGATCTGAACACACAACTTGTAAAGTTGTCCACTGACGAAATGTATCTGGTCGTTCAGCACGATGTAGGCTCCCGTAATGATAACGGCGAGCGGTTACTTCATTTGTGTGAAGATGCTCGCTTATTTCTTGCGAGCACTAACTTCTGACAAAGCACTCGCCGGAGGGTGACTTGGCGACCTCCAGCCTCGAACCAGCCTTGGACGCAAATCGATCACATTGCTATTAGTTACCGCTGGAGAGGCTGCATCCAGAACTGTCACTCGACTTGGAGCACATGTGTGGACACCGATCATGCACTTGTATGTGCTGACATGCGGATGTGTTTTGGCGGACGCCCACGACGCTGTGAGCACATTCACACCAGCCAACTGACAAAGCCAGTTGTTCTGAATGCCTATCAAAGTACGCTGACATGCGAGTTGAGTAATCGCTCACTGGAGACAATTGATGGTCACTGGTCACACGTTCACCAGACCTTACAAGCAGCAGGCAAATCCTCATGTGGTATGTCTAATAGCCAACATGGATATTGGGTCTCTTCGCGGTCTCTGGAACTTATCGATGCTCGCCGGTATATTCCGGCTGGAAGCGAACACAATGAAACTCACAAAGAGCTCCGGGCAAAACTCCGTGCTAGCCTGAAAAGAGACGAGAGTGGACAGCCTACACACAATTTGTCAAAACGTTTAGAGTGTTGGGCTGGGCATTTTGAAAAGCAGTTTAATCGGCCGGAATTGTTCGACTCCTCACCGTCCAGTGATCGCTCTGCTCCGTGGGCTGTCCCTCTGAATGCACCCTCTCGCTCAGACGTCAAACGTGAGATCGCACTGTTGAAGTTAAACAAAACCGCGGGACCAAATGATCTTCATCCAGCCCTCTTCAAATTCGGAGGCTCTGTTCTTGTTCATGATTTGCATGAATTACTATTGAAACGGTGGGAGCAGGAAACTGTCCTAACCGACTGGACCCGCTCCGTTATTGTTCCCATCTTCAAAGGAGGCTTACGTTCGGAATGCGGCAACCATAGAGGAAACAGTCTGATCCCCATCGCCTCCAAATTACTTGCTTCCGTAATCCTGCACAGACTGAGTGGCGCTCGTGAAAGCCAGATTTGTGAGGAGCAAGCCAGGTTTCGTCGGGATAGTGGCTGTATCGATCACATTTTCACCTTGCGTCAGTTGTTGGAGCACCGTCACATATATTGGCGGCCCACCGTAGTCGTGTTCCTCGACATCAAAGGTGCCTACGGTTCAGTTGATTAGTGAGCCCTTTGGAACTGTATACTCAGGAAAGGTGTGCCAACGAAATATGCAAATATCATCCGAGCATTATACGCGCGTAGCACGGTCAGACTGAGGGTTTACGGCAAGCTGTCGCCGCCCTTTATTATCTCCAGCGGTGTGAGACAAAGATGCCCGTTGTCACCTTTCCTCTTCAACTTCGCTATTGACCAAGTCATGGAGATCGTATTTACAGGACACGACTTAGAAGGTGTGAACCTACTCCCAGGAGAACGATTTCGTGGCTTAGAGTAGGCAGATGGCATTGTCCTCATTTGTGACAGCTCCCAGACGGGCCAAACTGCACTGCACAGATTAGCACTGGCTATCAGCCGCATCAGGATTTGCTTTGCACTATCGAGTTGCAAAGCTTTCTTCCAAGACTGGCCTGAATCGCCGCCTTCGCTGACCCTTTGTGGGGATCAGCTAGAAGTTGTTCAGAAATTCAACTATCTGGGAAGTTTTATCAGCGCGCTTGGGATCGACGATGAGATCACGAACCGTATATCAAAAGCTCGAGGTACTTTTGCTAGTATTCGCCACCTATGGCGGCGTAGCGACATCACTCTCCTCCTGAAGGGTAGAGTGTACAATGCAGCGGTACGTTCGACCTTACTGTACGGTTGCGAAACCTGGCCCCTTAGATCAGCGGACATAAAGAGGTTAGTTACGTTCGACCATCGGTGCCTTCGCAGTTTGGCTCACATCTGGCGGGAACACCGGGTAAGCGACGAGCGTGTTCGACGCCTTGTTTACAGCAGAGGAAAAAGAAACAGAACCGCCCAGCACCATCATTTCACGCGCTAGGCTCCGATGGTTCGACCATATGTTGCGCATGCCAGCCCATTGACTTCCGCGACGTGCGTTGTTTGCTTACTGGGGGTGTAGATGGAAGAAGAGAAGGGCTGGCCAAGTGATGATTTGGTCGAGAGGAATGAAGATCATCACTTCTGAGCTGGTCTCGGTTGGAGCTTCACGGCTCCCTGGTTGGGGTCCAAAAGACGATAAACACGTTTGGCTAGATACACTTTCTGACATGGTTAAGAACCGACCTCAATGGCGTTCCTTCTGTGAGTTTCCTTGTCCCCCCCCGTCTCTTTTAGCCCCCTCATTACCACGACTTCATTTCGTAGCGTAATATAATTTTACATAATAATTTTTCTTGTTGCCTAGTAGCCGGCTGGTAGCTTTCTGAAAAGATGCCCATCTGTTGCAGGTAGCTCAGCTGGCTTGAACCTGTTGCATTTATGTTATATTTTTCTTTTATGTATTACATCACAGGTGCTTTATACCTCTAGGTAACATGTAATGAATGATGAGTGAATGATAGTCGCACATTCGTCAAACGTCATTATCAGCGGGCATGTCTTCATGTGTCAAATCAAATTGCCAACCTAGACATTTGGACTCTACAAAGTCTCTGGAACTTATGGATGCTCGCAGATGTATTCCGACTGGAAGCGAATACAATGACACTCGCAAAATTCTCAGGGCAAAACTTTGTGCTAGCCTAAAGAGAGGCCGTGAAGCTTGGTGGTCTCATCGTGCATCGGAAATGAAAACAGCCGCTGCCGTTGATAATCATCGTAAGTTATTCCGTCTGATACGGGAAACAGGCAGCAGGAGACCTGGTGTTAGCGAGACAATACGCCACGAAAGTGGACATACGATCCACATTTTGTCAAAATGCTTAGAGCGTTGGGCCGAACACTTTGCAAGGCAGTTTAACCAATCTGAGTTATCGCTTTCTTTTTCGGGCATTGAGTGTCCTTCTTCATGGGCCGTCACCTTAGATCCACCGTCACGCGCAGAAGTCGAACGTGAGATCAGGCTGTTGAAACTGTATAAGGCCGCAGGGGCAGGTAGAATCCCCCAGCCTTCTTCAAATTCGGGGGACCTGCTCTTATAGACGATTTACACTAATTCCTAGTGGAACTTTGGCAGCAGGAAACTGTCCCGACAGACTGGAGTCGCTCCGCCATTGTCCCAATTTTCAAGGGAGGCTCCCGTTCGGAATGCGACAATCACAGAGGGATCAGTCTGATCTCAATTGCTTCTAAATTGCTTGCGTCTATCTTTCTCCACAGACTGAGTGGCGCTCGTGAAAGCCAGGTCCGCGAAGAGCAAGCCAAGTTTCGTCAAGGTCGGGATTGCAACGACTATATCTTCACATTGCGTCAATTGTTGGAGCACCGCCATGTTTATTGGCGACCCACCGTTGTGTTTCTTGACATAAAAGGTGCCTTCGACTCAGTCGGTCGATGTGCCCTTTGGTACTCTGCTGAGAAAAGGTGTGTCTGATAAATGCGTAAACATTATTAAAGCGCTGTACGCGCATATTTCTGATAGATTGAGAGTTTTTGGCAAACTGTCACCGCCCTTCAGTACCTCCAGCGGTGTGAGACAAGGTTGCCGATTGTCACCTTTCTCATTTAAGGCCGCTATTGACGAATTCATGGAAACAGCATTTGCTGGACACGATCTAGAAGGTGTGGAGCCACTTCCTGGTGATCGACTTCTTGATTTGGAGTATGCAGACAATATTGCTCTTACCTGTGACAGCTCCCAAACATGCGAAGCAGCACTGGACCGATTAGCACTGGCTGTCAATCATTTTGGGCTATGCTTTGCTCCATCGGAACGCAAAGTACTTCTCCAAGATTGGCATGAACCCACCCCTGCGCTGACCCTCGTTCGCGATCAGCTAGAAGTCGTTCAGGAATTCAAGTACCTGAGCAGCTACTTTTCTCCTGGGTGATCGAAGATGAGATTACGAACGATTTATCAAAAGCTCGAGGTGCTTTTGCCAATCTCCGCCACCTGTGGAACAGACGCGACATTACTCTTGCCCTGAAGGGCAGAGTTTATAACGCAGCCATCCGTTCAACTCTCCTATGTGAAACCTGACCCATCAGGTCAACAGAGATAAAGAGGCTCGTCACATTCGATCATCGTTGCCTTCGCAACTTAGCTCGCGTCTGGTGGGAGCACCGCGTGAGCAATGAGCGTGTTCGGCGTCGCGTATTTGGTGGGGGAAGAGCGAGTGAACTGCTCAAGACTATTATATCATGCACCAGGCTCCGATGGCTGGACCACGTGTTGCGCATGCTAGCACACCGACTTCCGCGACGTGCATTGTTTGCGTACCTTGCGTGCGGTCGGAAGAGGAGGAGGGGAGGCCAAGTGATGTCTTGGTCGAGAGGAGTGAAAACGTGCACTTCGGAACTGGCGTCGATTGGTGCATCCTGACTGGGGACCGAAGGACGATGAACATGTTTGGTTGAATTCACTTGCTGACATGGTAAAGAGCCGGTGCCAGTGGTATTTTTTTGTGTTTATTATTCCATCCCCTCCCTTTAGGTTCTTCCTCCATCCCAAGCTCATGCAAAAGGCGTGATATATTATTTAACATCATATTTTTGTAGTATAATTTTTTAATATCTTTTTGAATTGCGGCAAATTAGCTGAGGTCTGTTTCTCACCCTCAGCTAACGTGTACTGATGATGTTGAGGAGCAGGCAGATGCCACCTAACCAGCAGCTTAAGCCACTGAGCCATGGGGGACGTCGGCTGGACTACACAATTTGCAAGCTAACTGGGATATAGCACGACCTGTCTTCCACTGCCACGCAGGTTACTACCTTAGCAGATGACAGTGGCCAGTTTACGAATGTCATGACTTCTTCTCACTAGGCGCTACGTACATAGCATTTGAAACTTAAGTCTACATTTTTTGAAATCCTCATTAGTAATATAATATAGACTTTATATATACTGATTCGCATACTTGAGCTATTGAAACATCTCCTATTTCCGCCCGCCATCAACTCTTCCATCACTGATATCCTCCTTTGTGTTTTGATTATGAAGGCGCGACACAGCATTGTCACTGCTTCAGGAATACTTCGCGACTGCTCTCCTTCGGTTGAGTTTGCTTGAGTGCTTTCATGATCCCTTCGACTTTGGTGAGTCTCCTCCCATCCCTGGCAGCAGTTTTTTGCTCAATATGTTAAAAAGTGTTGGTATGTTGTTCCGTTTACTTTGCTTGAGCTTTTAACTAGAACCGAAAATTCCGCCACTTCACTTTTTTTGCCAAATCCGTCCGCTCACTGCTATTTCCATCTGCACCCGACTGAAGGAGCATTCCATGGCTGCATGTGTTCACTCATCTTACTCGAATTGTGCTCGGTGGATCTCCTCAACCAAAATGTGGGCGCGTTATTCCGATGAGTTTCCATCCGCGGTGCAGTAGCTTCTGCTAAAGCGTATTGTTTACATTCTGACCGCAGTATAACCCGGATATTCTAGCTTGGCATTTGTTTACCTTTAGATGTCTCGCCGTGGGGTTGTAGGCGATTGGGCAAAGTCTACTCCCATATTGGCGTTATTATCCACTGGGACGAAAACAATTCCTCACTGCAGACCGGACGATTGCATCGAAAGTCGTGGAGGGCTAATGTTGACGTGCTTATTCTAACCACGGTTGGCGTTAAATGCCCTCTCCCATCTTAGTGTTCTGAATGCTAACGATCTGTGCTGTCTCGGGTAGTTCATAATTCACGGCATCGATCGCTAGTGACTCAACACAAGCTAAGAGGCCTCATACAAGACGAGGGTGCCTACCTTTCCTCATGGCACCCGGTTGAGTAGACCCCACGTTCTACACCAGTGTGCTCACACAACTATCGTGTTTCGGTCTATTGCATTCTTCGATATCCTATTTTTGCTTTATCTGTTGACCAATTATTTCATTCCCAACCTTTTTGAACCGTTCGATTAGACCCCCAGTGTCAGACATTCTCGATTCCTCAGTTATCACGAAAGTGATTGAAGTTTGAGTGGCATAATTTGAATTCAGCGCGTCCACGCCAGGTCATACAATTATCACTCATCCTGATAAACACCGAACAGCCAATTCACTCTTTCGGGAGTCGTCAATAGCGCTCGTTCCATCTAACCTTTGTCGGCTAGAACTCGAGACACGTTTCTTTTCATTTCATGGTTAAGAGTACCAGGCGAAGACGGATAAGTAGCAGTCGCCGCGCATGGCAGCATTAGATGAGTACGCGCTTGATAAAACGGATGCCTGAATGTGCGCCTTGTAAATAGCACCTTTGTTAGCGAAACTCGGAAATGCAACATCGTGTTTATTCATTTTTTGTTCCATTCCCTCCGCCTTGCTTTTAATCTGTAGAAACCACCTGGGAACTGTGCACTCGGTTTGCACCAGCCGAGACTCATCCAGATAACGTAAGTCAGTTGCGTTTTGCCAACCCCGGGAAGCCCTCTGGCTTCTTATTTTGGTCAAAAGTTGGTTTTCGCTCTTTAGCTGTGTCAGTTCTCCGAGGACCGCTTCGCATGAGGCTATCCGCCTCGTTGCTCGGCATAATATCACGAAATCCTAACCGTCAGTCTTGGGTAAATCAATTTGTCCACTCGTCCCTTATGCCCTTTAAAGTCTCCATCTCTGTTAACGCACTAGAGATCGGACTAGCTTTTGTGATAGACTCACGAATTCCACTATTTCAATGTGTGATTTGTAACTATGAATTCACTTTTTCTTAAATGCGACCTGGTTTTACAGCATCACAACTGTAATCGATAAACTGCACCGTAAGATTCGCTATTGTCCTATCAGTTTTGCTTCACTTAGATGAACCTGTTGTCCCAACATATCCCGCGATACTATATTTCCCTCTAAATGCTACTTTATTTAGGGTGTTAACCTCTGAGGTGCCTCAGATTCCTCCAGTTACGTTTAGAAGGGTACCGGCAGATTCACCGCGTCTTGATGAGGATTCCTTCTTGCTTAAAGCTCCCTTGGCGTGAAACACCCATGCCCCTTTATTCTACTCTATCCTATATTGTATTCGACTGACCTACCGCTGAATGGCTTTTTATAATGAATACTCCTCACTGTATCTATAGGTATCGTTTACACTCAGTTAAAGCGGTAGAATATGGATCACCAATCGAGTCTTTCGATCCCTGTTCCTAGTCCCACTCATTACTGGCACTAATTCGATCACTTTCGCTCTATGCTGCACAGCACTTTTTACGATGCTCCTATTCACTTTTCTCGCATTTCAGTGACACATGAGCACAATTAATTCCACTCTAGGGCAATTTTTTTAAAGAGTCACGTTCCTATGTTTTCCTTCTCCCTTCGTCGTCGTGTCACATTTGTTGTGTCGGGTCCCGTAACTGCTTCCGCAGGTTACTGGTAGTGAAAACACGAGCCAGCAGGAACAGAATCTATAGTACTTTTCAGAGGAAAACGGCACGGTTTTATTCCGTGATGCGTTGCTGTAAAAATCAACCGGAGCACTGAAAACGTGCGAGAAGACAAAACCAATAAAGGCCAGTTAGATGAACACGCAATCCAACCACACGGCGGGTACTCCAACTTTGAATTCATTACCGCTGTGCCAAGCGTCGCTCACAGATCTTAGTGGCATAGTGATCAATGCGTCAGCCGTGAACCACTAGGGCTCGTGTTTCACCTTAGCTCAAACTATCACCATCTGATGAGTCCAAATGAGGACGAAACTAGTCACGGGGTGTCAGTGTTGGGAAGAACAACATCCAAACACCTCCATTTCGGATACGCTCCTTGTGATCAGCATGACCGAGGTCTCAAAAGTGATTGCGTGTCGCAATCCATCCACACGGCGGGTAGTCCAACTTTGAACATAAGAAAAGGAAAGTGGAAGCGTTCACATCGGATTTGAACTGTAATTCGCACCCACAGTCAACGAAATGATAAGTTAAAGTAGGCGTCAGCGAATAAACACAGCAAAACACAACTCTGCAATCACTGAGCTGCATAAGCAGACAGGAATTTTTATCGTTTGGCTAACAACAATGTTCATGAGTCTATCCACAGTAGATACTTTGCTGAGCCTACTTCGACGTAATGCCGAAGTGCTTGCGACGTAGTATACCACCCCTAACCATTTTCGCCGCATTATGGGGAAATAGAGCAAGAGGGCATGCAGTAGCGAGCGAAGGTGAAAAATTTATGTTCGCGACCTCGGATTCTTTCCTCGCTTGATTGACAACCTGTGATACAATATCTACTGGCACCTTTTTCAGAGAGACATTCTAGGAATAACAGCAAACTTCGTCTCTCTCACAGCTATTTGGTGTTTTGTGCTGTACTTTATACTTGTTCCAGTGGCTGCTGCACTGCACATTGCAGAAAAGCTGTTTCTTTTCTTCTGGTTATCAGACTACTTGAATGGAAAAAAACAGATTAGAGTGTTGCAGTCTGGAGATTCCCCGGTTTGCCTGCGTAAAATACTCAATAAAATTATTGTTTCGTTGTGCCCTTAAGCGCCTGATGCGCATTGTTGAACTGAATTCGATTGTTTGGGTTAAGCATCGCTATTTTTGCCTGGCGCTCGCTTCGAATGCAACGCGCAATCGCCTTTTATACTGTGCATTTTACGTTCCCCTAGCTAGCAGCATTCAACGGTGTCGGTTTTATTGCTAGGCAAACAAGGAACCTTTTGTTGTACAAATAAGTTTCCCTGCAACCCAATCTGCCTATTGGAATCACTATCCGGGCTCTCGCTAAAATAGCACTACCTCCTTGTTGTTCAGTTGGATGCGTTAATTTTATGCTAACAAGGAATTAAATTGTGGCGCATTGTGTCACAACGGACCAGGAAGATTGTTGTCAGCCACTCTGTTCTCGGTCTCACAACCTTCCCACTGTGTCAACCGGTGTTCATCTCTGCGGTGATCGTGGGCACGACAAATCTTCCGAAACATTTTTACACACAGGTATTTCGGTCGTTAGTGGTGAAGAGTCGAAATGTCTAGTCCAATTTCACCCGCTGCACAATTTCATGGGAGAGACATATACTTGTCTCTGTATGCAGCGGAGTTCTTTATTCTTATTGAGTAAATACAGCCACCAGCAGCTCCTCGTACTGCGGGGAAATTGTCTAACATTGTAAGCGAATGGTTGGGAGTCCAGAGGCTTAGATATTCTAAGCCACTCTGTTGTACCTTATCGTAATGCTTACGAAACACTGCGCTCCATCTCTTTCCACTTGCATTCTTCGTACGGTATGCAGACACTTTACAACTTGTCTCTTTGTAAGGCACACGGTTCACTGTCGGATCGAAGCAACGTCGCATGAGAGCATTGCAGCTATGCTTGTTTCTCCACTTTTTCGCACGATTATCCCACCTTACTACGCGAACTACTTCCACAGAAAATTTTTCGCTTAGCTGTTATTTTTTCGTTGCCGCGGTGCTTATGGGACCCAGCAGTATGATGACACCAAGCGGAAGTTCTTCGTTTCTCACTCTTTGCTTCTCTCTAGGCTCAGATTTGTGCCATACTCACGATGCTCTTCGAAATTGAATTTGAACGTATGCGGATTATGAAGATGGTTCAAACATTTGCGACATTACGGTGTTATTCACTTTCAACACTGCGCCCCACGACTGGTTTCGTCCTCGTTTGGGCTCATCAAGTAGAGACAGCCGGAGCTGGGGATGAAACTCGAGCTGTAATGGGTGACGTCTCACATCTTGAACTTTAAGCCACCGGGATCCGTGTTGAGAGTGAATGACGCTAAAAACCACTTCTGGTAGAGTTTCGGACGTTTTGCGTTGGAATTTAAAGACACTAGGTACTCGAAACTCAACTATGAAACCACTTCATCTCAGCATCTTGGAAAATACTTGGAACCGATCGAGAACTCATGATTTCAGAAAGGTTTGAAAACAACCGGTTGGTATAGTTTGTGGGCAACGTTTCGCTTTTGAGACAAAAGCTTCGTCAAGCCGAGTGAACCATTCGAGGATTGTTATAGCACTTATAGCGAACTGGGATGATAATCGCGACGAATGGGATTTAGGCCGAAGGTTAATCGCCTTACACCACAATGCATTAATCCAAATAGTGCATGGTATGTTCACAAGTGGTTCGCGCTACAAAGTCACACACGTAAGTCCTGTTAACGATGGGTGCGGGGATGATGTGATGTTCCTTCTCTGCTCAGTTGGCTATAATTCCTATACCAATCCTCGACTGGTTCACTCGGCTTGACGAAGCTTTTGTCTCAAAAGCGAGACGTTGCCCACAAACCTCTTCATCTCCTTCGCTGTCCGTATCATAGCTCCCTGGATGTTCAGCCAACAACCACTAAATCGTCTCCATTATGTGAATGTCTGTGAATGAACATCCTTTGGAAATTGAGGGAATGGAATGTACATATGCTTATAGTGAATTACGATGGCTTCACATCGAGAGTTGCATTCAGATGCATTGCCAATCGGAGATAAGACCCTCGTGGAGCACGGTCACACATTAGTCGACATCATCAATCAGTGACGAGTAATCGTGTGATCGAGTACCTTCCTCTTGGCTAAATTGAAATACAATTAGGTACGACATGCCATCCATTTGGTTAGGTTGCTTGGTATCCCATAGATGTGCCGAAGCTTTCTAAACGTCCACTTGACCTGAACTGAATAATTGTACCATCCAAGGTGGCCTAAGCTAACACCATTCGAGCGACAGTGCTCGGGTTTGCTGTTGGAACAGCGGCACATATTCGATCGGTGTCAATGTGCAAGAACATCTCCACGCTCCTCATGCTATCTGCCAGTAACAGACCGTGGATTGATACAGCTGAATACGCTATCATATATCCGTATTCCGCCGAGATTGCGGAACTCACATATCTGCGGTTGTGGCAAATTACCGTTTTTCTTTCTTTGAAGGCGACAGTAAATGACCAAAATCAGGACTGATCTATTGATGTCATCAACCGTTCCTCTAAAATCAAACAGCGATCCGTAGGGTTCCTACAATTGAATCCCATTGTAAGCCATGGACGATATTATACCATCTTTTGAAACAGCATCTAGGTTGTAGTTTGTGTTTCCATAAAGTGGGTTAGATTTTAACATTGAGGTTTCTAGGTTCTGCCGCCATCATCTCCCACCTCGCTTGACAACATTGGTGTATTCTTCACGTTTTTTTCAAAGAATATGCTTGAACTGCTATTTATCCTCAACATTTTAGATCGGATCAGTGTCTTGGGTGCCAAAGGACTGTATTGAGCATAACGATGCTCAAAAATTGACCCTAGTTCCAGTGAAATCGTTTTATAATGATCACATTCAAGTGAGTTCGTGGCATCAGTTCTCTTATCTGGCCTTTTCAGTTACAGCTGTTTCTGGAGCAGCGCTCACGAGATTCAGCTACGGTCGGTCAACGGTCGCACTGAGTTGTTTCTCTACCACTGACCTTCTCGATGTTATCACTGTTTTTGAATTGTTTTAGTTTTTTCAGAAGAAATTTGATTGTTTATCATGCCTGTATTTTTACAGAAAACGAAATCGCTTTGGAGATTGTTCGGTCTGTCTTGTAAGCGTCCACACTTGTTATCTTGGCACAATGCACGGAATTTCTATGACTTTCGATGCATTGCCTGTGTCGGCCGTACGGACACTCACGTGGAACACTCCGAATCCCACACAAGCTGCTCCGTAATCACCACTGGCGGTCAGTGCGACCAATGCACCACTCCAAGTCCCAGGCTAAATAAGGTGAAAATGGCAATCGGAGTGATGCGATTTTACGGTAACTAGAAGGTCATTAGACTCAGTGCCAGTCAAAAAGGAACCTTTCACATGATTAACTTCTAATAAGCAAATTTTGTTATCACGAGTCTGAAAACTTAAAGTATTAAACAGCGGGCGATCGTTACACAACTAATGCAACTACCAAGCCCGAGACAGGTGGATCCTCAGGCAGAATTCTACTCACCGCGTTCTGATGAGCTTTAGGCTGGATTTGAATCACCGTATGTATACACTATGACTACGCTAATTGGCATGTTAAGATGTTCCCATTTTGTGAAATTTTGGCCTAAATATGGAATCCCCTAGGTTTTTTATAACTTGAAGGCACCTCATCATCAATCGATTCTTCTGTCGCTGGATTCAATCAACCCCAGATTGTTTTGGGTCATTCTCAACCAGCAACGTTAGTCATGTGCCGCTTACCAGTTGAAACTCCTATTTCACCAGCAATTTGTGTGATACGCTTTGCTGTTTAACGACACCATTTCTGCCCGTAATCTACTGCATCAGCAGCCAAATCTTTTCGGTTTGTGTGTGCGGTGTCTGCACATAGCCTGCATTGCTTAGTAGTGTGCGCTCACGTGCTGCTCACACTTTCCGCTATCGAAAATGTGCTTACCGGTGCAGCCACTGTGGTAATTGCTGGTCGTTTGAGCGAGGCTGACCAATGGGTTGTGGGCAGCCAGGAGTCCAATCAATCCTAGCCAACGCAAACTGATCATGTGTGAACGAATCAGAGAGGTGAACTAGGATCGGCTCATCCTAGAAGGAACAAAGCACAGCTTTATCGCTACGACGGAAAGCATTGGCTGGAATAGCCATGAGCGGACTAAGTATATGTATGTGCTGGCCCGACACACAGGAGAGCTGACGCGACCAAACATGACCCAATGCGGATAACGCAGACAGAACAGAATTCGATTGATGCGAGAAGAACGTATGTACCCATGAACACAGACAAGTTGCGAAAGACGCAACAAATGGAATTAACCAATGTGAAAACGTCGCAACCAAAGAGCGCCCTCTACTTATACGCACTATAAATAATGCTTTGCTTCACAACTAACAAGTTTTGATTATTGCCCAGACTTTATTTTGACTTTTGGGGGCTACACAATATGGTGACAGGAGCGAAGTCGAGAAGCCGGACCCCGCTCGCTTTACGTGGACAGCCGTCGATTCCACTGCCGACCGTACTGCAGCTGACGGAAAGTGCGCTACTGGACAACTGCAGGATATGAAAGACGAAGTGGATGGGATGTTACGCTGACCCAGTTGGATACCCATCCGATGCAATGTCAATTGGCTAAGTTTTTACGCGTTATCGGATGGGGATTCACATATTGTAGCAAGAACGAAGCTGCAAGAGAGCACGATGGTTCAACAATCTGCACGCATGCGCGCATATATGGGCGATGTTTCCGTCCCACAACGCAACATGCATGGGAATTACTACATTTCACATTCGTGCATCGTTTGTACGCAACTTCGTGGGGGCATAGATTGCCTGTCTGACCCCGTATCTTTGCTTCGATGGCATGCATTCTGATCAGCCTAGAGTTGTCCTAAGGCTATTGCTTTGCTTGATCGCAGTTGCCTTATTCGGCTTTGGGTTACTCCTGTATGCATCGACAAAGGCGTTTCTGTCTGATTTATTGGTCTTTTGACAGATCCTCTCTCTGCTCCCCTTGGCTCAGGCCCGTTACCGTTCGTTGCTCGCAATCCCCTCGTTTTGTTCGGCTCTCGTTGCGCCGTCTTACCTTGTCCATGATGTCTGTGACTGTTTCGGTCCTAGCTCGTTCTAGTGGCTCTCCGGTCTTCCGCGTGACCGTTACCTTCCGCGCCACTACAGTATGATGGCTTCCCTACCATGCCACCACACTAGTCTCTCATCGAGTTAACTTCGAATGCTCTCGGTACGACCGCCCTGAAGGGCGAAGTGTGTTATCACTTTGTTTCGGTTGGGAGTGCCTCATTAATCGATAAAGTATGTGAGCTTGACGGATGGGCCGCGCACACTTGCGCCAATCTATTTGAGTCGCTCTGCTGTGCAACAGCACACTTACCCGATGTGACGCAGAGCACTGTCTCATCTATATCCCCGGAATGTGGTTTAATGTCTTACTTGCAGTGAAGATTCACCCTCCGCATTGCATTCCTTATACTTTTGTGCGTTAAGCAGAGCTTCGCATTCAGTTATGGACTCACCAATGAAAAATACAAAGCCACCCTGAAGTAAGACTAAGTATTAATTGGCCTTGTTAAAGTGGATAACCCGACCTCCGTCTATGGAGTTGCGCGTACCGACATTACGATTCTAACATGGTACGGCTTGGAAACTAACCAACAGAAACTGAGGTCCCACCGGAAGTGGCTATTCGGTTTTGAGTACTTTTAGTCCGAGCACTGGTAGTATTTGTGCCCTTTCGTCGAGTTTGCTAACTCGGCTACGCCAACATATGTTGATAATAAATTGTATGGTCCCTCTAGTATTCTTCCATACCTAAATAACCACTTAACTAGATCTGGGATGTCCGTTCCTAAATTCCCAGCCGGATTGAAAGGCAGCTGTGTGGCTACGCATCTATCTGACAGATCTTACCGATGTGTCTAAAGTATACCGAGTTGAATTCAATGCGCTCCAATCTGGGCTATTCCGTCAATGTTCTAAGTTGCAGTAGATAAGTTGAAAATATCCTCCTGATATTTCACTGCACATATCTACTCCGCCGCCGTCCGCCTCTGACTGCGCCTACACGGTCTCCCACCCTTCCTCCATTTTCCCTTCCGCTAAGCTGCAGCATCACCTCAGGCCTCTTTTATTACTCAGAGACTTGTTAAATATTACTATATGCTCTATAGTGCTACAGTATATTTACATTAGTTCCATTTTAGTCAAATGGCTCTTGCTGCAAACTAAAATACAATCAATACTTCACTACATCACCTGGACCCAACAAAATGTGTTTACGCTGTTCATGTTTAGCACAAAAAGACACTTCGTCGGGCACTGCACCAGCAACCTGACACTCACCTGCTTCACAGTCAAAAGGCTTTCCTCACAAGCCTTCTTCGGGCTAAGCCCTTCTTTCATCCGTTGTACCGTTTGGAAGCTGAGTAGAAAGCGCATCATCACGTCTCCATCGCCAGTGCCGACAGCACCACCAACCTGAAAATGTGTTGCATGATAAGAGGAGCAATTACCCGGATAGCATCGTTCGAACTCTCGTCAGTTCAAATGTCAAACTCAGGTTCTTGTTGCACTGATACTTCTCCTCGGTAAGACTGGCATGCAGACATTTTGGCCGACTATGCATAACTATATTGTTGTTCTGACAACCTCGATGTCAGATACTGCCGGTGCCTTTTCAAACCGTGAGTTAATCATCGGCACAAATGCGTGACCTGGTGTTGCTTGATGAAACTAGCAACTTGCCTACAAGAATCATCAGACAGCTAGTACCAGCACCAGAAAAACACGGGGCGTTTAATCTGAAGAGTTTCGGGGCTGCTCTCTCCAATGCTGCAGTTAAAGAACAATTGCGTCCTTATTTGGGTGCAGTGGGGGTCCGACACAGTGTGGTTGACGGCTTACGCTCCGATCACTAGGTCAGAGCTGCGCGAGCACTGTTTGCCGCAGCGGTTGGAAGTTCATTGTTGGGTCCTGGAATAAACCGTAGCCCCATTTGGGATTTGATGTCGCATTCCAGATATACGTTGGTTACTCTGACGTTTGACCTGTTCTTAAGTGTTAGAATTCACACCTCTAATCTATAACCTAAAAGTCTTGTAGTCAATTTGGGTTTCTTTAATGTAAGACATAGTAGTGTAATTGGGTGCACTATCCCACCCGTAGCCGTAGTCCTGCATATGCTCCGCGTAATTTTTGTGTGGCTACGCACGTGGTCTTGGTCTGTCACATCCGCCGAGATCACGTTTCTGATTGTGCTTGTGCTCTACACCCGTCAGCTGTGCAGGTGTTAATTAATGGGATGTCGAATTCCACCAGTTAATCGTTTCCATATTTCTCGTAACATCTTGTCGCTACAGCAACCGATCGAAAGCCAACAACCGTTTCGAACCGCCATCCTCTTCTACACCACTCCGTCTAAACAAAAAAATCAGTACGGTTCACATAGGTATGTTTTCATGCAATGCCGAGAGTTGTTCGTGGCAAATTTGTCTTCGACTAGTTCAGTGCACTATTCGAACCTCCTAGAGAGAACAGATGTGGTGTTGACCACCTATGTCTATCCCTTAGTTTGAATGCAGTGGTGACGGATGATACCTGTCAACTCTTGGAGAGTTATTGGCCGATGCATCTAAAGAGCGATAGTTGTACGCAGTAGTACTTCCTTGAGGCTTCTTACGTTCGGCTGCACATCGTCTCTGGAGTGGAATATTGTTCACTTACAATTCAACATGTGGAATCTCTCATTCCACATTCGTTGTGCTTTGGAGATCTGCTGTGGAGTTCATATAGTTCCGATAGAATTTGTCCAAAGGGAAGTTATTCACTGACTTTTCAACAAATTTTATTCCAACACATGCACCAGGCATCCTGTTTTTTTTAAGCTGAATATCACCTTACCGAACAGCCACTCTACAAGACACCATAAAACAGCTGAATAGAATTAAGGCTGAAAATCCTGCTATTATTTTCTATTACCCTCATTTGTACCATTTGACCTAACCATTTACATCGTGTTTTTCTACCCGCCACAGAACATTTACGTCCAGGCTAGGACAAATTCAGTTTGGCAACCGGTCTCACATGCACAACTTTGACGGTCTTACACGTGCTTCGGCTTATCGCATTAGTCTGCTCAATGATCACTTCTCTGCATAGCTCCCTGATCATAGCTACTACATAACCTCTCTAAAATCTTCGTCTGCTGTGTCCGCATCACACATGGAGGACGTTTTCATCAGTAAGACACACTTACCCGATTGTCCACGTAGCCACCAGCGCCTGGAATGGGTGTGTCTCCAACTCGACCGGGTATCTTGTGGATCGCGCCGCTAGTGGATAGCCCAACAGCCATTGAGCCGTAGTGGTCAATCGCAATCAATCCGATGGTGTCGTGCTGATTGCGGTCCACCGTATACGTTGGTCTGAACCCCTCCGGTACACGTGGCTGATCCACTGCATGGGAGATGATAGGCAGTCCGATGTTAAAATAACTATCAACTCAACGTTCCGCACATCATTCTAGTAAACACTATGAATCTACCGGTGAGCCCTTAACTAGGCACATAAGCAAACATAGGTCAGAGCAGAATAGGGTGCACGAAATTGCTCGAGGCAGTGGCGGTTTTTATGCCCTGTGTCTCAAACAACCTTCCATTGGATATTCTGTAAACGTCGGCCGTTGGCCGAAAGGATTGCGCGCCTGAGTTGCAATCCTGTGATTAACGGTTCAAAACTGGGCGACCTTGTGGTATACTCAACCCTTGCGTAACTTGTGGTGGTCGCATCGCAACGAATCGTCGGTTTAGTGTGCCGGCGTACTTCTGGTGCTTTACTTCGTAATCACTACGAGAGCAACAGATGTCGTTTTGATCAGTGAAAAAAACTTTCCTGAATTAAAAGCATGCGTTTTCTGGTTGAAAGCAGCTCTAAGCCTCAGTATCCTGAGGTCATCTTGCGTACACACGTTTTTGCAGTTCTCAACCGAGTACCTGAATTGCATCTAGCATTATCGGATTTCGCTGTAAACTTCCTATCGATCGGTGTACACTAAGATAACCGTTAAAGCCCCGTGAGTAAGCGCTTTTACGCCCCTAACCTTTCCAGTAAGGCATTTTAGAAGAATTTCGGTTACTCAGAACATTTTTTCACGTAGCCCTAACATATGTCGTAAATGTAATCTCCTGTTTGTAAATATTGTCCATTCTCATCAAAAATCGATTCCAATAGTGTCATAACCCGATACCGAAGACGTAGAACCACACAGAATTTTTATGACAAAATATGCGTTTCATTGGGATGGTCAGGAGCACAAGAATCGGTCACTCAACGGTAGTCTATCGAGCACAACCTAACTAAAAGTAACGGCTTATATGTTAGCCCCGGTGGTGTTAACGATGTACTATAATGTTTAATTCATGTCTGGACACATTGCACTATTTGATTTTTCGTTTTTCTTCATAATCTATACGAGTGGCCGAAAACGACGAAACAGGACAGCTGGCGGTCCACCTGTGTCGACCGGAAGTTCTGTTTGCGCCTCAGTTCATAACACATGCTATACACCGCTAGCGGGTGCCTAGAACGGCTATCCCATTCGTTATAAATAAATAAATAAATAGTTTATTCTCAGTTTCACAGAGACACACCAACGCAGGCATGTAACCGGGGTGGATGGATCACGGCGCTAACCGTTGCATCGAGGACAAAGCTTGACTAAGATTGAGCAATTTTGGCAGATTTCAATGTTCTGTTACTTTTCACTACAAATCGTGTGTGATACAGCCGGTTCTAATACACAGACCAAATTGTTTACACTGCTGCTCTGTTGGGAAAATCATTCACTTCTGTGACTGCTGAACTCAGTGGGCCATCTTCACACACAACTGTCTGTCATCAAAAGCATTCCAATGACCCTATTTTGTATTCTTGACACCTATGCAACCGCAATTTGTGTTGTCACATCATTCTGGTTAATGGGGACTCACCTTCATAATTCGGCCTGTAAGGTCCACAGCCTTTGGTCGGATCCGGTATCCATTGTCCCTCTTTTCTGTAGTTGGGTTGACATCTGTTCGAACGCCACTGTTTCCATACTTCACGCGATTCTGGTGTGTCCAGTGATTGAACTTTGAATCCACGCGATTTTGCAAACTCCGTGGCATATTTCCCCACAAGTAATGTGTGTTTGGTTGAGGCGAGCACTTCAAAAGCTACTTGAGCAGCTTCTCTGATATCTGGCATACTCGCCACGGCGCCAACCTGCGAACGGTGAGTGGGTTATGACTGTGAATACTACCATATGCGAATGCGTGAAAATAGCCCCACAAATTCACAGTACATTTCGCATGCTTATGCATCTCCGCTGCACTGGTTCATAAATAGCTGCGTGTGGACTGCCACCAGTGTACTTTTTGATACTAATTCTAGAAAATATTGGCATTTGAATATATGTTGATTAGTAGTAAAAAATCCCGTTGGATGATTAAAAGCCGATGCAAGTGAACATGTTTTCAATAATTATTGAAAACATATGTTCGCTTGCATCGACTTTTAATAGTTGATTAGGCTTTTATGAAACGCAATTACGGCACTCGTTTTCATAGCTGCTCGTCACAATGCCTGCAATAATTCGCGGAGCATCAGCCCCCACAATTAAACCGCACGCGACCCGCAATCATCATCCACACGCATACAGAGGAAGGGGATCGGTAAACATGTCAGTAGGTGACGAGTGTTCGGGAATTGGCCCACACCACACATCGTGTACCGAAGTATCCCAAGATCATGACACCACTCCGAAGGAATGGAACAATGGTACGGACAAAATAGCGGATGCTTAGTAAGTCCCGTAGGATGGTCAGAAAGAGAACCACACCATGGTGAATAGATAACAAATGGAGAAAATGAAAATCGTTTTGGTGGACTCACCACAGTTTTAACACAGAGGCATGCAAAAAGGGCCAATCTCAGTCGTGTAGGTTAATCCTGGTTGTGCAACTTTCGTCGCATTATATCGTCTGTCGAGACGCATAGGCTGTGTCGTAATGCCAAGGTGTTCTTTAAACACAAGTAAAGTGGGGGCGGAAACAACGTAATTTGGGAGAGCGTTCCATGGCTAGCACACAAGAAGAGAGTAAAACTTCCGTCGACATTCTAGCCGACTGTATTGCGTGGCTAACTTGAACTGGTGGCCCCTCAAATTCGTCTTGTGGCTCAGTTGTAGTAGGTGGCGGCAGACGTGGTTGGGGTTCCTTAGAATCTGATAAGCCATAACAAGGTCGCTATGTAGGCGCCGGTACCGGCCGCTGTATAATTTTAGGACAGCCTAAGTTGATAACGAAGATTGGACAACCCTTTGATGTGCTTCGTGGTTCGTCGCTGTGGAGTCTCGGGCGGTGCGAGGTCTTGCTTGTGCCAGGGCTGCCAGACCTGGATTGCGTATTCCACATAAGGCCGCACGTAGATGTTAGGCAAATGCGGACAGACAGAGGGATCAAACCGCCAAAATTCCCTGCGCAGCATGTCAACATGCTGGTTTCCATTTTTTTAACGCCTTCTCAGATCGTTCGGAGCAATCCAGATCAGCCTGGACTAGTACTCCAAGGTCGCGCTCCTAGATGACTGCTTGCAGAACATGGCCTCCAAGCTAGTGTGTGATGTTCGGCTGGTGGCGAATGTGAACCACCTTTCACTTCACCGAACTGAAATGGAGCAGATTGTGGAGTGACCACCCATAGGCTCTGTCCAGGACTCGCTGAAGTGCATCGTGATCTGCTGGGTCGGCGATCGTCCGCCACATCCTAATATCGTCAGCGAACAGCAAGATATCTGAGGCAATCAAACGCATAAGCTGGTTAATGAACACGAGAAACAGATGCGGCCGCAGAATTGATCCTTGTGGAACTCCACATTCGACATAAATCGGATCGGACAACGCACTTCAAACTCTGACCTGCAGTTGCCGATCCTGCAGCAAATTCATGATCCACTCAAGGACAGGATCCCCAAATCCATAGTTTTCGAGCCTGTGAAGCAGAATGCGGTGGTGCAGTCCGTCGAAGTCATTGGAGAAGTTGAGATAAATGGCGTCTGTCCCCTACCTTCATCGGCCGCCCCTGTCTAACTACTGCGTGCAATCAGTAGGTTGGTAGTGCATGAACGGTTCTGGTGGAAACCGTGTTGCTCGGGTGCTATGATGTTGTGGCGTTCTAGATGGTCTACTAAAAGCCTCAACGATGATTGCCTCCATCACCACTGAGAGTGCACAGGTTGGCGGGTTCCGAGCGATTCCCGCTTTTGAAAATTGGAGTGATTACGCCATGATTCCACACGGTAAGCACAATTTGCTTATCCAAGCACGATGGAAGAAATGCGATAATGGCCCGGCCAGCGTTGTTGCTGCTACGTTCAGCGCCCTCAGGTGAATATTATCGATTCCGGGAGAGCTGTAGGTGCGTAGTCCATCGTGCTGAGACTGGACCTTAACGTGGGGCGATGGTTTATGTGCCTCAATGATCCAATAATCTATGCTGGATGGTGTTTTTTGCACCTTCAGAGCCACTCATACCAGATTGGTCAATGGTTAGAGATCAGACAAACTCAGTCTCCTGGCCTTCCAGGTTGGGGGTTGGAGTGAGGGTGGTTCCTTACTCCATAAAACGGGCTCTCTGTAGTCCAGTGCCAAAACCCTGCTGCCTTGCGGTAAGGTTTTCGAACCAAATGCTTTGGTTGATAACCCTAATCGTTTTCCTGTCTTGGCCTGAGCAACCTGACAGTATCCTGTCCACGCAATACACCATGACTCTTCCTTCTAACAATCTCTTGATGTTCTGGCCGTCGCAGAGGATAATAACTGGCGCCCTATCTTCTGCATCGAGCAGAGTGGATGGGAGTTTGGATGCTACTGCCCAGGCCTTCCCGTCTTCTTATTCCCCCTCTTGCGCTTTTTCATCCTTAACGTCCCGCTCCAATTTCACCTTTTACCCCCCGTTTTCAATCCTCCAATTCTTGTCCCTCCCCCACCTTATTTTAGTAATAGGTTACCTTCTAGTTTGGACTCACGCGCAATCGAAGGGCGTCGCTCCAATCCAATCGACAAGTCCATGTCCAACCAAGTAGACAGCGTCAGCTCATCCTTTTCTCTTTGGGGTCCTTGATCCTTACTAAGACTGGCATGCCTCAACGTGCGCACTTTGCTACAGGTTTGCGAATACGCAGCACTTGCCCGCACACTAGAGACCCTGTCAATCGATATTTGCTGTCTATCAGAAACCCACCTGCAAGATTCGAGCTCCGTGGTTACCCTGCGATCCGCCACATGAGACACTGGCGGCACATTCACATCGCGCCTCTCTGGCGATGATGCAGCTTCAAATGCCGGTCAAGCTGGCGTCGGCATTGTTTTGAGTCCCCGGCCTGAAACTGTCCTGATCGACTAGATCCTAGTCAACAGCCGGATGTGCGCCGTTAAATTACCTGGCTCGTTCCATGCTACGAAGTCGCGCGGGAACAAACGGTGGCTGTTTAGCATTACAGTTTACGCCCCCAGAAACTGCAGCTCGGATTCGTTACAGAAGAAGCACGGGTATTGTGGTGCTTGATGATGATGTAAACACCCAAGTCGGAAAATTGTCCTCCGATGATCTTCATTTGGGCGACCAACATGGTGTAGGCTCCCGTAATGATAACGATGAGTGGTTGCTACAGCTGTGTGGAGATGCAGGTCTCTTTCTCGCAAGCACAAACTTTCAACATAGCACCTGCAGAAGAGTGACTTGGCCCCCACCAGCCATGGACGCAAATCGATCACATGGCGATCAGTTACCGCTGGAGAGGCTGTGTCCAAAACTGTCGCTCGATTTGGAGCACCAGCGTGGACTCCGATCACGCTCTTGTGTGTGTCGACCTTCGGGTGCGTTTCGGCGGACGTCCGCAACGTCGCTCTGAGCGCATTGATACCAACCAACTAGCGAAGCCAGGTATTCTGAATGCGTATCAAAGTGCGCTGACATCCGGGCTGAGTAAGCGCCCACTGAACACCGTTGAAGATCACTGGTCGCATATTCGTAAAACGATACTGTTAGCAGGCATGTCTTCATGTGGCAAATCAAATTTCCAACCTAGATATTGGGACTCTACAAAGTTTGAACAACGAAATGAGAAGACGAATACTGGCAGATGCTAGCATTTCGTATTATCTCGTCAGTACCAATACAATAACAGGGAAATTCTTTTATATGTCTTACAGGGCACAGGCAAACCAATCAAATTTATTGTTGTGATCATTGTTATCAGATTACGTCCACGGCAACCGCAGGTTGACAACTAATTGCTTTTGGACACACAAAGCTGGTCTAATTCGGCTTATCGCGACGGCCTCGGCAAATCGTAAAAGGCGTGCATTAGTATGACGTAACAAGATCCGGAAAGCTGATAAGGGATTGACCTGGTGACGAGTCCCCAAGATGTGCCTGCCTATGGAGGACGCTGGCGGCTTACGCGAACACGTATCATCGGAGGTGGATTGGGTAACTTCACGCTGAACCCAGTTTGGTAGGTGTTCCTTCACTCGGGAATCTAAAACCCGTTCGGTCCTGCCGATGTAACTGATACCGCAGTCACACACGAATTGGTAGACACAATGGGATTTGGCGCCGACGGGTTCATCTTCCTTTACTGAAGGTAACGGCAACTTTCGGGTTCTGTTGATAATTACCGCCTCCGCAGCACAGTATGTACGCTGAATGGCCGAGACAATCCGTTTGGTTATTCTTTTCGTTGCATTGTCACCCTTGAATGGGAGCTCAATGTACACATTCTTCTTAGGGGCTGTCAACACCATCTCCTTGGGCGGTCTAACTTCGCTATGTTTGTCTATGAATCGCTTTGGGTAGCCATTCTCCATAAGTGTCTTAGTGATCAGCTCTAACTCTTCAGGCAGGCAGTCGTTGGAGCAGATACGTCTGGCCCGAGTGAATAATGTTTTTACTAGCGCGCGCTTGTGTGCCATCGGTGAGAAGCTAGTGAAGTGTAGATATTGGCCGGACCACGTTGGTTTCCGGTATACAGATCGCTTAATCAGCCCATTATCCCTGCCCATTATCTCTGCAAAGTCTCTGGAACTTATGGATGCTGGCCGATATATTCCAGCTGGAAGCGAATACAGTGAGACTCGCAAAAATCTCAGGACAAAACTTTGTGCTAGCCTAAAGAGAAACCGCGAGGCCTGGTGGTCTGATCGTGTATCGGAAATGAAAACAGCCGCTGCCGTTGATAATCATCGTAAGTTATTCCGTCGGATACGGGAAACAGGCAGCAGGAGACCTGGTGTTAGTGAGACAATACGCCACGAAAGTGGACATATGATCCAAATTTTGTCAAAACGCTTAGAGCGTTGGGCCGAACACTTTGCAGGGCAGTTTAACCAATCTGAGTTATCGCTTTCTTTTTCGGGCATTGAGTGTCCTTCTTCATGGGCCGTCACCTTAGATCCACCGTCACGCGCAAAAGTCGAACGTGAGATCAGGCTGTTGAAACTGTATAAGGCCGCAGAGGCAGGTAGAATCCCCCCAGCCCTCTTCAAATTCGGGGAACCTGCTCTTATAGACAATTTACACTAACTTCTAGTGGAACTTTGGCAGCAGGAAACTGTCCCGACAGACTGGAGCCGCTCCGCCATTGTCCCAATTTTCAAGGGAGGCTCCCGTTCGGAATGCGACAATCACTGAGGGATCAGTTTGATCTCAATTGCCTCTAAATTGCTTGCGTCTATCTTTCTCCACAGACTGAGTGGCGCTCGGGATTGCAACGACCATATCTTCACTTTGTGTCAATTGTTGGAGCACCGCCACGTTTATTGGCGACCCATCGTTGTGTTTCTTGACATAAAAAGTGCTTTCGACTCAGTCGATCGATGTGCCCTTTTGGGACTCTGCTGAGAAAAGGTGTGTCTGATAAATGCGCAAACATTATTAAAGCGCTGTACGCGCATATTTCTGAAAGATTGAGAGTTTCTGGCAAACTGTTACCGCCCTTCAGTAAGTACCTCCAGCGGTGTGAAGCAAGGTTGCCGATTGTCGCTTTTCTCATTTAAGGCCTCTATTGATGAATTTATGGAAACAGCATTTGCTGGACACGATCTAGAAGGTGTAGAGCCAGTTCCTGGTGATCGACTTCTTGATTTTGAGTATGCAGACAATATTGCCCTTACTTGTGACAGCTCCCAAACATGCGAAGCAGCACTGGACCGATTGGCACTGGCTGTCAATCGTTTTGGGTTATGCTTTGCTCAATCGGAACGCAAAGTACTTCAAGATTGGCATGAACCCACCCCTGCGCTGACCCTCGTTCGCGATCAGCTAGAAGTCGTTCAGGAATTCAAGTACCTGAGCAGCTATTGTTTTCTTGTGTGATCGAAGATGAGATTACGAACGATTTATCAAAAGCTCGAGGTGCTTTTGCCAATCTCCGCCACCTATGGAGCAGACGCGACCTGAGGAGCAGAGTTTATAATGCAGCCGTCCGTTCACCCTTCCTATACGGTAGTGAAACCTGGCCCATCAGGTCGACAGACATAAAGAGGCTAGTCATATCCGATCATCGCTGCCTTCGCAGTTTAACCATGACTTGTACGAGAGAAATGAAAACGCTCACTTCGAAGTTGGCGTCGATTGGTGCATCCCGACTGCCTGACTGGGGACCGAAGGACGATGAACACGTTTGATTGGACACATTTGTTGATATGGCGAAGAGCCTGCCCCAGTTGCGTTCGTGTCGTGTATCTTTGTCCATTCTCCTCCTTTTCAGATTCCCCTCCAATTTCCATCTCATACGAACGGCATGATATAACATTATATTATTTGCTTCTGAATATTTTGTTGTGTAAATTTTTTGTGCCTTACCTTTTTGTATTGTGGCACATTAGCTGAGGTATGTTTCTCACCCTCAGCTAACGTGTATTGATTGACTGTTGGTGAGAGCAGTTTCTTCAACACAGCTATGACAATAAAATCGATTTTAGTAAGTGTTGAATTTGCGGCTAAGGATGTGGATATGTAGTACTGGTTGACCTCTCGTTGGAAGGTTGGGGCATACCGCATTCGTACGGCGTTGGCTGCGTCTTCGGCACTCTGTGCCACTCCGACTGGCGTGTTAAGTGAGGGGATACCAAACTCCATTTTCCGGATGGTGTTAACATTCTTGTATAGGAGCTTTTTGTTGTTGGCAAATTTACAGGCCGAATGTTGTTGGTGAGTGAATTTGTCCTCACGGACAAGCATGTTACAATGGTTGCGCTAGGTTACGTAATCGCTCCAGGTTTCGGAACAAGGACGAACTCCGTATGTGTGCCAAGCTGCATTCCTTATTGACATGCGCTTGCGAGTTCTACTTCTGATGAAAGACGGGGGATTGGTGGAGCGAACCCTCTTCATTTCTGAAGCAGTTGCGATTAGATTGCTGAAGCGTCCAACAAACTGAATCCAGGCACTATCAGGTGAGCTACCTTTCATTAATTTGCAATCGGTCATCTCAACTAAGTTGTTCAGGATGTTGTAATGTGTGATAGTATGTGTTGGTTTTGTGTGTTCCTCCGGATATTCAGCGTAACACACATAGTTATAAAGTATGGTGACATGATCGCTTAACTCCAGTGGGATGTCTATAAATAGCCTGTCAATCATGAATTCCTCATTTGTAAGTATGAGGTCAAGTGCCGATGGTTTGTTATCAGGTCTGTACCTGGTAGGTGACGTGATGTGATTGTAGAGCGGAATACTTGCGACAAGATCTTGTAGCTCGGCCTTGTATGTTTACTTGGGGGGTGCCGAGGTTTCCAAGTCGTGAACGCTGAAATCGCCGGAGATAAGAAAGTAGCTGCAAGTTGGCATGTCCTCAGTGATGATAGTACGTGGGAATCCATCTCTGGGGGTGGACGATGGGAAGCGATATACGACTGCCACAACGTAGTCTCGTTGTGTGTGATACGCAAACGGCACCATAGCGAATCGGTGACCGGCGTCTCCGCATCATCCAGTGGTTCGCATTGCAAGTCGTTACGATAGTAGACGATAGTGCCACCTTCCGTGCTGGGAATATCGTTCCGGAACAAGCACATTCCCTGAATCGTGACCTCGCCATCCGTACCCCTGATGCAACCAAGTTCGGTTATGGAGATGAGATCCCAAACGTTTGTTGCCTGGCGCAATTGAAGCTCGGCGATTTTACTAAAGAGGTCCCTGGGCATTCGTATACATGCAGGAAAGTGTTTCGGTCCTCAGAAACGATCCGAGACACTTGTGGCTAAGATGAGATGTTGTGCCGACTGTTGTATGGTCGGCCGCTAGCCGTTCCTTTTGTTGCATTATTGGCGAGTCGCTTGGAGTTGGGTTCAGTGGGATCATGATTAGCTCATCTGACAACTCAGTTTGCACAATGCATAGGGAGTGACTGCAGGATTGCACAGGAAGCCTGTGCAATCCTCACTTCCTTCAGACCTACTTCCGGTGTGAATTTTGGATAAGATCACTACTTCGTTTGCCTGCTGTGGTGGTGTTTTTAGTCGGATGACAGTTTCGTTCGCCGCTTTGAACCAGAGCTCGGTTGGCAGTCTGTTTCGATGTGAATACCAGCATTCCAGTAGTGTAAGTGCCTAGTTTGTAGTATAAACTTAGTTATCGTTGGGCCGCACCCTTTGTAGCTTTCTGATTTTGGCAGCCTCAAGAGAGAAGCAGCTACATCATTCAATAGCAGGGTCTCACGAATATAGCGCCACTGCTCCTGGTCGTGTGCCTTTGCTCCGCATTCATCGTACTCATAAGACTGGGGGGACGCCGTGGACAAAAACGTTTCTGACTGCGGTGTTTAACCGGAACTCGTCTAAGCTCAGCTTCGCCCGCCCCATGGAACGTCTGGAAAGATGCGGACCAAACCGATTTCGTTCTGGAGACGAGCAGTCGAAAGCAACGCTGCTTCCACCTCATCGACAGAATTTAGCACAACCCGAAGAAGCCTAGTTTCTCCATAATGCTTGGAATTCGGGTGGCGGGTGATCCTCGTCAAATCGGAGTGTTTAGTCAGAATACCGACGGTTACTTATGGTACTCCTTTGGTTCAGGTCATCCACCTGTTTCTCTTTCAATAAATTTGATGTTTACTCAGGAACGTTGGTACATGTTATAGATAGAGCATCTAATTATTTTTGAATGTCTTTCCTGGGAGTATGGACCGTACTTGGGAGACCCAGCGATCTGCTGTGCATCCATGTAGCGTTGCCTTTCACATTAGTTATGGGTGTGGTAATAGAAACAGCAGCATCGGGTTTTGGAGTGCACTTTGAAGCCATAACGGCCCAGGTGCCACTGGTATTTCCGTGTTTCCTGGGATTCGGCGAAGTCTGGTGGGATAAAGTGGATTTGGGGGAATTTGCTGTAAATGGGCTGGTAGTGAATTGTTCAGAAACGTTTTGGCGATTTGAATTATTGGCGGTGTGTACAGGAGCAACTTTATTAGTGCTGCATCCGGCGTTGTTGAGTTGGCTTGCGGTGGAGTTCGGTGGAGGGGCCTGTGTCAGACATTATGTTATGCTTGTTCCTACCGAAGCTATTTTGGTGCCCAGCATATTCTCAACTACGTCTGCAAACCTTTCATACTTCTGGGACAGTGTACTTACGATTTTAACTAGTGGGACAGTATAACAGGTCGCACAAAACCAAAATGAGTCAAGCCTGCTGCTGATCAGCCTGCACTCGCCTGGTTTGATTTTCCCGCATTTTGTATGAAAATATGTTTTGCAATTTCCACAGAAAACCTATATTTTTACCATCTTATTGCACATTCCACAGGCGACTTTATGCACCGCGGCTCGGTTGGTAACGGTCATGAGGGCACGTGAACGTGTGATGGTTAGTCCTGCCCAGGACCCTGGATTGATTGATCCAGCGTCAAGGGCAGCCCGCCGAGACAGGTGGCTGTCTCAGTGCCTCACTCACTCTTGCGGCCGCGCGCAACTAGCGGGATTCAGCGGTACGCACACAAGCACACGAAGGCGCAGCGTGTATTGATGGGTCGCGTTACACGACGATGCACGCGATGCGTTGGCAAGCTACCTTAAGTGTCTCGGACGCGATGTTTAGTAAATGAATGACCCAAAATATCTCGTAACTTTGTTATGCTGCTGCCTGTAGGGATGGTTACAGGGTCGTTTGAAAGTCCTCAGCTTCTTCTACCGAGTAAGACTAAAATTATTATCGAAAAACTCGGGAGTGATGTAATTTCACAAGCAGAACTCGACGAAGAATGTGCCGAAAACGAGGACGGGAGTAACAGTATGATCCATATAAGTTAGATCCAAGAGATGGAAAGCACTGAGTAGAGCTCGTCGAACTGGTTCGAAAGAACACACGCGCAAGAATGTGTGGAGAACTGGAATGACCACAGCGAGGGAAGCGAGAGACGAGATAAAGTGCGGCTGTACGGCAAGTGTGCACACGGGCCTTCCGAAACAAATAGCATTAAATCGGAGACTGTCAGTTTCTCATTTGTATAACATTTAGGCGGTTGGCTCAATTTGCTGGCTGTGCCAGTGGACATATCGTAATTAAATCATCGCCGGTAGCACGTTCGTAGCAGATATCGTGTGAAACCGGATAAATCTGGAACTTGCCCACTTTTCCTTCCTCACCAACGAAACCATTAGAGAATACAGCACGAGTGCATGGGAGGGGGTGGGTCGCATCTATGGAATATTAAGCGGGAGCTTGGATTGCGGTTCCAGAAGGCAGATGATGTAGTGAAACTTTATTTCATGCAGTATCGTATTCCCTGTTGTCTCACTTATATAGAAAACGATATCGATGGAAGAATACAGCACGTCTCGTGGTTGCGCGACGGAAATCAGCCGAGGCGCCCAGCAAAAGGTACTGCTCTATTTAACCAACGAAATTCAGCATACAGTCCAACATCCCGCACCGATCAATTGTGTACAGTAAAATAGCAATTTTGATTAGAGTTTCACACGACGGAATCAGGTAAACTGTAAAAATCTCTAGAATGATACACATGCAATTGGAGCGTTCCAGCGGTTTCCCCGTGCGCTTTAGGTAGGATGGTTAAATCCAAAATATTTACTTTACAATTTACCTATGGGATCTAAGGTGCCCGTCCATGGTCCATCTGCATGCGATTGTTTGAATAGCTTGGTACTATGACTTTGAATCGAAATCGATCTTTCCTGCGTTGCTGCTGGTTAGAATAGAATCCCATAGCTAGTCTGGTGTATGGGTGTCATCATAGCAGTAGCTCAGACACCTGTAAATAGGCTTCTAGATAAATCGTATTAGCGCTTGCTACTAGGGGTTCTTATTTACTAGCACACTTGATGGAACTTATAGAGGTGACCTGTGTCCTCGTCGCCACTCCCTGGTGCTGCGTCGTCATTGGTCGACCATGAGTGCGCTCTGATTGGTTTACCAAAAAACAGAGAGGAACGTAGTTTTCTCGCCTAAAATACATATTCCCCATAGTGCATTTTTGAGGAAAATCTGGGCATGTCCTTCAGGGACTCGTTGATTCTAGAGTTATCACTACGGTGGCGATACATCTAATTTAGCGGTTATCGCTAGTTACCTGGAACCACCATTCCTCGTGTCGGTACCGGTTGAGTAAACAGCTCGTTTCGCTCAACATCGTGTGTAACCGAACAGGAAATGCTGCGGAGTTAAACATGAGGTGACACATTAAGAGGTATTCAAGTAAATCCTAAACTCATCCACCACCACGTGTGCGACCATGCTCGGTGACAATAAACGTCCAAAGATAAGCACATATTCGTGTGTCTCTGATTAAGTTGATGGACACTCGATAGCCATGCTACCAGTGCTGGACACATTGAATTCGAAAATCTGTAGCTGTGAGCACAAACGGTATCAGGCTGACACAAAACCGATATTCTGAATGACATGCAATGTGCCTACACACGCGTAGTATAAAGTGCAGACACTGGCGACACAATCGAAGCAAATAGAGATGTCGTGCAAGAGAGAAGTAAGCATTACATGCGGTTCAAAGTGAACCTACTCAGATAAATGAATGTTGTGAACAATCTGACAAAGCCAATTCAAGCTAACGTCCTATTATAATGGAGAAATTTGGCTGATGATTTAATAGACTAGAACAAATCAGTAGAATAATACAAGGGCAACTTATCAAGAAAACAGTAGGCCAACCCCAAAGTAGGTTCATTCGACTAAGGTTGTAAATTGTTGCACATTAAGTTGTTCCCATTTAACACCGATTGGGTGCGCGCCCGGATGAAGTGGTAGGACTTGAGGCAACGAAGTTCAGTGGTTGAAGACTAATTAGCTCGTGTACGTTCAGATTTCGAATAAGAAAGTTCGCTGTACACCTGCAGGAATAATAACTGCTCTGTTTGGTCTTGATCCTTGTGCACCTCTTTCAATGGGTGTCGAACATATTGGGATGGCTGTTCCGATATTTGATGCTGTGGGCAATGCAGTCTGTGTTGTCACTAATAGTCAGATTCCTAAGGTAGTTACCACTCACCTCTATGATGCGTCAGTCAGATCGACTTATGTTCACCGATACAATGGTTAGTATTTATTAGTTCACTTTTCGTTTGGGGAAATTCATGAAACAAACAATGAGATCGGAATTACTTCAGGCATGTGCTTACAACTCTGGACTGAACCAAATAACCGGCACTTCTTTTGACTGGGTTTGCATTTGACGATGCTAGGCTGATGACGTTTTATTCGGCATCGGCCTTTTCTCTAAGCTCTGAGCCGGAACACCGGGTTCGCCGCTTGTACAGACCTGAGTGCAGGATTATGACTACTTTTGATCCCAACTATGCCCGGTACTCGATGTGCCGGAATGCACGCAGCACATTAATGAGCCTGTTAAGTAGACCTACGCTAAGTGACGTCCTCGCCTCGAGTCATTGTTTCCCTCTCTTGTATTTGCGGCTATGGCTTCTTTCATACTAGCATCCACTTGCACTGCACTGGCGTGAACCTGGTGAAATGCCGATACTGGTCGGCGGATCACGTTTTTTCTGTCGACACCTTTCTACCTGTCCTTCCTCCATGCGGCTGATGAGAGCATCCAAATAAGGAGGACTATTCGGTTGTTCAACTTCGCAAGAATCTCTCAACTTAACATGTGAAGTGTTTAAAAAATGTGCCAACAAAAGGAAAGTGTGCGCTTACTAACTGGCATCTGCGAGCGCTACCTGAACTATGCAATAAAGATGTCAATATAACGAAACCGGATAAGGATTCAGGAGCGGTAGTCATGAATAAAGATGGATATATCAAGATGAGCATCATATTCAATCACACTAACAAATCTGAACGATTTCAGATAGGAGAGGATGTGACTGTTTCCTAATCTCGCATTATTCGTCAATTAGATATGCTCCTTCAGCATCGCGTGAACGGCAGTGCTACTTATAACAGTGGATCAGCTACACCGCAGGTATATGGGCTTCAAAAACCGCACAAGAGCGCAGTGCCACTCAGACTCGTCTTGTTAATAAGTGCGCGATAACAACCTGGCTCGCTGGTTGTGGAGTGAGAATTTTTCGTTAAGCGTTCGGTTTAGTTTGTACGGCCTCAAAGATACTTCTGATCTTGTCAAAGATCTCGATAGAATGAACCTATATGATAAAGTGATATGTTCGTTAGATGTGGAATACTTGTCTACTTACGTCCCTCTGCACTAGTATGTTGACTAAATTCGCGAATTGGCAGAATTTCCCGGATTCTCGTTGTCTATATCTGTTGGGTTATTAAGGGAATCATTGGTTTTGTGACTAGAGATTGCAGATTTTCATTTCAGGAACCTACCATATCATCAAATTGACGTGGCAGTCATGAGCAGCCTCCTAGACCCCACACTACTGGATCTCTTCGTGTTGATGGTAGAGTGAGGGATATCAGAAGAACTGGCTCAGTTGTGATACCACAAACGGTACGTGGATGGTATCTTGTCGTTCTGTACTTAAGAGATACAGATTGCCCAGCCAGTAACCCGTCTAAATGCTTTGTATTCTAACTTGAGTTTCTTCCGAATTTGAACAACAGAACTGTCTTCCTTATTTGGATGTTCTCATTAACCGTAGGGAGAGCGGGCAGACAAAATGTTATGTCTACCGAAAATCTGGTCCGGCCAGTACCTTCATTTTACCAGTTTCACGCCAATTTGGTGCAAGCGGACGCTTGTGGTTGTAACAGGCGAATTTGTACGACCGACTGTCTGGTCGATGAACTAGAGCTGATTACTAACACGCCAATTGCAAATGGCTACCTCGGAGATTCATTGGGAAGCACAGCCAATTCAGTGAAATGAGAGATCCAGTGCCCACTGTACCTAAGAAAAAGATATTCCTAAAGCTGTCCTTTAATAGTGGCATTACTACACTGAGGACTACAAGGCTTTAGTCTCTGCTACGCAGAGCAATTTCTGTTGTTGATGTTGCCACAATCGACCTTACTCATTACGTGCCGCCGTCTCCGCTGAAGAAAACCTACCGGGGCCAACTCCAACTGCGTACCCCAAACCCTTTATAACTGCGGAGCTAGTTACACAGGCCGAAACAATAAGATCCAGAGATTCCAAATGAAGGATCATGTACCAAAATGCGTTCACTGTGCAGCAAGAAGGCCCAAGTCAGCCGAGGTGTTCACGCAGGCAGACGACATATTCCATCGGTAGACACTTGTTAAATTTGGGTCATCGGATTGTGGTCAACATGGCGTTAAGCATTTTACAACGTCATACCAAATTCCGGCTCCTCCAGTTCGTCGGATATGTTGCGATAAACCAGATTAAACCTATGCTTTGCGCTTAAAAGCAATTATACGTCGACTTTAGAATGCCCTGAATGCAGGGTCAAGACATCCGTTTTTCCCATCATTTGTATGTATGCACTCTCAAGCGCTTGTACATAATTACCAGTTATCGTTATCTTCACTAACGGTTCGATACGAGATGACATGGATATCTAGCACATTACTGGTCTACTCGTGTTGGAACAACAGTAGTTGGTTGCAATCAACTTCCAGACAAGAAGATATCATGCATCAAGTAATCTAATTTCGAAGCGATCAAATAATCACAAAAACACCACTCACTTCCATCGTTTCCCCATCCATCACCATGGCATCCAAAGTAGTGGATCCTTCCTCGTCTGGCGAGCCGCCGTACCCGACGCTATGGATATTTCTGTCCTCTTCAGCCGACGTGCAGCCAGCGACTACTGCAGCCATAGCAGAGCCCATATACTCGTTGCCACCTATAAAACTTCTCCCTTCAAGGACATCCCATGCCGTGTCAGTGGCGTTTGTAAAAGGCCACGTGCATATCACTGTCACTGGTCTTGTTTTTATGGAATGTGTGCCCTTGAGTACCGCCAGTGCCAACTGGAGGAGATTCAACACTATTTTTGAGAATTCCGTCCGCATGACTTTCACTGTTAAATGGCTCGGCAGCGATTGGATCCCACCACCATAGGTAGCATTACACGGCTGAAATTGTGATAGGGTTCGGATTAGCAAGCGCACATTACTTGAATGCGGGCGTGTAACATGAGAGCAGCGTATATCATGTGCAACCAATCAGAAAATGTTGTAGAGCGTCGCATGCATGCGGACATTATTGTCACATGAGTGTTTCGCTAAGGTGCAGCCGTTCCAACTAATTAAGGTTCATTTGTCGATTTCTTGGATGGGGGAGGTTGCACTCAATGAGTGTCTAGGCTCTTTGGTATAAAGACGCCTAGTCAAGCCAGAGACGGATCAAGTCTA
Source organism: Dicrocoelium dendriticum (assembly GCA_944474145.2). NCBI lineage: Eukaryota > Metazoa > Platyhelminthes > Trematoda > Plagiorchiida > Dicrocoeliidae > Dicrocoelium > Dicrocoelium dendriticum. Next base: position 55,409,443 of record OX104065.1, read on the forward strand.
TCGTTTTTGACTATGTCGTTGTCTGACGCTTTGGTGCTCTGTGTGCTAACCTGTGTGTCTGTTACCCTCGAACGGAATCAGAAACGCAACTATAAGGCAATAAAATTGTATCATGAGACCTAATACACAAACGATATACGCAAGTGGTCCGAGGCGCGCGACTAATCCTTGTACAACCAGCAGAAGAGAATATGGGCCAGTGACCGGTAGATCACGCGCAAGATCGAGATACACACCAAGACATGCCACAGGGCATACGTACATAGCATGGAGTGCAGGCGGCTTGGGAAGGTTAGTACATTCCAAAGAAATTCAGGTTGTATCAAGTTACCTAGCTCCATGTCAGCAGTGAATTGTGTGACGCGATCGCCGCCGGTATGGAGTCGTTTTGAAATTACCGCATGATTGGTTCCTATACTTTCTGATCGTTCGAAGGTTCAAGTATGTTGTTGAACGTAAAGTACGCAGAGTAGGGGAAACAGAATAGAAGAAATCGCTTGCTAAGAATTCTATCATATGCTTGAGTACGTTATCGTCCTGTTTTCTGAAAGGCCTAAGACTTCTCCCCTCCACATAACACGGAAAAAATTAGGAGACCCACTATTACAGGTGGACTGTCGTGTGCTAAATGATATCAAGATTTCTGTGCAACATCTGATCCCGCACATTCAGGATACTGTTGCTGGTCCTCGTGGGAATCGAAAATTTTCTAAAACTAGTCTGAAAAGAGTAGGTCATAAGAACAAGATGATCAACGGTGATATGCCAAAGACAGCTATTATTTCGGCGTTTGGATCCTCCAAGTTCCTATCCATTACTTTTAGATTGCGCAAAATAAAGCGGAACCTCGGTATTTATGAGCCCAGCCGCACAAGGGCTTGACTTTATCCATCAGTGTTTTGGATGTACCAACGGACGCCGTGAATTTTCGGATTACCGTATTGGATTCCACATTCTCTTCCGGATTACTCGGTTATACATGCTTTTTCTGTGTGAATTGTACACCAATATTTTTCTTTTGGCGTATTCTTCAATCTGTGCAAATTTGTTGGATGTTATCTGGCTAATTTCGGAGTTCACATTGATTAGCCCAACTGCCGTCTCTGTCCGCCATCTTGCATTTTTTCTACGGTAATCGGCTATCATGGCCACCACATCGGGAACCCGAAATGAAGCATTGTGTGCTACTCAAACTTGTGCTAAGGTATTAAAAGGAGGGTTGACTTGTACAAATTTCCAAGGTCGGTACCGTTCGAAATGCGTCAACGTCTGTAGAACCGACATAAAGAAATACAATACGCCGGGTTCACTTTGGTTCTGTCCGAAGTGCACAATGATTCCACTAGTAAAATGCGTACTAGCGTTAACACAAAAGTACGACAGCCTAATCGTCGAAACTGAACATCGTTTGAATGCAACAATTGCTTCGCTCGAAGCGAAAATAGCGCATGTTGCACCTCATCCGTCTCCTTCAATTGCTGCCTCGAAACCAAGGAAAAGGGCCAAGCGTTCAAACGGCCGCGCAGTACTAGAAACCTTGGGAACCACGAACTCAGTCGTCATCGCGACCGATAGAAGCATGCTTAACCCCATGGCCCCTATCCTCTTATCCAATGTATCCACTGATGCAACATCGGCAACACCCACTCTTCTGAATGACCAACGAAATCCGAAGCGATCTAAAGACCGATGTACCTATGCAACCGTTGCTGGTCGGTATAATCGAAGTGCGACCTCAGTAGCCTCACCCAGTACAGTCACAAAACGAGTCAAGGATCAGGTGCAGTCTGCACAGACATCACTAAATCCATCGATAACCCTGCTTCTTACATCACCGAAGACTAGGCGGAACTACGGTGCCTTGACACTTATATGCATCAAGGTTCCGGAGGCCAAGGCAAACTCCTTGATTTAAAGCAACGGAATTTCCTTTGTGATAAAATCGGAGTTCAAGCCAGTACGACTAATATAATGCGCATCACTAGACATCCAGCCTCGAATAATTATGGAGAGTCCCGGCTAAAGCGAGTGACATTGGGATCAATAGATGATGTCGAGACGGTGCTTTTGTCGGCATACCGCCTGCGAACTGGAAATTGTGGAATACGCATATTTCCGGATGTTCCATGGAGCGAACGCCAGTGGGACAAAATAATTCAAACGACCACCACACGGAGGGTAGCAAAAGAATTATTCTCGTTCATGGCGTGCCCGCGCTACCGACAACCAGCAACGAGGAAGCCCATGCTCATGACCTTGAAGAATGGCGTTACATTCGTTAAGCTCTCTGTGCAGGCGACGTCAAACTTAAGTTGATTACACGGTTACCCGTGTCGCCAAACTAGGGAGGCAGTGGCCCGAGGATACTGAAACTAACGGTGCAATCACAACAGATGGCCGTGAATTTAACCCGTAACTGGCAGTTACTACGCAACACACTTCCCTCGGAACTAGGAATGAAGACAGCAATTAGAGAGCCGCAGCCACTCGCTGATCTCGCGGAAACGACACCACCCGCGACTCAATATAACCACAACAGCGATTCAGAAACCTGTGCGCTAAGACCCCTAGATATCTAGAGATATATAGATGGACTACATCTGCAGGTGCAAATGAGACCAAAAACAGATTACGTTCCTATCGAGATCTGGCAATTCACCCAAAAAAAGATTAGGTGCCGGTCTCTCATTGGTTGGCACAAATCCACACCATTCATGTGCTCCTAGTCAACAACTTTTGACATCCGAGAAGCTTTCCTGTATGTACACCAACGCTAAAGGCTTACTAAGTAAATTTTTCGAAATGCAGCTGCGTCAAGGATCCAAATCCTGCGACCTCATCGCTATAACGGAGACATGGTTACGCCCTGGCATAAGTGACATGGAGATCGCACTGCCAAGCATGTCCATTGTTCAGCACGATTGACCCAGCAAAGGTGTAGGGGTGGCTCTGTACTTCCGCAATGACCTCCAATGTGAGCTTATAAAGGATCCCGCAGTATGGTGCAAGATTCCCTTTGGTGCCGTCTGCGTTTAAAAGGCGAGGACAATTACTTAGTGGCCAGAGATGGACTCTTATCTGGCATCCGCAATAAGCAGGGTGATAAACAAACTTACAGTCACATTCTCATTACTAGCGATTTCAACAACCACGCTCTGGAGTCCCAAGCAGCTCCCGGAGAACAGCTCAAGGCCGATCTACAAGAGTTTGTCTCCAGTTACGCGCTGTATGGCTACAACAACACTCCCACCCGATTCCGAAAAAAAGATAAGCCTTCGATACTGGATCGGATATTAACCAACGAGGAACTAATGGTCGAGATGGTGATTGTCGGCATCCCATTGGGCCGCAGCGATCATGCAGTACTACTCTTCGAATACATTTGCTGTGCAGAATATCCCGTGGAAATTGCCGACGCGATGAGAATGTATGTACGATACGACATCTTAGCTCGACTAGGTGAGATAGCCAACTGGCAGACGATGCACCAGCTAGTACATGGGAACATTTCGTTAGCCAGTTTAGCCCTCTGCTTGCCAGAGCGTCAACGACTAAGACCTTCCGCCCGGGAAACGTGGTCTCATTTCTGCGAAGTAGGAAACGCAAGTGTATAGCGGTGCGAAACTCAGCCTGGAATATCTACAAACTCTCCCCAAGCACCGAGAACTGGATGACCTATACCACCCGACGCAACCACTGTACTCAGCTTGTTCGCGAAGACAGAATGGCGTATCAGCAGAAGTTGGCAGTGCGTATGGCCTCACACCAAAAGATTCTGTATCAACACGTCAACAGTCTACGCAAGGTGAAACGGGGAATTCCTCTTCTTCAAACAGCGGACTGACACCTACGGGCAAAGAAGGAGGAGGCGAATACCCTGCGCCTATAATTTGCTGCAACATTTCAGTGCGATCACTGGCCACCTAACCCACCGGAGATGGTTGTTTTACCACCAAAGCTCACTCACATATCCTTCACAGCAAAAACTGCACTAAAAAAGCTGTTTAGTATACGCAAGCTCAGCTCGGCTGGAGTTGATAACTTGCACACGAAATCGCTAGCGGCAGTAGGAGAGAGTTTAGCTGAGTCTTTGGCTCGATTCTTCCAACACTGTTTTAAAGAAATGTACGTGCCCGATGTGGAAACACGGGATGATTACTTCTATTCACAAGGGAGGTAGTCGTTCCAATGCAGCCAACTATCGTCCCATAATCTTACTACCGGTTCTTTCAAAGGTCATGGAAGCCATCATTTCTGACGCGCTAGCCGCCTACTTGGAAGAATTTAACTACCTTGCACTGGAACAACATGGCTTCCGACGAAATCAATCGTGCACTACAAATCTACTAATAGCACGATCCAGCCGGACTAAAGTAATAGACTCTGACACAGGAGTTGATGCAGTCTTCCTTGAATTCTCAAAGGCGATTGACCGGTTAGACCATAACATTCTGCTCTTCAAACTCCAGACCTTTGGTATTGATGATCCTCTCCTAGGATGGATCAGATACTTTCTTCTACACCGGCGCCTGGAAGTACGTGTGCGTGATTAGCTGTCTGATCCCATCCAAGTTGAATGCAGAGTATCACAGGGATCGGTACTAGGACCGCGATTATTTTTGACGTGTAATAACGATGTCACACGCATCATAATCTCGAACTGCCTGCTTTATGCCGATGACATCAAAGTGTAGAGGGTGATCAAAACACCAGATGATATCACAATACTCCAAACCGATCTGGATAGGGTATACGCGTGGTCTA
>OX104065.1:55414568-55540626 GCA_944474145.2 Dicrocoelium dendriticum
GGTGTACAGCTGAGATATCAAGTCGTTTCAAGTCCATCAAGTGACTTGTGTACCCTAATGGATATATTTGTTAGAACTAACTATTAGTCTCTGCAGTCGGGTAGTCAAGCGCAAACCTCACTGGCATTTTCCAGTGACGTTACTTAAAGACACAAACGACAAAGACCAGTCGAATAAAGGTGGATGCTTCGTTCAAGCATAGATTTTGCATCCATCATAGGCAACCACAGGAGAGCAGTACCAAAGCTGGCTAGACAGCCACTCGCGCATCACGTGATGGAGAGTAATGCAAATCTTTTCATCCCAGACGTTAACAAGCTACATTGCACAGCCCAGTCCGGAAATGCACTAGACGCGTTTCGCCTCATTGGAGCTCGTCAGGAGGTACGCATTCCCAGTGTGTACTTATGTAGTTTGTGAGTTGCTGGGAACAAAGCATAAAAAGTACAGGTAAAATCCTCATATTCATAAGTGATGGAGTGTTGATCAAGGCGCTTTTCCAACGAATAACATCGGTAATTTTTCACAGGTTTTGTTTCCTACAGAGTGCACATTGTCTCGGTGATCACGTCATATGACTTGTCTGGTGGGAGGCTGCATGACTTTCATTCACCAAAAGTATTAGAGTCCGAGGAAAGCTAGCTAATACAAAATATTGTTGTTCCTACCGAAAGACCATAGTGGTGCACTTGAAACTTATTCCTGCTGTTGGCTCTACTTCTTTGCTGGACGGTGTAGCAAAACCGTGGCTCCATCGCAAGCCATCGGATATCACATTGCGAGTACAGTGGTAGCTGATTTTGGGTATAAAAGTTGATCAGCAACCAGCTTTCATCCACCTATAGGTACACCAAGAGCATTCCCGATATCAGGATATATATAGTACGACCATCAATTGTTGAGAATTTCTGAAGTGGCTGACAGTGGTACGTGCCCAGACGTTATCATGGAAAATAAATTCAAAAATCGTTCACTGAAAAGCAATTGAGAATGCTGTCAGTTCCAACTATTGCACCTTTCGTTCAGGTACACAGTTGAGAATTGCGTCTGCTGGTGAGAAAGGTAACGCCCATCACCGTTTCAGACAAATGATGACTCAGCGGCGGAAATCTGTTATATGTCGCAATGGCAATTATAAGTGAACAAACATTTTACAGATTAAAGAGCATTGCTTTACAAGGTCTGTTGTGGTAATCTATTAGGCGTTTAACAGAAAATTTTTACAAAACTCAGTTAATGTTTCTACTGTCAATAGAAGTACTAATATTTTGTGACAGTGCACGTCAGTACCCAGCGTAGTTTCACAATACCATTAGGTGATAAAAGAACTTCTAGCTGTTTCTCAGGAGTGGAATGGTGAGTTAGGGCTCAATAACAAATTGTTAATAGCTATGCGTTTACTGTGGGCGCGAAAACGATCGATCCATGAAGAGCGTTTCATCTGTGATATGCATGAAGAGAAAAGAAATGTAGACAGCATCCCAGCTCGCTGTACTGTTGTGCCAGTTTCAAATTTCTGTTGCAACTGAGTTGCAGAAAAGAGCCGCACACAATCTGGGTCGTGCAAATTCAGGCTTTCTATAAACAAGTCCTTTCGTAATATACGACATCGTCCACTGAATACTCCCAAACGTTTCAGCCTCTGTTCGCGTGGGAGTTTTCACACTCCCATACCTACTTGGAACCCCGATATTGAGACTCGCCAGTACAGTAGCATCGCGTTTTGCACCTAAATTTCAGACCCGAATTACCCGTTCGAATTGAGTCTGAACATAAGCACTGAACATCTGTCGGAGATAGATGTCTCAACGCCCGTCTCAGCAGCCAGACAGGTTGGTTTCCAGTTTTCGATGCTTTCTGGGTTGGCTGGAACAACCCATATCATCCTGAACCAGCGTACCCAAGTCACGATAGAAGTTAGATGAGTGCAGAACAAGCGTTCAAAACTGCAGGAGTAGATGCTCTGGTGTCTAGTGGAGAGTACCTTGTGCCTACACAGTTGGTGTTGCAGTAATTTCGCGCTGACCACTGGCTTGTTCTATCGGTCACACTCTAGTAAATGTTGCTCGACATTCACATGAATCCTGCGCCAGAGTTTGATGTCGTCGAAAAACATTAGGAAATTCGAAGCGATTGTTTGAGCTAGGTTAGTACTACGTTTCAAAGACAACTGTGGCTCCACAACTGAAGCTCGAGGCATACGCACTTTACTTGTATGGGTAAGATAAATAGCTTTGAACTCGGAGCATAGATTGTCGTTGAAGTGGAAAGTTGGTGTCTATTTCAAAGGAGGGTCCTCGATGCCATAATATTGGAGTTTTGGAAGGTGAATCCGATGGTCAATAGTCAAGATTCGAGATGACCGAATGCTTTCGAAATATTCAGGTACGTCGCGTTGTCATCATCATCAACTGTTTCTGTCCAACGGCTCCGTGCAGATAGTAAATTCATTGTGAATGATAGCTGCCGAGGGATGCCTTCCGGCTCGGGGGCAAGAATGCTGTAATTTTCCAGATAGAACACCAACGCATCGGCAATCACGGATTTCATGACGTTGCACGGAGAAGCGATACTGGGAGTCGTTGGAAAGCTCAGTTGTGCTTCTTCCTCTGTGAATCGGAGTGATTATTCCAAGCATTCATATGGCAAGAACCCGGATCAGGCCTAAGCAGTGTTGAAAGAACTGAGTCAAACATCGTGCCAGTTATCTTGCTGCTGCGCCTAGTGCTTCTAGGCGAATTGTATCGAAACCAGTGGAGCTGAGGTTGCGCAGAGTTGTCCGGTTCGGCAAGAAAGATTTCGCACTAAAAAATGGACAATGCTTTACAACTGGTACAAACGCGATTACCTGACATGTTCCCTAGGCTGATCAGAGTGAGAATTACAGAAAAGGCCAAAAAATACATTAAAGAAAGGAAAAGCTAGGGTTTCAAATGACTCATTGAGTCCACCCTTGGACTCATCGAGTTGTTCACATAAACAATGTAGTAGATTTTCTGCCTGTTACGTTACGGAAAATACTGGTGCGCACACTAATTGGTTCGCGTCATTTCATCCACCGAGAGAACCGGGATACATAAGGGGATGCAAGTAGGAGAGTGTGTCGTCAACGTGTTGTTTGAAAAGCGTTAGTGTGGGGTCAAATTAGCGTTAGTTGGAAGAGCGTTCCGAGTTCGGGATACCCGAAATTGGAAAACCCTGCCGATGGACTACATACCGCAGGTGAAAGTGAGACCCAAAACATATTGCATTCCTATTGAGCATTGGCAATTCACCCAAAAAACACTTAGGTGCCGGCCTCTTATCGGTCGGCACAAATCCATCTCATTCACGTGCTCCTAGTCAATAGCTTTTGACATCCGAGGAGCTTTCGTGTGTGTACGCCAAAGCTCAAGGCTTACTGAGTAAACTTGCCGAAATGCGACTACCTTAAGAATCAAAAGCCTGCGACCTCATCCCTATAACGGAGACATGGTTGTGCCCTGATATAAGTGACATGAAGATCGTATTGCCAGGCATGTCCATTGTTTGGCAAGACCGACCTAGCCAAGGTGGAGAGGCGGCTCTGTACTTCCGCATTGACCTCCAATGTGAGCTCATGGAGGATCCGGTCAGCACGGTACAATATTCCCTTTGGTGCCGTCTAGTTTCAAAAGGCGACGGCAATAGTTTAGTGACGGTCATTTACCAGCTCCTCCCTCCACTCCAGCGATGGACTCCTATCTGGCATCCGAAATAAGAAAGGTGATAAACACAACTTACAGTCACATTCTCATTAATGGCGCTTTTAACATCCGCGCTCTAGAATCCCAAGCATATCCCAGAGAACAGTTTAAGGTCGATCTACAAGAGTTCGTCTCCAGTTACCTGATTTATGACCACATCAACACTCCCACCCGATTCCGAGGAGAAGATAAGCCTTCGATACTGGATCAGATATTCACCAAGGAAGAATTAATGGTCGAGAGGGTGATCGTCGACGTTCCATTGGGCCGCAGCGATCATGCAGTACTACTCTTCGAATACATTTGCTGCGCAAAATATGCTTGGAAATTGCCGATGCAACGATAATGTATGTACTCTACGACATATTTGCTCGACTAGGTGAGACAGTCAACTGGACATTTCTGGCAGACAAGGCACCGGCTAGTGCATGGGAACATTTCGTCAGCCAGTTTAGCTCTCTGGTTGCCGAAGCGTCAACGACTAAGACCTTCCGCCCGAGAAACGTGGTCTCGTTTCTGCGAAGCAGGACACGCAAGTGTATAGCGGTGCGAAACTCAGCCTGGCATATCTACAAACTCTCCCCAAGCACCGAGAACTGGATGGCCTATACCACCCAACGTAACCACTGTACTCAGCTTGTTCGCGAGGACAGAATGGCGTACCAGCAGAAGTTGGCAGTGCGTATGGCCTCAAACCACAAGCTTCTGTATCAACACGTCAACAGTCTACGTAAGGTGAAACGGGGAATTCCTCCTCTTCAAACAGCGGACGGAACCACACTGACACTGAAGGAGGCGGCGAATAACTTGCACCTACAATATGCTGCAACATTTCAGTGCGATCACTGGCCACCTAACCCACTGGAGATGGTTGTTTTACCCCCAAAACTCACTCACATATCCTTCACAGCAGAAACTGTACTAAAAAAGCTGTTTAGTATACGCAAGCTCAGCTCGGCTGGAGTTGATAACTTGCACACGAAATCGCTAGCAGCAGTAGGAGAGAGTTTAGCTGAGTCTGTTGGTTCGATTCTTCCAACACTGTTTTGAAGAAATGTACGTGCCCGAATGTGGAAACACGGGATGATTACTTCCTATTCACAAGGGAGATAGTCGTTCCAATGCAGCCAACTATCGTCCCATAATCTTACTACCGGTTCTTTCAAAGGTCATGGAAGCTATCATTTCTGACGCGCTAACCGCCTACTTGGAAGAATTTAACTACCTTGCACTGGAACAACATGGCTTCCGACGAAATCAATCGTGCACTACAAATCTACTAATAGCACGATCCAGCCGGACTAAAGTAATAGACTCTGACACAGGAGTTGATGCAGTCTTCCTTGAATTCTTAAAGGCGATTGACCGGTTAGACCTATAACATTCTGCTCTTCAAACTCCAGACCTTTGGTACTGATGATCCTCTCCTAGGATGGATCAGATACTTTCTTCTACACCGGCGCCTGGAAGTACGTGTGCGTGATTAGCTGTCTGATCCCATCCAAGTTGAATGCAGAGTATCACAGGGATCGGTACTAGGACCGCGATTATTTTTGACGTGTAATAACGATGTCACACGCATCATAATCTCGAACTGCCTTCTTTATGCCGATGACATCAAGGTGTAGAGGGTGATCAAAACACCAGACGATATCACAATACTTCAAGCTGATCTGGATAGGGTATACGCGTGGTCAACCCAGAATCTACTTAGATTCAATGTGGACAAATGTAGTGCTGCACCTACGGCACAAGTTGGTGCACTCCTACCAACTTGGCAACCAGGAGCTTCAAACGTCTTCTAGCCACAAGGATCTGAAAGTTTTTGTCCAGGATGTTCGAAGCAAGCTGAAACGGCGTCTAGAAGGGGCACCCAACATGTGGGCCTCCTGAAACGTGCATTTGGACGATTCGACCCTTCGATCTTTCCACAACTTCTCGGCTCATACATACCGCCACACGTGGAGTACGCAATAAAGGTCTGGTAGTCATGGGTGAGGAGAGATCATCATCATCATCATCATCATCATCATCATACACATCAGCTAGAGGTGGGAAAACACCTCCGCTTTTGTGCCGCAATACATGAAGGAAATACATATATATATAATACAGTACACAGAGGAAAAATAGATACAACAGTTGCATGCCAGCTGAGCTACCAGCAACGGATAGGCATCGTTCCGGTAAGCTTCCAGCCAGCTACTAGGCAAAAAAGAAAAAAAGTTATGTTTCACCCTAGGAAATGAGATCGTAGATGGAGTGGGAGGCTAAAAGGGATGGGGAGGGACAAAGAAACTCACAGCACGAACGCCACTGAGGTCGGCTCCTTGCCATGTCAGCAAGTGTATCCAGCCAAACGTGTTCACCGTCTTTTGGACCACAACTAGGGAGCCGTGACGCTCCAACTGAGGCTAGCTCCGAAGTGAGGGACTTCATTCCCCTGGACCAAGTCATCGCTTGGCCACCTCTCCTCTTCTTCCACCCACATCCCCGGTGAGCAAACAACGCACGTCGAGGGAGTCGGTGGGCTGGCATGCGTAACACGTGGCCGAGCCATCGGAGCCTGGTGCGGGAAATAACGGTGCTGAGCGGTTCAGATCCTTTTCCTGTGCCGTAAACAAGGCGTCGAACACGCTCGTTACTCACGCGGTGTTCCCACCATATGTGAGCCAAACTGCGAAGGCACCGATGGTCGAACGTAACTAGCCTCTTCATGTCCGCCGACCTTAGGGAACAGGTTTCGCAACCGTACAGTAAGGTCGAACGTACCGCTGCATTGTACACTCTACCCTTCAGGGCGAGAGTGATGTCGCGCCGCCGCCATAGGTGGCGAAGGTTAGCAAAAGCACTTCGAGCTTTCGCTATACGGTTCGTGATCTTGTCTTCGATCCCAAGGGCACTGATACAACTTCCCAGGTAATTGAATTTCTGAACGACTTCCAGATGATCCCCACCAAGGGTCAGCGCAGGAGGCGATCCCTGCCAATCTTGCAGGAACGCTTTGCACTTCGATGGTGCAAAGCAAAGCCCGAAGCGGCTGACAGCCAGTGCTAATCTGTCCAGCGCGGCTTGGCACGTCTTGGAGCTGTCACAGATGAGGGCAATGTCATCTGCATACTCCAAGTCAAGAAGTCGTTCTCCTGGGAGTAGCTCCACACCTTCCAAGTCATGTCCCGTAAATGCAAACTCCATGACTTCGTCAATAGCGAAGTTGAAGAGGAAAGGTGACAGCGGGCATCCTTGTCTCACACCGCTGGAGATATTAAAGGGTGGCGACAGCTAGCCGTAAGCCCTCACTCTGCCCGTGCTACGCGCATATAATGCTCGGATAATATTTACATATTTCTCGGGCACACCTTTCCTGAGTAGACAATTCCAAAGGGCACATCGATCAACCGAATCGAAGGCAGCTTTGATGTCGAGGAACACGACTACGGTGTGACGGTGCTCCAACAACTGACGCAAAGTGAAGATGTGGTCAGTGCAGCCACGACCACGACGAAACCCGGCTTGCTCCTCACGAATCTGGCTTTCACGAGCGCCAGTCAGTCTGTGAAGAATTATGGAGGCGAGTAATTTGTTGGCGATGGAGATAAGACTGATTCCTCTATGGTTGCCGCATTCCGAGCGCGAGCCACCTTTGAAGATGGGAACAATAGCGGAGCGGCTCCAGTCGGTTGGGACAGTCTCCTGCTCTCACAGTTTCACTAGTAATCCATGTAAAGCATCAACAAGAGCAGAGCCTCCGAATTTGAAGAGGGCTGGAGGAAGACCATCTGTTCCCGCGGCTTTGTTCAACTTTAACAGTCCGATCTCACGTTCGACTTCTGAGCGAGAGGGTGGATCCAAAGGGACAGCCCACAGAGGAGGGCCATCACTCGCCGGCGAAGAATTGAACAATTCTAGCCGATTAAATTGCTTTTCAAAATGCTCAGCCCAACGCTCCAAACCTTTTGACAAATTGTGGATAGGCTGTCCACTCTCATCACAAATTGTTTCACTAACACCAGGTCTCCTGCTGCCCGTTTCCCGTATCAGACGGAATAACTTACGATGGTTGCCAAAGGCAGCGGCCACTTCCATCACTGACGCACGATGAGACCACCAAGATTCGCGGTCTCTCTTCAGGCTAGCGCGGAATTTTGCCCGGAGCTCTTTGCGAGTTTCATTGTGCTCGCTTCCAGCCGGAATATGCCGGCGAGCGTCGATAAGTTCCAGAGACCGAGAAGAGACCCAATGTCCATGTGGGCCTTTAGACATACCACATGAGGATTTGCCCGCTGCTAGTAAGGTCTGGCGAACATGTGACCAGTGACCATCAATTGTTTCCAGTGAGCGAGTACTCAACTCGCATGTCAGCGTACTTCGATACGCATTCAGAACAGCAGGCTTTGTCAGTTGGCTGGTGTCAATGCGCTCACAGCGTCGTCGTGGGCGTTCGCCAAAGCGCATCCGCAGGTCAGCATATACAAGTGCATGATCAGTGTCCACACATGTGCTCCAAATCGAGCGACAATTCTGGATGCAGCCTCTCCAGCGGTAACTAATAGCAATGTGATCGATCTGCGTCCAAGGCTGGTGGGCGCCAAGTCACCCTCCGGCGGGTGCTGTGTCGGAAGTTAGTGCTTGCAAGAAATAAGCGAGCATCTTCACACAAATGAAGTAACCACTCACCGTTATCATTACGGGAGCCTACACCGTGCTGACCGCCCAGATGCATTTCATCTGTGGACAACATTCCAACTTGTGCGTTCAGATCCCCCGCCAGCGCAACAGTGTCCGTGCTTCTTCTGTGGCGAAGGAGCTGAGTCAGTTGGCGGTAGAAGTCGTTCTTTACCGAATCATCGCTACAGTTTGTGGGCGCGTAGGCAGCGATGATGAGTAGACACCTATTAGTCTCGCGCGACTTCGAAGCTTTGAACGAGCCAGCCAATCGGACCGCACACATCCGGCTACTGATTGGAATCCAATCAACCAGAGCAGCTTCAGCCCGGGGACTCAGGGCAATGCCAAAACCAGCTTGGCCGCTGCTCGAAGCCGCATCGTCACCGGATAGGCGCACTGAGAAAATACTGCTTGCGTCACCTGAAGGGGATCGCAGAGTGAGCACAGAGCTCGAGTCTTGCAGGTGGGTCTCTGATGAGCAGCAGATATCAATCGAGAGGGTCTCCAATGTTCGGGCAAGTGCTGCCTGTTGACCGATCTGTAGTAGTGTGCGTACATTAAGGCATGCCAGTCTGAAGAAGGATTGAGGGCTCCAAATGGAAGCCGATGAACTGGAATGGACCGCTTGGTTGGACATGGGCTTGGCGACAGGAGAGGAGTGACGCTCCGCGTTCACATGTGAGTTGAAACTAGAAGATAAATGCCTAGCAAAGCATGTTGGGGGAGGGCCAAGAATCGGGGGGTTGAAAACTGGGGGGATATAAGTGAAGTTGGAAGGGGACGGTAAGAGTGAAAAAGCGTAAGATGGGGAATAAGAAGATGGGAAGGCTTGAGCAGTAGCATCCAAACCCCTATCCACCCTGCTCGATGCAGCAGATAGGGCACCGTTGATTATCCTCTGCGGGGGCCAGAGCATCAGCAATTTGTTTGAAGTGTGATTCATTGTATTGCGTGGGCAGGATACTGTCAGGTTGCCCAGGCCTAGACAGGAGAACGATTAGGGTTCTTAACCAAAGCCTTTGGTTCAAAAACCTGACCGCAAGGCAGCGGGTTTGGCGTTGGGCTACAAGGAGTCCGTTTTAAGGAATAAGGTGCCACCCTCATTCCAACCCCCAACCTGGAGGACCAGGAGGCTGAGTTTGTCTGACCTCTAACCATTGACCAATCTGGTATGAGTGACTCTGAAAGTGCAAAAGCACCACCCAGCATAGCTCAATGGATCGCTGAGGCACACAAACCATCGCATTGGAGATACCCCAACGCCGGGCAACCAAGAATGGCAAGGGTCTGTATAACTTGCCGTATGATCGAAGACTACAAGTGCTCGGACGGTATCGGCGATTGCGCGGAGACCTCATTTTGACGTACCAAATTTTGTGAGATCCAAACCACACGTGCCGCTTCCTACTAGAGCTCAGTCACAACAGCAATTTGAGAGGTCACCATCTAAAAACTGGCAGAGCAACACAGTCGCTTGGAATGCCGTCGGAATTTCTTTTCCGTACGCGTTTGCCGTACGTGGAATGCTCTACCGGAATATGTCATATGTGCTCCCCCGGTGGCAGAGTTTAACTCCTGAGTTGACTGTGCACTTATTTCGCTGCACCATCTTACGTGACTTATTACCCATGGATAAACACAAGTGTCTGTAAGCGATTTCACTAGCGGTCACAGCACAGATTTCAGGCGGGAAACAATCAGTATCCATCTGCTTCATCAGTTGTGTTCCAATGACCGGATTCATGGATGTTCACTTTAATAAGAATCGCGGTCCTAAATACGATTGCGCGTCACAACCCATTAAAATTGCCCCCTCCAAATGGTTTGTATATTCGTGTGCAATGTTTAGCTTTTAAAACAAAAGCTTGGTCTCGCACATGCAGCGAATTGGGAGGATAAACGCGACTACTGAGATGCAACTATACTATTTCTCAATTAATTGCCTACCCAATGTAAGCGCTTTCATGCGTGAGACAGCAACTTTCCTCCGTAGCGCGAAAATATAATCTGATAATCCTTTAAACTGCATCCCGGATCGTATTGAGTGCTCAACCGCTATCAACCAATACCATTCGGGCAATATACCAGCACGGTTGTTTAACCTAAACCCACCTACGGCAAAGATCCATCATACTTTTATGGGGATCGCAAAATTTGCTCAAACTAAAGCTAGGCTCATGCAAGATAGAAGACACCTACATGATCAAACTCAAGTGGGCGGTAGTTGAGGCCTTGCTACACGGACCCCAGTCATCCGCTCGTCTAGGTAGGCAATGTGTCTACCCGCACTAGCAATGGACACTGGTGTGTGTGGAAGCAAGTATTAGTTCACGAACTGGTCCAGACCACAAAACCTGTGACGTAAAGGCAAGGCAGAAGTCAGCACCGTTCCGGAGTTAAGACGAACACAAACGCGGCAGTAAACATCTCCGGAAGACGGGGTCAAACCTGTAGTGAATTACGGGCGTGATTGAACTCCCTGTGAATGGTCCAAACGGTCCCAGAAAGAGCGCATGAGCAAGCAGAAGAAATCTCCGTTTGAGGGCGGACAGGTTAGGCACGGCGAACCACATCATCGTCATCAACAATAGACGTTAGCCGACGGTGAGAAACACACTTCATCTAATGTGCCGCAAAACAAAATAGATAAGAAATGGCAACAAAAGCTAAGGAAAGTAACATAATGTTGAATATCAGATCATGCATCGGGTTGGGGCTGTTGTTGGAATGGAAAAGGACAGAGACATCACAAACGGCATTCAGGTCGGCTCCTCGCCATGTCAGCTACTGTATCCAACCAAAGGTTTTCATCCTCTTTCGGATCCCAGCCAGGCAGTCGGGACACACCAACCGATGCCAAGTTCGAAGTGAGGGGCTTCATTCGTTTTAAGCAAGTATTCGTTTGGTCTCACCTCCTCTTCTTCCATCAAGACCCAGGCGCACAAAGAACGCACGATGCGGGAGTCAGAGTGCTGCCATGCGCAACACGTGGCACATCCATCGCAGTCTGGAGCGTGCCGTGACTGGTCGCATAGCAAACGTGCTCTCCTCTGTCACAGGGTTTCACGTCTCCCTCTTCATCTAGCACAGTCACCATACACTAATACGAATCGGATTAACTCGTCGTGCTCAGTGGGCATAGTTATACGGAATTATTTCCTATGGGAAGTGATTCGTGCTACCCAAGTTGTTTTAGCGCGCTGCATGCTTCTATCCAGACTCGCCACCATGTTGTTTTTAACAGTTTTCACTGCTGCGACACTGTGATCGATCATGGATTCTCCGCGCTATCTGTTGGTCCTAGAATTACACGCGTAGAATCATTTCTAACGAAACTACGACACAATCTATGGTTCCAATTGAATTCACCCGTCGTCGACAATTGTCGCTACCATTCACTCACTACAAACCAATTCCAGCGGTTTTGTCTTACAGGAACCAGTGTGGATCAGTAAGATAGCCAAACTCAGTGTACGGGTGTCCTCGTCGTGACACACTCACCTACGGTAACCGACGTCGAGCGTGTGACTGGAACAAAGAACGCAAGCGTCGATAGCCCTCTACCTCAGGTGACCAGACAAGGGAAGCGTTCGTTTGCAACAACGGTCCTCAAAGGAATTAATTCCGACTAACTGCAAATGTGGTGAGCAGAAATGTGCACGAGGAGGCAGAAGGGGCATTATTTGTGCATTTTGCGGCATTACGTTTCGGAACCAGTGGTATTCCATCTGCGATGCGATTGGTATTCGGGTGGAACCAACTATACAACGCGCAGCGAGTGACCAAAGTTTAGTGCACTACGGCGAACCCCTATTTCTTCAAGTAACTTAGAACTCAACTGAGAAGATAGAGACAGTCCTACTCCCAGCAGCTCATCTTCGCAACTCATCGAGCGGGATACGCATACTATGCTTGGAAAGGGCGGTCAAAGGGAAAAAGAAAACCATGGCGGCCCTTCTACGAACGAAAGCAAAAAAACGTATTTGTTCATGGTGTTTCCGAACTACGGGATCTCCAGATCGCGAAGCGTAAAAATGTGACCGAGAGCAGTGGTGCTACATCCGTGAAACAACGACGTTATCGCTAAAGCACTAAAGAGAATTTCTTCATCTCCAAACTACATGGGCTGCGGTCCAAAAACATTGAAAGTTGTGCTACACTCCGAAGGGACAACAGAAGTCCTATTAGATAACTGGTTGAAGCATCGCTCCAGGTTACCTACCGAGATTAGACTAAAGATAGCAGGCGCACGGCCACTGTTTGTCAGTACTTCATTGGAACAAGCAACTTCAATAAACTTGCCTCCACATTCTTGCAAAGTGGTAGATAATATAGCATTTGCGACATCTGACGGGACAGGGAGACATACGAGGGAACATCTCGATCTGGAATGCTCCGTGCCATCACGCAGCCTGCCTGAAATCCAAGAACCAATGACCCACGCAAAAACGATTAGCGGCCGACCGACGGACACTCGGTTTAAAACTAAACACGAATTTGTTGTCCACCCACACACTTCTAACATTAAAAACGATATCATGTTTGTGTACTAACGCTCAAGGTCTTCTCAGTAAGTTGGACGAATTTAGAAAGCGCCTGGCGTCGCAATCGCGGGATCTCATTATGATTACGGGGATCTGGTTAAGCCTTGAGAAAGCAGATTCTGAGGTCAATTTGCCTGGTATGTCGCTGCTTTGGAATGACAGAGCTGGAAATGGCGGTTGCGTAATTCTGTACTACAAGATTAACCTCCGAAGTGAACTTATTGACCACCCAGAAATCCGTGCGCCGGATTCGCTTTGGTGCCGCCTATGGTTGCGGAACAAAGACACATGGCTTATAGCTGTGACTTACTGTCCATCAAACTGTACGTGTGAAATGGACTCCAAATTGAACCACGTTCTTCAGGTTTCTTTGAGCAAGTCATATAGTCATTCTCATCGCAGGCGACTTTAATGTGCACGACCTGGAGATAGCGGCGACCAAAGCATATAGTTTAAAGCCTGTGTACAAGAGGTAAATTCAAGCTACCCTCTCTACAATCAAGTGACCACTTCCAGCAGATTTCAAACTGCTACCAAGCCGTCGATACTTGATCTTGCGCTCACCAACGAATAACTCATGGTCGACGAAATAACTACAAGCACACACAGCGATGGCCGAACGTAAAAAGCCTCTTTACGTCTGTCGACTTGATATGAAAGGTTTCGCAACGGTACAGGAGGGTTGGACGGAAGGCTGCATTGTAAACTCTGCCCTTCAGAGCGAGAGTGGTGTCACGCCGACGCCAGAGGTGGCGGAGATTGAAAAAAGCGGGTCGAACTTTCGCTACAGGGTTCCTGATTTCATCTTCAGTCCTAAGAGCGCTTACACAGCTGCCCAGATACTTTAATTTTTGGTCGACTTCTAGCTGATCACCGCCAAGGGTCAGCGCAGGAGTGGGCCCCTGCCAACGTTGAAGGATTTTTTATTTCATAGGTGCAAAGCATAGCCCGAGACGACTGACAAAGAGAACTAATTTGTGCAGTGCAGTTTTGCACTTTTGTGAGCTGTCACAGATGAGCGTAATGTCGTCGAAATACTCTAAGTCAATAAGTCGACCACCTGGGAGCAGCTCCACACCTTCTAAGTCGTGCCCGGTTAACCCCGTTTCCATGACTTCGTCAACAGCCAAGTTAAAGAGGAAAGGTGACAGCGGGCAACCCTGTCTCAGATCGACAGTTTCCCGTAAACCCTAACTCTGTCCGAACCATGCGCGCACAGCGCTCTTAGGACATTTACATATTATTCGGGCACACCTCTCAGCAGATAGTTCCAATAGGCACTTCCATCAACCGAATCGAAATCACCTTTGATGTCTAGGAACACGACTACGGTGGGTTGCCAATAAACAAGGCGGTCCTCCACTAATTGACGTAATGTGAGGATGTGGTCCAATCAACCTCGAATATGACGAAACTTGACCTGCTCTTCGCGAATCTAGCTTTCACGATAGGATGACCGAGGCGAGTAACTTGGAGGCAATCGAGATCACACTGATTCCGTTATGGCTGCCGCATTCCGAACGAGAGCCTCCCTTGAAAAATTGGAACTATAATGTAGCGGCTCCAGTCCGTTAGGATAGACTCCTCCTCCCATAGATTCACTAGTAAATTATGTTAATCGTCTAAAAGAGCAGGGACCTGAATTTGAAGAGGGCTGGCTGAAGTCCATCTCCTCCTGCAGCCTTGCTCAATTTCAACCGTCTGATTTCACGTTCAACTTTTGCACGTGGAGACGGATCCAGTGACATGGTCCAGGGAGTAGGGTGAATATGGGCAAATGGAGAAGCTGGCAACCCTAACTGATTGGACTGCTCAAAGTGTTCGGCCCAACGTCCCAAGCGCTTTGACAAGCTGTGGATCGCCTGTCCACTCTCGTTGCATATGGTGTCGCTAACACCAGGTCTCTTGCTACCCGGACAGAATAACTTCAGATGGTTACCTAGAGCAGCGGCTGTCTCCATCCCCGATGCACGTTGAGACCACCAGACATGGCAGTGTAGCACCCAGTTTTGCCCTGAGATCTTTGCAAGTCTCATCGTATTTGCTTCCACCCGGAACACGTCGGCGACCATCCAGAAGTTCCAGAGACTGCGTGGAGACCCGATGTCCAGGTTGGCAATTTGACTCCTACGTGAAGACACACTTGATGCTGATAACGGCTGCGGATATGTGACCAGTGATCTTCAATTGCGTTCAGTGAGCTCTTACTCAACTCGGATGACAGCATACTTTGATACGCATTCAGAACACCTGACTTCGCCAGTTGGCAAGTGGTGTCTCGGACGTCCGCCGAAACGCACCCGAAGGTCAGCGCAAACAAGTGCGTGGTCAGAGACCACGCTCGTAGTCCAAATCGAGCGACGGCTTTGAACCCAGCTTCTACAACGGCAACCGATCACGATATGATCGATCTACCCCCACAGCTGGTGGGCACCATGTCACCCTTCTGCGGGTGCTGTGTCGAAAGTCAGCGCTCACGAGAAACAGACGAGCATCTTCACGCAGGTGTAGTAACCGCTCACCGTTATCATTACGAGAGCCTACACTGTGTTGGCCGCCCAAATGAAGCCAATATGTGGAAAGTGTTCTAACGGGCGTTCAAATTACCAACCAGCACCACAGTAACCGTACTATTTCTGTAACGGGGAAGCGCGTTCAATTGGTGTTACAACTAGTCTTTCACTGAGTCAGCGTCACAATTTGTGAGAGCGTAGGCCGCAATGACAAATAAGCACGTTCGTTCCTACGCGACCTCAGGGCTCAGAACGAGCCAGCCGATCTGACAGTGCACATCTGGCTGTTCATTGGGATCCAATCGATTAGAACAGATTCACCTCGGGGAATAAGAACAATGCCCACACCGGCTTAACTGGCATTTGAAGCTGCGTCATTACCAGACAAGCGTAATGAGAAAATACCGCCAGTATCACACGTTGGGGATCGTTGGGTAAGTACAGTACTCGAATCCTGCATGTAAGTTCCTAACAAGCAGCAGTTATCGATTGATAGGGTCTCTAGTGTTCCGGCAAGTGCTGTCTGTTAGCTAATCTGTAAAAAAGTGCGCACGTTGAAGCACGCCAGTCTTAGCGAAGATGGAGGGCTCCAAATAGAAGCAGATAAACTGACGTTGTCCGTTTGGCCAGACATGGACTTGTCGACTGGATCGAAGCAACGCCGTGCGACTGCGTGTGAGTCGAAACTAGAAGACTAACGATTACTAAAATAAGGTGGGAGAGGGCCAAGAATTTGTGGGTTGAAAAAGGAGGATAAAAGTGAGGTTGGAACGGGACGAGAAGCATGAAAAATCGCAAAAGAGGAAAGAAGAAAACGAGAAGGCTTGGGCAGTAGCACCCAAACCCTATTCACCCTACTCGATACAACAGATAGGGCGCCGTTTATTGTCCTCTGCGATGACCAGAGAATCAAAAGA
Source organism: Dicrocoelium dendriticum (assembly GCA_944474145.2). NCBI lineage: Eukaryota > Metazoa > Platyhelminthes > Trematoda > Plagiorchiida > Dicrocoeliidae > Dicrocoelium > Dicrocoelium dendriticum. The sequence continues at coordinate 55,430,936 of OX104065.1, forward strand.
TTGTTTAATGGGAAAGTCATTGTGCTATGTTGCTTGGGCATGATACTGTCAAATGTCCTATGCATAGACAGGAGAACGATTGGGGTTCTCAACCAAAGCCTTCGGTTCAAGAACCCTACCGCAAGACGGTGGGGTTTCGGCACTGGTCTACATTGAGTTCGTTTTAGGAAGTAAGGAGCCACGCTCACTTCAACCTCCAACCCGGAGAGCCAGGAAACTGAGTTTGTCTGGCCTCTAACCAGTAAACAATCTGGTATGAGTGGCTCTGAAGGTGCAAAAAGCACCCCCCCAAGGATAGCCCAATGCATCGCTGAGGAATGTAAACCATCGCACCACGTTAAAGTCCAGTCTCGTCGTGATGGACAGTGGACCACAATAAACAACTTCGACTTGATATTCCAAAGTGCTCTTTGCAAGGGAAAGAAAGAAAGAAAGGTGTCAGCTTATACGCCGTAACGGCGCTTCGCTGCCGCGCGACCACCACCAGTCGCGCGCGGGCTGAGTATACCGCGAGGACGCCCACCCCTACGCGGATTCGAACCGGTGACCTTATGGTTGCAAAGCAAACGTGCAGACCACTCGGCCACCGGCCGACCTCTTTGCAAGGGACAGATCGGTGAACTCATTTTGATGCCACCTCCGGCTATATCGGCCGGATTGTCCCATATATATATATATATATATATATATATATATATATATATATATAAGCTGGATAAATTTCATTCCGCATTTTTTTTGTTTTGCCTCCCTGAATAATGTTCTATTAACTGGCCACGTTGCTTACACTAATTGCGCTTATCTTCGGTAATTTTGTTGCGTTTGTAGCATTTTAAGTAACTTGTGGACATTTCTTACTTATCACGGATTTGTTGCTGACCAACTTGTGTTTGCCTGTGAAGGAGTGTGGGCCGGCTCCGTTGATGAAACGTGGTTCCCATCCGCATGCCTCCCGGTCTTATTCCTTCGGGTTTACACTGGATATGGGGTATGTGGTTGGAGCTGTGGGTGGTGCAGCGCAAGCCATCCATGGTCCCTCTGTAGGCGCAGGCGTCCTGTGGCTGACCACAGTGACAGGCAAATCCGAAACTGGATGCCGCCAACCATATATATATATATATATATATATATATATATATATATATATATATATATATATATATATAGAATACACAATCTGTGGTACAGATATTGTGCCATCGGAATCATGATTGAATAGTAAAACAATGTGAATAATAAGAAAAGAGCAACAACAAATGCTTTTTTGTCTATTTTATCAGCTGTTGAAAATTTTTTCAGTTTGTTCTTTTTTAGAAGAAGAAGGAACACCGCAACAAACCGCTGCACACGTCCGCCATTGGCATCGATCTTGAGCCATAACTTCCAAGGTCTTCAACCAGCAAGTATCCGCATCTCTCGGACCCCAACCAGGTACTCGACAACAACCGGCCGAGGCCAACTGTTTCGTCAGCTTTTTCATGCAGCTTCTCCATGTTGTAGGCTGTCCACCAGACCGTCTCTTCCAGCCCTGTTCAGCAAGTGCAAACAACGCACGACGGGGGTAACGCTGGACAGGCATGTGCAATACGTGTCCCAACCACCGCAGTTGTTGCAGTGAGATGAGCTCCTCGATCGAGTGGCTTCCACGTCCCAAGACACGCTGTCTAACTTCTAAATTGCTTACCTGGTGCTGCCACCACACACGGGCAATGGACCGCAGACAGCGGTGCTCGAAGACGGATAGCCTGCGCAAGTCATCTTTACGAATGGGCCAGGTCTCGCATCCGTACAACAGTACAGCACGAACAGTTGCACAATAGACCCGCCCTTTGATGGAGAGACGAATGTAGTGGCGACGCCACAAATGCCTCAGCCTAGAAAATGCGAGGCGTGCTCTCGAGATGCGCATCGAAATCTCGTCTCCAACAGCCCCGCCAGCAGTGATGCAACTTCTCAAGTAGACAAAGCTCTCCACAACCTCTAGTGTCTCACCAGCAAGCGTAAGTGCAGGCAGAGGCACCTGTCAGTCTTGGAAGAGAGCCTTGCATTTGGATGGTGAAAAGTACCTACCGTACTTTGATGCTTCAATCGCCAAGCGGTTTAATGCAAATTGGACGATGTGTGGATCATCACCCAGCAAGACGATATCATCAGCATAATCCAAGTCAACAACTCGACTACCTGGGAGGAGCTCAATGCCAGCGTTCAACGAATCGCCCAGACCATTCTTCAAGACATCCTCAATGGCAAAGTTCAATAAGAACGGAGAGATAGGGCATCCTTGTCGAACTCCACTGGAGACCACAAAGGTAGGCGAAAGCTTACCATAAGCCCTAACCCTGCCCGAGGTCAGACTGTGTAGAGCGCGCAGTATGGAGACGAACTTCTCGGGGACACCATTCCTCAGTAGACAGTGCCACAGTACTGTACGATCGAGAGAATCGAAGGCTGCACGGATATCCAGGAACACAACAATCGTTGGCCTCTGATACACATGACGGAGCTCGAGGATCTGGCGAAGTGTGAAGATTTGATCGATGCAGCCGCGACCAGCGCGAAACCCAGTTTGTTCTTCTCGTTGCAACGATTCGCGTGTTGGGGAGAGCCTGCGAAGTATGATGGACACCAGCAACTTGCAAACGACGGGGACTAAGCTTATTCCTCTGTAGTTGGAGCAGGCCCCTTTTGAAGATAGGGACGAGTATCGATTCTACCCGAGATGGACGGAACTTTCTCTTTCGATCAAATTTTCGAGAACAAAGCGGTGAGTTCTAGGACCAGCGAAGCGCCACCATCTTTAAATAGAGCCGGAGGAAGACCATCAGGGCCGAGGGCTTTATAACGCTTCATGTGCCGGAGCTCCTGCTCGATTTCATGGGAAGAGGGAGGGTCTGTTGGGGTAGACCACTCGGCCCCAGCGCGAGCGCCAGAGGTAGCAAATGGAGCTGGGAGCCAACAAAACTGCGAGCCAAAATGTTCGGCCCATCGTTCCAACCGTCGTTGAAGATTGTTGATTAAGGTGCAATCCTCTTCGCATATTGTTTCACTTATACCAAATCGAACACCTTCGGTGAATCGAATGAGATGGAAAAGTTTTCTGGTATTACCAGAGAGACTAGCAAGCTCCATCTCCCTAGCAGGTTCACACCACCAAGCTTTGCGGTCCATTTGCAGACTCCTGCGCAACTCTCGACCAAGGTATTGGCGTTCTTCACTGTGTCTGGAATCCGAAGGGAGCAAACGGCGTCTGTCTATCAGCAACAAGGAGACGGCGGAAATCCAATGCTTTGGTGGGTGACGGTTAGTTCCACAAGTGTCGATACTGGCGGAAACTAAAGCATCTTTGATATGCACCCACTGTGAATCGAGATCACGGTCAATAGTTGAGCCAGGCAAGATTGACAGTGAGGCTTGGTACCTGGTTAAAATCACAGGGTTTTGTAGATTCGCGACGTCCGGTCGGTAGTGAGCGCGCTTAGGTAATCCTCCGAAACGCATGCAAATCTTAGCACGAACCAATGCGTGATCGGAGTCTAGATAAGTTGACCAGTACGATCGGCAGTCCGTTACGTTTCCGCGCCATCTGTAGTTGATTGCCATGTGGTCAAGCTGGGAGCACTCCTGCGTTCGTGAGGGCGGGCGCCAGGTAGCAGTATGTCTCCTCGAGTCCGAAAACTAGTGCTCGAAAGAAACAAGCGATGATCAGAGCAAAGAGCAAGCAGTCTGTCCCCATTGTCTGATCGACTGCCACCGAGACCAAAGCTACCCCCAAGGTAGTGTTCGCTTGGCGGAAGGCGGCCAACCCGTGCGTTAGTCCCCGGCAAGAATGACTATATCAGTCCTTTTGGAGGAACGCAGAAATTCATGTAGTTGTTGGCAAAAGCTATCTTTAACTGCATCCGGGCTGCAGTCTGTAGGAGCGTAGGCGGAGACGACAAACAAGGCACGCTTAACGTCTCGACGCCTGCTTACGTTACATGTACCTCTTAGTCTGACTGCACATAGCCGACTGTTGACTGGGATCCAGTTAAGCAGAGCTGATTCAGCCCTGGCACTCAGTAAAACCCCAACACCAGCTTGACCAGTGGCGGCAGCTTCTGGATCTCCGGAAAGCCGCAAGTAGTAGTTGGCGTCAGAGTTTACCGGGGAGGCCATTCTGATGACGGCGCTGGAGCCTTGTAATCTGGTCTCTGAAAGACAACAGATGTCTACCGAAAGCGTTTCAAGATTACGGGCCAGATATGCTTGTCGTCCGATCTGCATCAAAGTTCGAACACTAAACGCTGCGAGGATGAATGGAGAACCAGGTCGAAGAAGAGCTGGAGCATCGGTGGAGTGAGAAGCGGTTGCGATCGTAGGATATTGAAAACCGGGAGTTTGGCTGTTACTTCCATCACCTGCGAGACGTGGGTCATTTGTGACGGTGACCGTAGAAGACATAAGAGAACACATATGTGAACGAGGGGAGGTGGGTGATCTGTGAGTGGAGGTTGAGCGGTTGAGTTAGCATAGAAGTTAGACATAGCAGAAGCAGTAGTAAGCGGTGTGGTCCATGATTCGTCAGTGGGCGTGATATTATCCTGTTGCCCAGGCCGAAGTAGAGGGTTGTCTTAGGGGGCCCTAACCCGAGCCTCTGATCAAAGATCTAACCTACAAGGTAGCAGGGCGATGTGAGGGCGTCGCAACCCGTTGGGAGCCGGTGACCAAATAGATAGTTCATAAGCCTTTCGATCCGTGAAGGACCAGGGGCCCAACGCACCCTTAAAGTACAATGCCTTTCAGGGAGGGGCAAGGGACAGTGACTTTATTTAGTGGCGGGTCATATCCGCCACGTCACAGTGTTGTTAAACGGACATTTGTGGCTTTTTATAGGGAGAACGCTTGCCAGGCGAAAACCCACCACGTCCTGGAACACTGCTGCCGAACGATTCGCTGGAACGGGAAAAACCCGAACCACCCAGCTGGTACCACGAGAAGGTTGTTCAGCAAGCCAGCCCGTCCCTTACTTAGAGGGTAGTGTCAGATGCGCTTAACCTCAGAGTCAGGCTATCAATAACGTAAAGAAGGGAACGATATCCAGCTCAGCGTAATGTCTACAATGTGCTAAACCTAACTTTACTTCTGTCGAGTAAGTATCACATTGGTGACGGTTCCTCACGTATAACTTTAACTGGAGTGGGAAAAATCATATTCCAACAACAATGGGGTCTATCAAAATAGGCATCCCTGTAATTGCCATACTAATAGCTACGATTTTTCAGGATAGCCTATGGTCGTCTTATAACGCCAAACCGGAAGCAAGATGCTCAAACGCTCAGCGACATTCCTGATGCCTGAACATCATCATTGATCCCCGAATGGCAAACAATGGCTTAGCTGTGCATAAAGTGAAGACACCAATTCAAATCATACAGTTATGTTAGCGAAATAGAAGTGAGTTTAAGTAAGTTTAATACTGGGCACGAGCGTAATTAAATAAATAATACTGGTGTTTCACGCTGGCTCAAGAACCTGACATAATCTGCACCATGAAGTGCATTCCCACTGGTCCTTGCATAGGAGACTCTCAGGATGTCATTGGAGCAACGCCGAATATTGCTGCCTTATAACTTGCTTCACACGCCTAAATGATATTCCAAATGCCCTCAACTGCATTGAGTGATGGAGGATAAGGACAGTACGGCTACACTTGGAATACGCGTTACAGATTAATGGCGTCCTATTACAGATCAGAAGGTTTCTTTCGATAATAGCCGAGCCTTGGCATCCAGCATTCATCGTAACCACTCCCCGTACCTTTCTTTGCTGTAACTGCTCCCATTATGATATATGCCATTACACTATCAGTCGTCATTGCTCCAATAAGATGCAGATTCTGTCCACGAGTGTTGGCTAGGTTACAATGTATTTTAAGTTATCCAATAATCGTATTTACGCTAGTGGCGTGGCGTTCGTGAGAACAGGAACCGCTCATACAACATAAGTAGAAGTCATTCTAATGGTCTACACGTCAGTCACAGGGAATTACCATGTAACCCTGGAATGCAAACAGCTGAAAGCAAGTACAGTGCCCCACATACATTATGGAGCTGAATCGCACAGAATACTGCGTTTACCTTAAGGTGCACATAACTTCCATTCTCCTCAAACTCAATGTGTGCCCCTCCTCTAACATACGCTAGGGCCGCTACAGGTATGAATAAATTACGGTCTGTGTGGGCTTAGACATTACTCAACACAACGGAGTGTAAACAAGTGTAGGAGCTTTAACTTATTCTGCTATTTTTAGCTTATTTCTCTTCGCACAGGGAAGATACTAGCCACAATCATGTGACTCTCTAACCACGTCATTCAAAAGCTATTGATGTGCATACAATCAATAGACAACTTGGTTTGAACTCTGGCTCATACCATCTAGCCAACCACCACCAGTGTTTTCCCCGTGCAATCTTTCTGCCTAACTGTCGTAGTGTATTTTCGGGAGCCCCCTAAAATATATCATTGGGATACTAACAAGATTTTCTTTCCAACATCCAGTAAGGACGACGGGACATGGCTATTTTCGGACTCCGCACCTAGTCAGCGCTCCTACACAAGGCACTTCGGGCGCCGTATCTACCTCGTCGATGGTGTGCATCAGTTCACATGTGGCATAAGCTGTGTAGCCAAATTCAGCCATCATGCCATGCCCTAATGCACCGCCCGCACTGCGCCCACTGACGTTCTCATCTATGTCTACGGCATGCGGCCACTATACGCGTAAATGCATGTACTCGTGATATTTGCTAATTTCCATTCAGGTGTACATGTGGCCACCAGCCCTTTCCGCCACTTGTCCCTTGCTTCAGCAGAGCCGTAAATCAATTGGACGTCCCCGTTATCGACCACAGGGGCTCAGCGCGCGAATAGGCTCACATACTCCACTCACGGTCGGCCTGTGTCTGCGGACTAGGAGGCTCGCAAGCATGAACGGCCTCAGAACCTTACTGATGTAAACCACAATGTCAGCCGCAGTACTAGCTGTGATGGCGGACAACGTGTTAACAGGTCGTTAAATTGAGAATTGAGTGTTGTCGATGTCGCAGAAACATGGAACATGCAGGCGCAATTACCGTGGTCAAGTAGTGATACTGTGTTGGCTAGCCGAGCGCATTTGGAACTAAGTGATTTGACTTTTTGGACCAAATAACTTTGCAGGAGAAGGGGCGGTGAGATAGGCAGACCACTTTGCCGACGTTCTAGGATGAGTCATTCTGTGAAGAACAGTGATTAAGTACAATATAGGCTCAAACACAACAGACGGTGATATTTGCTAAAAGCGGCTCCACGAGTGCGGCGTACTTAGGTAACTACGGCGTACCGACTCGCATGGCTATCGCTTTTGTGTAGGAGTCATTAAACCGTCGCCTGTATTGTGGATTGTTTGAGGTACGTTTCGCGGGTCGGCTTTGATGTTCGCTGATTGTTGATGAACCACATGTTGTTTTGACATTAATGGATGTAGAAGTGCTTGTTCGCAGGCTGATGCTCTTATTTAGCTATGCGATCAAGTACTGCTTTTTTGGCATCTTGTGTCAATCGTAGTCACTTAACTCTCGCTCATTGGTGCCTGACTTGGTGTCCATTCCGGGCAGGCGTTTTGCCCGATTAACGTATCTTTTAACGACATATTAGTTATTGTTACACATTTCGGAAGGCGCTTCTCGTCGAGTTATTTATGCGCCTCGATGGCTACTCAGTGACTCAGTATAAGTGTCAGACGTCTGGTTATAGGAAGGCTAGGGTGAATGCTAGGAGAGCAATTAGCTAAAAGAGATATTCAGTACCGTTGGCACGAGCGTAAGAGATAACTTTCCGGAGGCGAGTGGTCGATCTTAATGACAGTTGATTTAAATTTCCTATTCTGTACTGGCATACCACTAAATGCTACGGATTCAACAAAGGGCTTTCCTCAGCATCACCATACACATCAATGTCAACCTGGTGATCTAACTTAGGCGTAAGCAGTTTGGTTTTAAGTGAACTCGGGTGAAGCTTAGGTAAGCGACTATCCATGATTGAGGAGAAGTGGCGTTCCCGGGCGTATGATCGGCCTTAGTGCCGGTGGATTTGAATTCCGCAGACTATGAGATGGTTAGTCCGCTCCAAATAAATTTAGTTACGTCGAATGTACTGACAGATTTAAGTAGTAGTGCTCTTGAGACCCATTACGGAATCGTATCAAGCTAGTTCATCTCCGTCAGTGTCCAAGACCATCACATAGTTCAAGGGTATCTGCCTGGGACATTAAGGACTATCGGACTTCTGCGATCTGATTATTCGTTAGAGTGTTTCAGTGGCTTTTATATCAAATTAATCGCATGCTATATGTGCGGCGGTGTACTTATGTAGTTGTTGCATGCCGATTCGCATGGTGATCGACCTTGTTTAGCCGCTGAATATGCCCGCATTATGCAAGGCGCCAGTCAGCCTATATACTGCGTAAAGACCAGTAAATGCAAACTACCGCTAGTCCCTGAACCGTTTCACATTTGGTGTAGTACCCGCTGACACGGGTGACTGCGGCTACCTTGGATAACATTAAGTTGCGACAAAGTCGCTTAAGTAAGCCGAGGTAACTGCCACTTGCAATACTTTCGGTCATCAATAATAACGGAAATGATAGTAGGGAGAATGGAATATCTTATATAATTTCCTTTTCGGGGCTCTGGATACGGCACGCGTCATGTACATATGTCCGAATGCCATTGGCTGATGGCGTTTGACCACTCAATGCGTTCCGGGATGCAACTTCGGTGATTACCAGATTACATATATTCGCGCTACGGAGGAAAGCTGTTGTCTCATGAATGAAAGCGATTGCACTGGGGATGCAATCAGCTGACAAATGGCATGGATGGGTAATCGCAATACAAAGCTGTCACTTGTCAAGTGGTGCATTAAAGGTCGAACAGGCCAGTGATTCAGGTTACAAGGTCCCCACACGTAAAACAACGTCATCGATGAGTGTGGAGATGATTTGATGTTCGTCCTTGGCCTCCAACCCGTCCGCCGATGCTTTTCAGACTAGTCGGGTTAAAACATGCGGCCACACATTCGAAAGCTACACCCAGTCCATACTGCAACTCGGCTGTTGATGTTGGTGATTTCCAATGCCTTACTATTCTTTAACGTGTTGATAGCGACCCATCCTAACCATGTAGACATTACCCAAATCAATTTCATGGTCTGTGTCTAGCGCGTGCACAGCCACTACCGAATCTTTCAGTAGAGCCGTGTATTCAAGCTCGTTCTTAAGAAGCCGTGACATGTGCCTCTTGTGTTCTGCTAACCTCATGCACAGTTCTCTAGCTTTCTGACCTATATACACGTGTGCACAGTCCTTGCAGCTAGTTTTGTAGACGCAATTAGTTGTCCTATGTACTAAGAGTTGGCTAGTAAAGTGCACCAATGTCAAATAGAACGTCTCGCCATCCTTGAAAAGCTCCCTTCTCCTCTATTTGCGTAGTACTCTCTCTGAATTACTTTCCTTATAAGGAATTCCTACCGTCTAACTCCACTCCGTAGTACGCCGTGGATGTGGATTTAAAATGCTCTACAGCCGGCATTTGACCAACTTCATAAGTTATACATTATCCAGCAACTGATCCAATGCTTCTCTCCGGATGGCATCTCTCCGTGCACAGGGTTTGGGCTCTACACATCAGAGATGAGACGATCTCAGCATACGAGTGTTTTTGTTGACCTGAACGATAGTGGAGCGCTCAAGCTGTATCCGTCCGTTTAAAAAATATCGTTGTTTTTTGATTATCCCAATTCCTATGAACTAAACCTTTGAGGAATAAGAACGTGCCACTGCAAGCTTTCAATTTCACAGTGGTTTAGAATTTTAGCGAAATCGTGGTTCAGAAAACCAGTAGGGCTTTAGATCACAAATGTGTCATCCACGCGACGCTACCAAATTTTCAGTAAGCTACTGCGGTTACTCAACGGTCTCATATAGAAATCTTCGAAGTACAAATTTGCCAACAAGGGGGACATTGGTGATTCTATGGCAAACCCTGTTCCTGGATGTATCATCCTGAATGGAACGTGACGTCAGACATGCAAAGGCATAGTTCAGTTCAGTTCCGTTGATCAACTATGATTCGAGCACCGAAATGCCGTGGAACCAGTTGCCACGACTCAAATCGTAAGGATAACAGTAAATAACACTGGTAGGATAGCGGGGTTGGGTGCAAGTAGAATGAGGAGAAAATGAAAGAAAGAAGGAAATGCGTTAGACTAATCACGATGGAACAAAATTTAACAATCAGATGAAAGAAGCCAAATGCAGGAACGCTACTAACTTCATGACTGCGCCATATCTGACACGGTCTCCAACCATGGGTGTGGACGGTCCCGAGACACGCACCAGCCTGATCAAATCTCTGTCGATTCCTCCAAGCCTCGATACCATGTCATCGCCTGGCCACTCCACGGTTTTGTCTAACTTGGTGTAGCTACGATGTATAATGTACGCCGAGAAAGCCAATTAACGAGCGCACAGAGGACACGATCTAGCCAACGCAAGCGAATTCTGAGTAGAGAGAGGTACCAGAAGGCTTCTTGCCAAAAATCAACTGGCGGACCTCAGCGTTGTTCACCATGTGTTGTGTCCCCATCGAACGTGAGCAATACTCCGCAAGCACCCGTGGCCAAACACGGCCAAGTGCTCAATTTCTTCACTGAGAACTAGCCATGTCACTGATCCATACAGTAACACTGGCCTTATCGTAGCGTTACACATCGATTCGCTCCCCATCGCAATGAGGCTGGACCTTACCCATCGCAATGGGGCTGGACCTTACCGTCGTGCGATCGTTTGTGTGCCTCAGTGATCCATTGAGCTATGCTGGGTGGTGCTTTTGCACTTTCAGAGCCACTCATACCAGATTGGTCAATGGTTAGAGGCCAGAAAAACTCAGCCTCCTGGTCCTTCAGGTTGGGGGTTGGAATGAGGGTGGCTCCTTATTCCTTAAAACGGACTCCTTCTAGTCCAGTACCAAACCCGCTGCCTTGCGGACAGGTTTTTGAACCAAAGGCTTTGGTTGAGAACCCTAATCGTTCTCCTGTCTAGGCCTGGGTAACCTGACAGTATCCTGCCCACGCAATACAATGAATCACACTTCAAACAAATTTCTGATGCTCTGGCCCCCGCAGAGGATAATCAACGGTGCCCTATCTGCTGCATCGAGCAGGGTGGATAGAGGTTTGGATGCTACTGCTCAAGCCTTCCCATCTTCTTATTCCCCTTCTTGCTCTTTTTCACCCTTATCGTCCCGTTCCAGCTTCACTTTTATCCCCCCTGTTTTCAACCCCCCAATTCTCGGCCCTCCCCCACCTTGCTTCAATAGTCGCTTGTCTTTTAGTTTCAACTCGCATGCGAACGCGGAGCGTCATTCCTGTCCTGCCAACAGGCCCATGTCCAACCAAGCGGCCCATTCCAGTTCCTCGACTTCCATTTGGAGCCCTCGATCCTCCTTCAGACTGGCATGCCTCAATGTTCGCACATTGCTTCAGATCGGTCAACAGGCAGCACTTGCCCGAACATTAGAGACCCTCTCGATCGATATCTGATGCTTATCGGAGACCCGCCTGCAAGACTCGAGCTCTGTACTCACTCTGCGATCCCCTTCAGGTGACATTAACAGCACTTTATCATTGCGCCTATCCGGTGACGATGAGGCTTCGAGCACCGGCCAAGCCGGTGTTGGTATTGTCCTGAGTCCCTGGGCTGAAGCTGCTCCGGTTGACTGGATTCCAATCAGTAGCCGGATGTGTGCGGTCCGATTGGCTGGCTCGTTCAAAACTTCGAAGTCGCGTGGGACTAACAGGTGTCTATTCGTTATCGCTGCCTATGCACCGACAAACTGTAGCGATGACTCGGTAAAAGACGACTTCTATCGCCAACTGAACGAACTCCTTCGTCACAGAAGAAGCTCGGACACTGTAGTGCTGGCTGGGGATCTGAACGCTCAAGTTGGAAAATTATCCACAGATGAGCTGCATCTGGGCGGCCAACATGGTCTAGGCTCCCGTAATGATAACGGTGAGCGGTTACTTCATTTGCGTGAGGATGCTCGCTTATTTCTTGCGAGCACTAATTTCGGACACAGCACCCGCCAGATGGTAACTTGGCGCCCACCAGCCTCGAACCAGCTATGGACGCAAATCGATCACATTGCGATAAGTTACCGATGGAGAGGCTGCGTCCACAACTGTCGCTCGATTTGGAGCACAGGTGTTGACACCGATCATGCACTTGTATGTGCTGACCTGCGGATGCGCTTTGGCGGACGCCCACGACGATGTTGGGAGCGCGTTGACACCGGTAGACTGATGAAGCCAGCTGTTCTGAACGCCTATCAAAGTACGCTGTCATCCGAGTTGGATAAACGCTCACTGGATGCAATTGAAGCTCACTGGTCTCATATTCACCAGGCCTTACTAGCAGCAGGCAAACCCTCATGTGGTATGTCTAATCGCCAACATGGACATTGGGTCTCTTCGCAGTCTCTGGAACTTATAGATGCTCGCCGGCATATTCCGGCTGGAAGCGAACACAATGAAACTCGCAAAGAGCTCCGGGCGAAACTCCGTGCTAGCCTGAAGAGAGACCGCGAATCCTGGTGGTCTCGTCGTGCAACAGAAATGGAAATGGCCGCTGCCCTTGGCAACAATCGTAAGTTATTCCGTCTGATACGGGAAACGGGCAGCAGGAGACCTGGTGTTAGTGAAACTATACGTGACGAGAGTGGACAGCCTATCCACAACTTATCAAAACGCCTGGAACATTGGGCTGAGCACTGAAAGACAATTTAATCGGTCGGAATTGTTAGATTTCTCACCGACCAGTGATCGCCCTGCTCCGTGAGCTGTTCCTTTGGGTCCACCCTCTCGCTCAGAAGTCGAACGTGGGATCAAACTGTTGAAGTTAAAAAAGCCGCGGGACCTGATGACCTTCCTCCAGCCATCTTCAAATTCGGGTGACCTGCTCTTGTGGATGATTTACACCAGTTACTGGTCAAACTGTGGGAGCAGGAAACTGTCCCAACCGATTGGAGCCGCTCCATCATAGTCCCAATTATCAAAGGAGGCTTACGATCGTAATGCAGCAGCCATAGAGGAATCAGTCTGATCTCCATCGCCTCCAAATTGCTCGCCTCTGTCATCCTTCACAGACTGACTGGCACTCGTGAAAGCTAGATTCGTGAACAGCAAGCTGGATTTCATCGAGGTCGTGGATGCATTGACCATATCTTCACTTTGCGTCAGTTGTTGGAGCACCGTCACACATATTGGCGGCCCACCGTTGTCGTGTTCCTCGATATCAAAGGTGCATTCGACTCGGTGGATAGACATGCACTTTGGGACTGTCTACTCAGGAAAGGTGTCCCTGAGAAATATGTGAATATTATCCGAGCATTATATGCGCGTAGCTCGGGCAGAGTGAGGGCTTACGGCAAGTTGTCGTCGCCCTTCAATATCTCCAGCGGCGTGAGACAAGGATGCCCGCTGTCACCTTTCCTCTTCAACTTCGCTGTTGACGAAGTCATGGAAATCGCGTTCACAGGACACGACTTAGAAGGTGTGGAGCTACTCCCAGGAGAACGACTTCTTGACTTAGAGTATGCTGATGATATTGCTCTGATCTGTGACAGCTCACAAATGTGTCAAGCGGCACTGGACAGATTAGCACTAGCTGTCCGTCACTTCGGGCTTTGCTTCACACCCTCGAAGTGCAAAGCGTTTCTCCAAGATTGGTCTGGACCGCCTCCTACGCTGACCCTTGGTGGGGATCAGCTAGAAGTCGTTCAAAAATTCAACTACCTGGGAAGTTGTATCAGCGCCCGAGGGATTGAAGATGAGATCACGAATCGTATAGCAAAAGCTCGGGGCGCTTTTGCTAACCTTCGCCACTTATGGCGCCGGTGCGACATCACTCTTGCCCTGTAGGGTAGAGTGTACAATGCAGCGGTACGTTCAACCCTACTGTACGGTTGTGAAACCTGGCCGCTTAAAGCAGCGGACCTGAAGAGGCTAGTTACGTTCGACCACCGGTGCCTTCGCAATTTAGCTCACATCTGGTGGGAACACCGCGTGAGCAACGAGCGTGTTCGACGCCTTGTTTTCGGCACAGGAAAAGGAACTGAACCGCTCAACACCGTTATTTCACGCACCACGCTCCGATGGCTCGGCCACGTGTTGCGCATGCCTGTCCACCGACACTCGCGACGTGCGTTGTTTGCGCGCCGGGGTTGTGGATGGAAGAAGAGAAGGGGTGGCCAAGCGATGACTTGGCCCAGAGGAATGAGCTGGCCTCGGTTGGAGCATCTCGGCTCCCTGTTTGGGGTCCAAAGGACGATGAACACGTTTGGTTGGACACACTTGCTGATATGGCAAGGAGCCGACCTCAGTGGCGTTCGTGCTGTGAGTTTCTTTGTCCCACCCCATCCCTCTTAGCCTCCTCCTCCAACCACGATCTCATTATTTAGCCTTATATAATTTTGCATAATAATTTTTTGGGGTGCACAGCAGCCGGCTGGTAGCTTACCGGAACGATGCCCATCCGTTACCGGTAGCTCAGCCAGCTTGCACCAATTGCTTTTTTTCTTTTTTTCTATGTATTGCGGCACAGTAGCTGAGGTGTTCCTCACCTTTAGCTAACGTGTATGATGATGATGATGATGATGATGATGTTATACATCCTACCTTCCACTGATAACATGATATCCCGCCGTCTCCATAGGTGGTTGAGTCAGTGGAAAGCCACACGGCCTTGCAGATACGCGAAGTATCTTCCTCAGTTATGTGACCACCAGAGGCGACAGCTACCAAGGTAAGTGAACGGATCCACCGATTCCAGTGGCTGTTCGGTAATAGCTAAAACCGGAGGCGTGTCGACCCAGTCGCGCGAGAGCACTTTGCACTTTGAAGATGCATAGTACATGCCGAAGCGTGCAACGCTACGCACAAGTCAGTGCAGTATTATTTAAATAGCCAATGTATCAGGCCCAAAGAGAATTATGTCGTCCGCATACTCCAGGTTTGTCAGTCGGTTGCCTGGTAGAACTTCCACTCCAGAATAGTCTGAAAGAACCGAGTCATTCATGATCATTTCGATAACAAAGTTGAAGAGGAAAGGAGATATGGAGCAACACTGGGAACTCAGGAGAGAGTTTCCCATAGATCCTTACACGGCTTCGAGAAACACGGTAGATGGACTTCAGAATGGAAAGGGGTTTAGCTGGCACGCCTTTCATGGATAGGCAGTGCAACAAGCTGGCGTGGTCTACTGAGTTGAAGGCGGCTTTCAAGTCAAGAAAAACCTCCATAGTCGGTTGTCTCTATGTGTCTCTGCTCTAAAACTTGGCGAAGAGTAAATGTGTTCATTGCAACCACGACCACGGCGGAAGCCAACCTGGATTTCAATGATTCGGTTCTCATAGGGACCAGTAAGTCATCGAAGAATGGTACACCGAAGTTTTGAAGCAGTGGAAATAAGGCTAATGTTTCGATGATCTTCGTGCAAAGTAAACTGACTCTGCTTGAAGACGTGCACGACGGTTGACCGCCGCCAGCGTGAAGGCAGCTCTTCAGTGTCCCAAATCGTGTTAGACAGAGAAAGTCCATTCAACAAAGAGTAACCTGCATCTCTCAGCAAAGATGGGGTCGTCGGGTTCAGGAGCCTTGTTTCGTTTCAACACGGAAAGCTCATGTAAAATCTCTTCCAAAGTGGGAGGTGTGACATCTACTTCCCACGTCGGTTCAGGCTATTCGGAAAGCGGCAATGTCGCAGAAGGCCTCCTGGACTTCTCCACAATATGTTCCGTCCAACGGACTAGTCAACAACACTGAGAGTGAATCAACAGTCCATCTTTCTCAGATATTGTCTCCATAACTGTTGGCTTCCTCAAATCAGTGTTCCAGATGAGCTGGAATAACACTCGGCTGTTGCCAATGGCGCTACCTTTTTCCATCTCACCGGCCTTTGTAACCCACCAACGTACCCGATCAACTCGAAGAGTCCTTGTCAGATGTCATTTCAGGGAGTCATTGATACGCTGAAATTCAGTGCCCATAAAAACTCGTTTATGCCTTTCAGTCAAACGGATCGATGCTTCGGAGATCCATTCACATTTACGACGCCTCAAGTCGAGTGTACAGCAAGCGTCAAAGGCATTCTTCATGGCACACTTGAGACGATCAAAGGCAACGTTCGGTTCACCAAACTCATTCATCACTGACAATTGGTGCGCTAGTTCGTTATGATATTGCTGAATCGCAGGCTGCGAGTTCAAGGTATAGGTAAGAAAATTAAAAGACAAACGCTTCTTTGAAACGGGAAGAGTGAGCACCAAGCGTGCGCGCACTAGAGCATGGTCGGAATCTAAGCATGTGCTCCAAATTAACCAACAATCTTGGACCGATGTGCACCACCTGTAGTTGATGGCAATATGGTCAACTTGGGTCAAGGTCATTGAGGAATTCGGTGGGTGCCAGGTGACGCGACGTGAACGTTTGTGCTGTAAAGCAGTGCGGTTACTATAAAGATTGTGGTCGGCGCACAGTTGCGGGAATCGATCACGATTGTCTGTTCAACGTGCATCGACTTCGAAGTGTACTCCCAGGTGTTATTTAGAATCCGAGAGATGACTCAAGTGAGCGTTCAAGTCACCAACAGCTCTCACGATTTCAATCTATCAGTTGTTTGATCGACTGTAAGCTTCGTTGTCTTTCCAAGTAGTGTTTCGCTATCTCTAACGCGACACCTTTTGGCACGTTGACAGAACGAGCTGACGTCAAGAAGGACCTTAATTTCATCCGATTCGATCTTGAGAGACACCTTCCGCTTGTGTCAAAAGTGAAACGTTGCCTGACAAACACGCCAACCGATTGCCCCAAACCTCTCGATCGGCTTCAAGTATATGCTGCGATTTTGAAAGCATAAAGAGTTCTTTACGAATCTATTCGTTCGCCCTCTCAACGGATGCAACAGGCTAGCGAAATATCTAGCTAGATATTCCCCGCAATGTTGATGCAGATTCGAGATTCAATGAGATAAAAGGGCAACATAAATGTGCAACGGTCTACATGACTCTTGAAACTTGAAGGAAACAATTTTCAGAGAAGTTCAAGATGACTGAATGTCACGCACCCAAGTCATGAAATGTCATGCATTACGAGATAAATGTGCCTAGCAGTAATAAACTGCTTGGCAGTACTTGGCATTTGTACGACAGGATAGTACAAAGAAAATGGCATCTGCCCCACGTGGTACGGGATTCAAATGCAGATATATCATCCTGACTTGGGCGTATTGCTTCTTGGGTAGACGAGTGGATGAGTTTAATGTCATCAGCTAGCAAAAATGTAGCACTATGCCCTGTTCTCTGGAAAATATCGTTTGCATAGATGAGCAAAAAGAAGAGGTACAAGAACACTCCTTTAAACGACTCCACTGGGGACAGCTTTCGGTTTAGACAAATGAGCACCGATGCGCACCGCCTGCTCCCTACTTATTAGATATGAGGACAGCCAAGAAAAAGTTGGCTCTCCAATGCCTGTTGGCTTCTATGTTTTGAGCACTCCGAAGAAGCATGTCCAAGAATGGGACTATAACATAGTTCTAGTTGTGTGATTTAAGAAGTTCATTTGGCATACTGCACAGTCGACGTTACAAAAATCGTCTGCCACTTGCTGATGATGTTTTCTTTACTCAAACTATTCATATGTAACTATTCACTCCATTACTTATGAGTAGGAGGATTTTAGTTGTGATTTTAATGTTTTCGTCCTAGCAGCTCACTATATAGCTTAGCCACAGAGGACCGTGGGAATGAGCACCACTGACGAGCCCCAATAGAGCGAAACGCGCCTGGTGTTTACCCAGATTGTGGATAAGCTATGTAGCTTGTGAGCTGCTGGGACGAAAACATTAAAATATTCAATCCGTTATTGTAAATATGTCAGGTAGGTGAATGGTGGGACGCAAAATTTTAACTTCGTGCAGATCCATTTTTTGTGCCGCGGAATAACAACAGATCTCCCACTGAGCAGTATACACTCCATTGTTAGCAGAAAGCGTAAAGATTTCAAGCGAAATTGAAGGTGTCGCCTCCATCGTTTCATGACAAACAGGGAGGGACTCCATCACATTCTGCGTGAGTCGGCGAACACAAGCGAGAGACCTGGCCATCGAACTTTTCGCAATAATGAATCTCACTGCGCATAGACCTTCATCAGTGTGCATGTTGACAAGCACTTGTGCGTCCGATGAATCCTTAACCTTTGACTCGATAAAATAAGCGCCGAGATCTTCGCAAATACCACCTGGTTCATTGAATTGTTTCATCAGATATGGTGACAAAATTGAAATTTAGATAGTGCAATTATTTTACCAAGAACGTCCAGAGCTTTACACTATCCTAGAATGAGAGCCCTGTCATTCTGACGCCTGAAACATTCCACAATCTTTAACTAATGGAGTAATAGCGCGAATTCTGCAGTTAGCTTGAATTTTCGCGGAACCTTATGAAGCTTGCGTGCAAATTTCGACAGGTCACAACCGGCTTTTTGCTTTGTTTAGCAGGAATATTTTAAAGGCATTATTGAATCGATATAGAAGTCAAGTATATTAGGGAACAAATCGGTTTCCTGATTAGGACATAAGGAGAAAAGGAAGTTACCCTAATTCATCGAACGAACCATGTCCTGGAACTAGTTCCAGTTTACGGAACTGAACTGGGTATTATACGCCGGCCATGCCTCGTAATCTTAATTCGGTTTAACTACTCGTTGATCGCTCCCAGGAAACTCTCGAAAAATAACAATAGTAACAGCATGTATGCCCAATGAAAAAAGGAGATCCAGAGTACTGTCACCTCTAGTAGGTTTGGAGACGTGTTGTTGCCAGCCGTTCATCTGAATAGAGGAAGTTCAAAGTAACGGTTCCCATAAACCATGTAATCGACGGTAGAGTGAAATCACCTCCGATAATATTGTTTAAACAGTAGGCTTAAGACGCATTCAAATGTAAGTGTCAAAGATGCGGCGATTTTTAGCGCTGTATATACGTCCAACGAGTAGTTGCAGCTGATCAACAAAGATAGTAAGCGAATGATTCAGTGAAGGTTGCTGTTGTGATGGGTGTTGCAGATAATTAGCAGTCCGCACCTTGATATGCACGGCCAATTTCACGTAGATTTATTGTATCCGAAAATGTTTAACTGATTGTCTGACATGCTATCATGGCACTAAGATTAGGTTATAAATAGGTCAGGATTTGTCACCAAAACAAATGAGTGTAGTATGTGGATCTTGAAGTGAAGAGAACGAATGTTCATGAATAATGAAACAGGTGTGGGACATGAAGACTAGGTTGCTTTAAGCAATTTAATCAAATCCGTGTAGGTGGGCCCAGGCCAAAAAGAGTTAAAACGGAACGTGTCTTCTCTCCTTTGTTGCGAAATGACTGGGTCAAACTAGGGCTGAGGACGTTGACTACTATGGCTGGAAAAAGCATTCGAAACGGGTAAAGAAGCATTAGATAAAGTTGTCATGCTGTACCGTGTCGGTCCGCATGCGTTGGTCACCGAAACCTCCGACAGTGCAATAGTCGCGGTTCAACAACAATGTATCCAAGCCAGCTGGCAATCGGTAACATTCTTGGTGCATCTAGACAGCTGAGACCAAGTGTAGCACAGCTGCTAGCGGGGTTAGTTACATTAGAGTTGGTTCATAACTCAGAAAGTACTGTGACGTGATCTTTGTGGGATTCGCACCAAACCTAGGCTGCTTAGCTACGCCGTTCGCAAACAAATGCCTCGGCACTATCCACGTGAAAATGGTCACCTGGACCTCGTTTTCCAGTTTCGATGAAAGCACAAGACGTATCTTAGCTGTAGCAATGCGGCTGTGCATTCGCGCTCAAGGAGAATCGCTTTGGATGTGACAGATATAACTAAGTGGCCCGGCATCTATGAACACTACGCAGCAGACTCAAACGGACTTCCGATCACTTACCAATAGTCAATGGTGAAGTTGGTAACTGAGCTACTTCCTGAAATTGCTGGCAGGTCAAACTGCGATGTGCCAGTATGAAGAACAACCTTCACAAAACATGGCTTGCCAGAAGTCAAGCGTCCAGCGGCATATCGCTGCTCTGATGAGATCCTTTTCGTCCATCTCAATATGGTTTGCACAAACTCACCTTGACATCGCGGTACCACTATGTTATCCAACGACATAGACAAAATACTGATAATGCTGCTTGTCACCCCAAAGCTCCTCCAGTCCAGATGTGTCCACGGGGACTATAGTGCGCACTTGCGCCGGGTCGCATTGCACGGTTTGCCGGTCACTATGACTACCGGCCACAGTCCGTGCTTCGAAACTTCAACTTGTGACGATTTGTCAAATGTTTTCGACTGCCAAAGTAGCCACACCACCGTTTGCCATTCGCGAAAAAATAATAAGCAACCAGATGATTTCCACGTTCGCAAGTGATACGATCGTAAAACTATCACGAAGTAGTTAGTTTCGTCATCTACATAGGGAATCCAGGTATTCAGTGCATTTTGTCTACACTGCATTCGCAGTGCTCCGGATTTGAACGGCACTCATCGCCGTTTGAACTGCTGCCAGTTCAGGTAACATTCCTTAGCTGACCGGATGTATTGATGTCGACTGCGTTTTGGTGAGACCAATCTGTACAATCGGCTTTGCAATGAACTATTCGTTCATTTAACCTAACGGCTTTGTTTACTGTGCAGACTTCGGTGCCACTTCGTTGAATTGGTGAACTCGAAGCAAACGCTGGCTGGACA
This sequence comes from Dicrocoelium dendriticum, assembly GCA_944474145.2. NCBI lineage: Eukaryota > Metazoa > Platyhelminthes > Trematoda > Plagiorchiida > Dicrocoeliidae > Dicrocoelium > Dicrocoelium dendriticum. Next base: position 55,451,806 of record OX104065.1, read on the forward strand.
GCACTGGGTTCCAACCTAATGAACAAGTGAACTCCGATGCAATCAGTAGCCTGTAGGGTTTTTAGAGGGCAACAGCAAACATTCCTGTGAATATAGAAATTAGGCGTTGCCCGCCCGAAAACACGTGTGGATGGACAGCGACACGCAATCTCAATGTTGACTGCGATCCTCATTGAATTGAACCATAGTCTCTCGATCATGAGGACCATACGCGAAGCGGATAGAAATTAGGTGTTGCCTGCCCGAAAACACTGCACTACTATGACGCGTTTCGATGTTAGGTTATCTCTACAGATAGAGATAGCAGGCATCGAACCCGGGACCATTGGGATGTTAGTTGTGACCGCTACCCCTAAGCCACCGGGTCACGACGGGCAACGCTTGGCACAACGGTATAATGAACGATGTTGAGGGTCATTTTGAAGTACACGTTGTGTGGATGGATTGCGACACGCAATCTCAATGTTGACCGCGATTCCCATCGAAGTGAACCTTGGTCTTTCGAGCACGAGGATCGTAGCTGAAGCAATGGGAATCGTGGTCAACATTGAGATTACGTGTCGCAACCTATCCAGACAACGTGCACTTCAAAATGACCCTCAATATCAAACATTCGTGTGCTTCAGATGTGGTTCAAGTTGCCGAAATTACCAGGGCTCACTACAAAGTGAATTGAGGTCCACATTGAGATCGCGTGACACAATTCAACATGTGCTTCAAAATCACCCCTGCAATGGGTTGGTGTAACAGACTTCTTACTCTGACTATGGTAAGTGTGCAGGTAAATCCAAGTTATTCGACTGGATAAATGAACAGTGTGGGGGAGTAAAGGACGAATGTGACTAATGACGATCGCTGCACATACGATTGTTCGTCCAGATTGCCCAATACGTTCCTGCGAGTTTGTTTAGATATAAGCAGACGTTTCAAACAGGAAACACAGCGTTAAGTAACATGGAGCCTGTGGATTCGAGCATTTACACCCGGGTGATCACTTGCAGTCTCGCTCGTGTTCGTGGCCTACTACTCCTGTAACACGGTTTCAGGTCTGTAGGAAGCTCAAATGAGGGAGCATTACTCTAACATCCACACCCCCGAAATGTAGTTACGGTGAGAACTTTTCCGATGATATGCGGACTCCAGTTCGCCCACTGGGTTCTGTGTACGATTAAAAGTAACCTAGGTTTATCACCCAAGTGAACTTCCTACGTCATACAGCAGCAAGTTGAGGGTGTGTAACACCTAGAGAAACTTGGTTAACTATCCTGTGCTGCCCAATAAATAGATAAACTTAAGGTTCATTTCGCGGATGGTACTTTTGGTGCCCCGCGTTAGCAAAATCTCTACGGAGCTTAGCTATGACCAACATAGGCCCACTCCGTAACGTGGAGAAAAGAAGACTGTCACTTCGAATTTGACCTGGATTGATGCCTCTCGATTCCAGGGTTGGGTTCAGAAAAACGATGAACGCGTTTCGTTGGAGACACATGTTGACATGGCCAAAAGCTGAATTCAGCTTCTTTGTCCATCCCAACGTAGTTCACTTCTCTAACCATGATATCATTCTCGAAACATAATAAAAACAAGGCACAATATTTTTTGCTGTTTTGTTATTTTGTATGAAGTCCTATTCTAGTTAAAGTGTGGTACAGAAACTGAGGTGTTCGAACAGTAAGTTAGTGTGTAGACTGATGATGGTGTTAGCTCTCACTGATTCTGAATGGCACCTTTCTACAGTCTTTCGGCTACATTACCCTGTATTAGTAGCCCGAGCTCATGTCTGACGACGTCAACAGCACTGACGCCTAGGTCTACCAAAGAAATCCATCATCGAAGACACTAATACAAAAATACCCTATTCAGTTCTCTAAAACACGCATGATAATAGCATCTTCCGTTGGGCTTCCTTACTTATACAGTTAGCAAACTGCATGGGCTATGTGCTTCCTCGGTCATATCGGGATTCGATATCCGCTGCAAGCGCTACTCCGCTTCAGGTTTCAAGTGAATCGGGACCATGCGGGGTCCAAATGGTTGGAACGCCCGCCACTGTCTTCGGTAAAGGAAATTAACAAATCAGGAGTAAGTGGCGGTGAATTGTGCGCGACACCACAACAAGCAAGTGCCCTAGGTTTTTCAGTGGCCAACAGGGAGCAGCAGAAGGATACAAGGTTTTCCTGCACAAGGTAAATCATGACCTTTCTCAAATCTGGGAAATCGCGCCTCCTCCAAGATCGTCTGCTTGCAATAGAGAAGACGTGGAACGCATGCCACAAACTTCCCTCACCGATAAAGGGCATGCGTTCCTCCGTACAACCTGTGCAAAGGCTCCATTAAGGTGACAGGAGTGCGTTGGTTCTCGTCCTTTAAACCATATAAGATACCGCCGCTTTTCATAACCTCGATCGTTCCCCTGACTCGTCACACACCATTTCGCGACCAAAATAGAAAATAAAGCTTGTTCAGTTTATCAGATATACTGAAGCTGAGCCGGACCGATTATTCACGTATTCAGTCTCTTGGCTTACCTCAAAAAGCAAAGGACTGTCACGCTCTCCTAATGCGAAAAGTGGTCGCGTCCTGCATCAGCTGATACAGCATCGTTTTCACTTTGTCCAAGCGACCTGCAGATTCGTGGTCATCAGCACAACTGGTGCGCAGCTCAGCTGGTGGACTAAAATATCTCGCCGGTCGTATCTGGAGGGTCTTTCGGAAGAACTGCTTACATGTATACATCACACAAGGTACGTGACAACGGGAATTACGACGAACAACTCAGCGGAGTCGGGAAGTCGTGTGAACATTAAACGTCGGCAATGTCAGATTGGTTACTGTAAAGGTGACAAATCACAAAACAAGTGCTCTGTTTGTGAAAAAAATAGTTTGCGGCTCATGTGGACAGATTGAGCGAGTTATCACTTGCTTCAAGTGCAAATTGGAGTAGGTATACGGAATTGTTTACAATTTTTGAAAAAAAAAACTAAACCTTAATACAAGCATTTTTCTGTTACAGGTATGTTCTATACATTAGTTTTTAATAAATGCCGTGAAAAAATTCTTAACTAAAAGTTGGAATTAAAAAAATATAGCAGTGCGGTCATTTTGACCGGTCCCGGGCGTTCTAGGTATAACGGCGGAGCGGTCTTTTTAGTGTTAAAAAGTTTTGACAGAGAAGGAATTCTAAATATCAGGTGAACCTTAGTCCGCAAAAGAGTTCATTATCGGTATATGATTAGACAGCCAGGCAGGCTGTGCTCACTAACACGTCACATACTGCACCATTAGGACCGGTAGTGGGGATGGTTATGTATTCACTTGACTCACCTCATCCAACACCACGTACGTACACTGGTTCAACACCATGTACCGGTTCTCCAGTACGTCGTTCAACCTGCCAGGTGTTGCAATGACTATCTCGGCTCCCATTCGGAGTTTCAACGCTTGGTCCTCTCTCGACAGTCCTCCGATTAATGAGACCGTTTTGATACCCAAAGGTCGGCCAAACTTAACCGTCTCTTCCTCGATCTGCTGCGCAAGTTCGCGCGTCGGCGCCATGATTATTGCATAAGGACCCTGTTCCGTGTCCTGTATAAAGCGAGTGGAGGTAGCAAAACACAACGGACCTCCATGCGCTCCAGTTTAGGTAAGCTTTGAATCCAATTCAAGAGTGGAATCAGGAAGGCCGCCGTTTTACCAGAACCAGTCTCCGCTACACCAATAATATCACGATTTTGAAGCCCGATAGGAATAGCTTGTCTCTGAATGGGAGTCGGTTCACCGTAACCGATCTATAGTGGACAGATGAGACGGGAACGCGAATGAGGAAAGGAAGCATACTTTAAAGATCACGTCACGTAGTTCACTGCTTGTGTTCATCTCGTTCCATGATCGAATTGGATTAGGAATATTTCCACCCTTCGTAGCTATACCGTAATCCTCCCGAAATATTCGCCAATCGCGTTCAGTCATCTGTTCGAGCGCCTTCTCAGACCAGTGCCTGTCATCCCACTTCTGCTTGGCCTCACGCTTAGCCACGGTGTCCAGGCGCTTTCTGTTGCATGACAACAAAGTAAGTAAAACATATATACTTACACTTCTTGGGCTCTTTGTGGTTCGGATCTCCGCTCCTCCATCAGCCTGGAGTAGAAACGCCCAGTTTCTTTTTTCTGTTGCTGCAAAAACCGAGAAATGCTAAGGAAGACAACGCCAACCTTTATGTCTATGCCACCGATATGTCCGCGGCCAAAAAACTGTATTTGGTGTTTTTCTTTGTACAAGGGGTTGTAATCTTGACTCGTATCCTCGTTAGCATCCCAATCAAAAACAAATTTGCGCTCATTTAGACGACGTTGTCGTCGCTTGGTCAATCGTTTCTGCCCAAGGTATCGCTCTTTGATGGCTTCCAACTCTTGGGCCTCAGTAGTCTCAGATGTTCTTGAGGGATTGGAAGAAGACTCTCTGTCTGGCAAATAATCTCTTCCTCTCACTCTTCGATGTTCTCTCTGCGCAAACTGAGCGGAACGCCTAGATCTTTCCTGTTCTAAAACCGAGTACAAAAATGGAATAAAGTGTGCTAACCTTTGGCCTTCTGTAAATATTCAGCCTGCTTTTTCAACTCTTCTTGTTGTTTCTCACGCTGTGCTTGCACCTGCTCCTCTCTGCGCTTCAACGCCTCTGCAACACGTTGTTCCTTAGAAATGAATTTCGGTTTGACTTGCTCCGCCTCTGCTAATTTCCTTTTGGCGATTAACTCCTCCAAAGAGATTGGCCCTTTTTTCTCGTTATTTTGGTGTTGGTTGTTTGCTTTCTGAACTGCAGGAGAAGTTGTAACAGCAGTAGCAGCGGATAAGGTGGTGGGAGAATGTGCGTCATTTTTTACAGCACCCGGGGGCGAAGGATCAACGTATTTAGGTTGCAAGGGCTGCTTAGATTCTTCCAATTTAATTGCGATCGGTGCAGTGTCTAATACATCGGACGTTTTCAATTTCTTTGTAGGAGGCGACTCCAAATCCACATGTTCAGTTTTTAATCTAAAAGTAGCCAAAGTTAGGGGACCGTTAGTTTACCTATGCTTGTCCTTGTGTTTTTTGTGCTTCCTATGTTTTTTCTCTTTTTTAGTTTTCTTCTCTTTGCGTGATTTTTTCTCTTTCTTTTTGTGCTTTTTGTGGCTCCGGTGTTTTTTGCGTTTCTTTGCATCATCTGTTGTCTCCTGGTCATCCGCACTTGAGAACAAAATGTATGTGAACGCTGAGGAAAGAAGCTTACTCGTTGCTCAAATCGACAGAAGCCAGTTTAGAAAACCTATCGCTCACCTCACCCTCCTCAAGAGCTTCTCCGTTTGCAGTAGTCATATCAATCGATTGGCACTGAGGTTGTCTGAATAAGGAATCAGATAACAAACAGGAGGAAAAAACTCGACAGACACGGATGTGGTGGTTAAGTTGTTACTCAAAGTTGAGGAGTATGCTAATACAATATAACGTAACTTATATACGATTGGTTAAAATGGATGTACAAGTTGCAAAGTGAGCTAGTCTAGTGCACACACAATAAGTTGAGTCGTGTTCACACAGCGAAATTAAAGGTCTCATTACCTTGAATACAGCAACAAGCAAAGACAGACAATCACCGACCCATGGAATGAAAGCAAAGATTATTAGGTTGTGTTCTTCTGAACATTCGAAATGAATACGTTTGGATGTAAGCATGTCATAAACAACGCTACCTGCAGCACAGTATGTATAAGCGGCGAGATTAATACGCACAAAACACATTAGGAAAACAATCATCTTAAACTAATGGCATCTGTGTGACATTGCTCGTGCCCGTCAGGAGGACGGAGCGAGGCAGTTATTGGTGTCTTCATCCCCATCATCAGTACACATGAGCTGAAGATCAGAAACGCTTCAACTATTGTACCGCAATAGATAAAGATAAACAAAAAAGCAAGATGCTGAAAAGTACAGAGTGCTAAGAACAGGCAACAGAATAGTTAGTAAAACATTAAGCGTCAAGAGGGAGATCGAGATTGGAAAGCAAGAAAGACGGGATGCGGAGGGACAAAGAAACACAACACAAACACCAATGTGGTCCACTCCTTGTCACGTCAACTAGTGTATCCAACCAAACGTGTTCATTGTAGTTCGGACCCCAGCCCAGCAATCAGGACACACCATCCGACGCCAACTTCTGAGTGGGGGATTTGGCTTCTCTTGACTAAGTCATCGCTTGGCCACACCTCTTCTTCCATTCACACCCCCGGTGTGAACACAACGCACGTCGCAGAAGTCAGTGGGTTCGCATGCGTAACACATGATCCAGCCACTAGAGCTTGGTGCATGATATAACGGTGCCGGGTGGTTCACTTTTACTATGCGGACATTTAAAGAAGCAATGTGAAATGAGACTATAGGTTTGATGGACGACCAGCTTGTGCCAATGGTAGCAGCTACAAGGTCAGTGGCAGTCACTTGCTTAACAGATGAGGAAGAGAGTTGAGAGAGGAGCAAAAAGAAAAAGAGGGTTTCATGGGTTTGTGCAGAAGGAGCAGGCTTTGCATTTCGGTGTTTCTGCCCCGAGGTCTTAAGGCAGGGTCCTGTTGTTCTCGATAGGTTCCAAGTGTTGTAGATTGCGACTCGGCAGTGATGTGGGGCACAGGTATTCAGTGTCTTGATTGCGGGGATGTGGCTAGCTGGAAGGTAAACGGCCGGCAGGTAAACGGCCGACGTTGGCAGTGTCATTGCTTTGCAAGGGCATAAACGTGGCAGTAGGTGGACATAAGGGTGTCAGACAGGGGGACCGTTCAGTAGAGTTAAATAAGAGCTAAAGAAGAGGAGTGTCGCGAGCTAGTGTGTCAAAAGTAGCGACCCTACCAGCTAGCTTAGCGAATGGCTCAAGTCTTTCAACATGAAAGGCCAGCAAGACAAGAGACAAGCATTTAGGCGTCATTTGAAAACCTCTGTATTATGTGCTGGGCGTTCCAGACGAAGGCGATACGCACACTAAAGCTGGTTCTTCGGCACTGAAGCCGACTACTGCGAGTCATGAGTTTGAGCGAGTGCCCTCTTAGATGGTCTGTGCGGGCGCGAACGAGTAAGTCGGTATTAGGGTGCCTGTTGTTAGTCAGGATAGAATAGGCTAGGATGAGATCACCACGAAGCCTACGATATTTCAGTAGTAAGAGTTTAAGGGCCATAAGGCGCTCTTCGTACGAAATGCGGGATAGTCCTTCCACTCTCTTAGTGGCTCTGCGGTGGACGGTTTCCAGCATGGCCTCGTCTTTCTTCAGATACGGCGGTTGGACCAGTATATGGTATTCCAACAGCGGGCGTACCAAGGTGCTCTAGAAGCGGACAAATATTTCGCTAGATACTGAACCTAATGCATTACCAAGGAGGCCCAGGCGCACGCTGGTCTTTCTCGCCAATGTGGCTACCTCAGCGTTCGGGCTCAGGTCCGGGGATATAATAGTGCCTAGGTTGCGTTCATCAGACGTGGCGTTAAGACGCACGACAATAGTGTACGAAGTGCTCGCAAATTGTCCGATTTGCATGACCTTGTACTTGACGGTGTGGAACGCATTCCGAGGCCCAGGAGTCCACAACAACAGCAGTACATCAGCCATTTGAACTGATGCTTCGCTGCCATACAACCAAGATGACCTATGGAATAGAGAATAATAAGAGGGAGAGAAGAGGGACTTACCTGAAAACCTTAATGACCTAAGCATACATTCACAGTCAAGGCGCCTACACTTTGTGTAGTCAACATACCTTCATAAACAGCTGGCTACCGTGCAAAGATAAGGCGGCATCGGCGAGACAGCTTCCTTGCGGCTTTCACTGCCACGCGTCATAATCAGCCATTACCCTGCAGATAACTCAGCACCAAACACACTTTAAACAGGCAATCCGATCAGGAGACGGCAGCAGACGCGCCACTGGTGTCTACTGCGAGCCATGTCCTGTAAAGTCTCGAGCCAAGCACAAGGCGAGTCACGTGGACTCCAGCCAGGAAGGCGAGACGGACCAACGGCACCCAGTTTGGTCGTCAGTGACTTCATTTCCCGCTGCCAAGTCAACTTCTGCCCACCTCGAGCCTTGCGCCACCCTACACCTGGCACACTAAACAAGGCCCTCCTAGGTAAGCGGTAACCAGGCATACGTAGCACGTGCCCGAGCCAACGCAACTTATTCAGTGCTATCTGTTGTTCTAGGGAGCTAGCATGATTATCACTTCCTAGTACTCGCCTACGCACATCATCGTTGCGGACACGCTGGTGCCATCCGACTCCAGCATTGCTTCGCAGACAACGATGATCAAAGACTTGAAGGCGCCTCAGATCTTCAGACCGAAGGGGCCAAGTCTCACTACTATAGAGCAGAACGGCCCTCACTGTGGCCTGGTATACACGGCCTTTCAGACGGAGGGAAACTCCCTTCTGTCGCCAAAGATGCCGCAGGTTCAAGAAGGTAGCTCTGGCTTTTGCAATGCGTGTGCTGACGTCAGTTTCTATGCGCCCATCATTGCTGATGCAGCTGCCAAGATAAGTGAAATGATCAACCACCTCGAGTTCCTCGTTAGCAAGCGTCAACGGGTCATCAAGTGGCTGGTGGTCCTGCAGCAACACTTTGCACTTGGAAGGTGCGAAGTGCATACCAAATAACGGGACCACTCTGGACAGGCTATTCAGGGTTGATTGTGCCGCCCCAACATCGTCGAAAAGCAAGACGATATCGTCCGCATAATCTAGATCAACTAACCTTTCACCAGGCAGCACCTCAACGCCTACATTGTGAGATTCCGCAAGGGAACACTCCATGATAGAATCCACGACGAAATTGAACAAAAATGGGGAAATCGGACAACCCTGACGAACGCCACTTGTGGTCGGAAAGCTATCCGATAGGACACCGTAGACTCTGACGCGCCCTGTAGTGTCCCAGTACAGAACACGAAGGGTGTTCACATATTTCGTGGGAACGCCTTTCCGTGCAAGTATTTCGAACAGAATGCATCGATCGACTGAATCGAACGCACACTTGCAATCGAGGAACACAGCTATTGTCGGTCTGCGGTATGCGTGGCGCTGCTCTAGCACCTGCCGCAAAGTGAATATATGGTCTATACAGCAACGTCCTGCGCGGAAACCGGCCTGCTCTTCCCTAAACCGAGATTCCCGTTCCGCAGTGAGGCGACGAACGATAATCGAGGCCAGTGATTCTGTCACAACTGGCGTTACGCTAATACCCCCTGTGGTTAGAACAGCCTGTGCGACTGCCCTTCTTGTACATTGCCACTATAATCGATTCGCTCCAGTTAGCCGGGACATTCTCTTCCCTCCACATACATTCGAATACGGAGGTCAGTGCTTTGCAAAGGACCTCATCTCCATCCTTAAATAGTGCAGGTGGGAGGGAATCCGGGCCAGCGGCAAGAAAACCAGGGAGGGCTGTGATCGCGTTTCGGACTTCGGCCTCTGACGGAGGCTCTAAACTAACCGTCCATGGCTCGTCCTGCATCACCTGAGTAGGAAGATGTCCGGGAGCAGGGGGACAGCTGAACTGATCTTGAAAGTGTTCCGCCCAACGAGCCATACGGCGCTCCTTATTGTGTACCAGCGCACCCGCGCTGTCTCTTATTGTCTCACTGACGCCTGGTTTCCTGGGACCAGTGGTGCGGATTAGCTGGAAGAGCTTCCAGTAATTGCCTACTGCTCCTGCCTCCTCCATTTCTTGAGCCCGACTGGTCCACCAGGCTTCCTTGTCAGCACGTAGGCTCCGCTTTAGTTCACGCCTAATAGCCCGTCTGGTCACATTGTGTTCAGAGCCAGCCGGGAGGTGTCTTCTAGATTCCAACAGGTTCACCGACCTCTCGGATAACCAGTGACTGGTGCGGTGACGATGGATAGTGCCACAAGCAGATGCTCTTGCGTCGTGCATGGCGGCCGAGATCCTATTCCACTGAAGCTCAGTGTAATTAGGACAAGACAGCGGAAGTTCGGTACGCAGCGCTTCTTGATAGGCTTGCTTGACCTAGGACTGAGACAATTTCTCCGTTGCCATCATCATCATCATCATCATCACATACTACACGTTAGCTAGAGGTGAGGAACACCTCAGCTACTGTGCCGCAATACATAGAAAAAAGGAGAAAAAAATGCAACTGGTGCAAGCCGGCTGAGCTACCGGTAACGGATGGGCATCGTTCCGGTAAGCTACCAGCCGGCTGCTGTGCACCCAAAAAAATTACTATGCAAAATTATATAAGGCTAAATAATGAGATCGTGGTTGGAGGGGGAGGCTAAGAGGGATGGGGTGGGACAAAGAAACTCACAGCACGAACGCCACTGAGGTCGGCTCCTAGCCATATCAGCAAGTGTGTCCAACCAAACGTGTTCATCGTCTTTCGGACCCCAACCAGGGAGCCGAGACGCTCCAACCGAGGCCAGCTCAGAAGTGAGGGCTTTCATTCCTCTGGACCAAGTCATCGCTTGGCCACCCCTCCTCTTCTTCCATCCACACCCCCGGCGCGCAAACAACACACGTCGCGGGAGTCGGTGGGCTGGCATGCGTAACACGTGGCCGAGCCATCGGAGCCTGATGCGTGAAATAACGGTGCTGAGCGGTTCATTTCCTTTTCCTGTGCCATAAACAAGGCGTCGAACACGCTCGTTGCTCACGCGGTGTTCCCACCAGATGTGAGCTAAATTACGAAGGCACCGGTGGTCGAACGTAACTAGCCTCTTCAGGTCCGCTGCTTTAAGCGGCCAGGTTTCACAACCGTACAGTAGGGTCGAACGTACTGCTGCATTGTACACTCTACCCTTCAGGGCAAGAGTGATGTCGCGCCGGCGCCATAAGTGGCGAAGGTTAGCAAAAGCGCCCCGAGCTTTTGCTATACGATTCGTGATCTCATCTTCAATCCCACGGGCGCTGATACAACTTCCAGGTAGTTGAATTTTTGAACGACTTCTAGCTGATCCCCACCAACGGTCAGCGTAGGAGGCGGTCCAGACCAATCTTGGAGAAACGCTTTGCACTTCGAGGGTGCGAAGCAAAGCCCGAAGTGACGGACAGCTAGTGCTAATCTGTCCAGTGCCGCTTGGCACATTTGTGAGCTGTCACAGATCAGGGCAATATCATCAGCATACTCTAAATCAAGAAGTCGTTCTCCTGGGAGTAGCTCCACACCTCCTAAGTCGTGTCCTGTAAACGCGATTTCCATGACTTCGTCAACAGCGAAGTTGAAGAGGAAAGGTGACAGCGGGCATCCTTGTCTCACGCCGCTGGAGATATTAAAGGGTGACGACAACTTGCCGTAAGCCCTCACTCTGCCCGAGCTACGCGCATATAATGCTCGGATAATATTCACATATTTCTCAGGGACACCTTTCCTGAGTAGACAGTCCCAAAGTGCATGTCTATCCACCGAATCGAATGCACCTTGATATCGAGGAACACGACAACGGTGGGCCGCCAATATGTGTGACGGTGCTCCAACAACTGACGCAAAGTGAAGATGTGGTCAATGCAGCCACGACCTCGATGAAATCCAGCTTGCTCTTCACGAATCTGGCTTTCACGAGTGCCAGTCAGTCTGTGAAGGATGACAGAGGCAAGCAATTTGAAGGCGATGGAGATCAGACTGATTCCTCTATGGCTGCCGCATTCCGATCGTGAGCCTCCTTTGAAAATTGGGACTATGATGGAGCGGCTCCAATCGGTTGGGACAGTTTCCTGCTCCCACAGTTTGACTAGTAACTGGTGTAAATCATCCACAAGAGCAGGTCCCCCGAATTTGAAGAGGGCTGGAGGAAGATCATCAAGTCCCGCGGCTTTATTTAACTTCAACAGTTCGATCTCACGTTCGACTTCTGAGCGAGAGGGTGGATCCAAAGGAACAGCCCATGGAGCAGGGCGATCACTGGTCGGCGAGAAATCTAACAATTCCGACCGATTAAATTGTCTTTCAAAGTGCTCAGCCCAACGCTCCAAGCGTTTTGATAAGTTGTGGATAGGCTGTCCACTCTCGTCACGTATAGTTTCACTAACACCAGGTCTCCTGCTGCCCGTTTCCCGTATCAGACGGAATAACTCACGATGGTTACCAAGGGCAGCGGCCATTTCCATCTCTGATGCATGATGAGACCACCAGGATTCGCGGTCTCTCTTCAGGCTAGCACGGAGTTTCGCCCGGAGCTCTTTGCGAGTTTCATTGTGTTCGCTTCCAGCCGGAATATGCCGGCGAGCATCTATAAGTTCCAGAGACTGCGAAGAGACCCAATGTCCATGTTGGCGATTAGACATACCACATGAGGATTTGCCTGCTGCTAGTAAGGCCTGGTGAATATGAGACCAGTGACCTTCAATTGCATCCAGTGAGCGTTTATCCAACTCGCATGACAGCGTACTTTGATAGGCATTCAGAACAGCTGGCTTCGCCAGTCTGCCGGTGTCAATGCGCTCACAACATCGTCGTGGGCGTCCGCCAAAGCGCATCCGCAGGTCAGCACATACAAGTGCATGATCGGTGTCAACACCTGTGCTCCAAATCGAGCGACAGTTGTGGACGCAGCCTCTCCATCGGTAACTTATCGCAATGTGATCAATTTGCGTCCACAGCTGGTTCGAGGCTGGTGGGCGCCAAGTCACCCTCCGGCGGGTGCTGTGTCGGAAATTAGTGCTCGCAAGAAATAAGCGAGCATCCTCACACAAATAAAGTAACCGCTCACCGTTATCATTACGGGAGCCTATACCATGGCCGCCCAGATGCAGCTCATCTGTAGATAATTTTCCAACTTGAGCGTTCAGATCCCCGGCCAGCACAACAGTGTCCGAGCTTCTTCTGTGGCGAAGGAGTTCGTTCAGTTGACGATAGAAGTCGTCTTTTACCGAGTCATCGCTACAGTTTGTCGGTGCATAGACAGTGATAACGAATAGACACCTGTTAGTCCCACGCGACTTCGAAGCTTTGAACGAGCCAGCCAATCGGACCGCACACATCCGGCTACTGATTGGAATCCAATCAACCAGAGCAATTTCAGTCCGGGGACTCAGGGCAATACCAACACCGGCTTGGCCGGTGCTCGAAGCTGCATCGTCACCGGATAGGCGCAATGAGAAAGTGCTGCTAGTGTCACCTGAAGGGGATCGCAGAGTGAGTACAGAGCTCGAGTCTTGCAGGCGGGTCTCCGATAAGCAGCAGATATCGATCGAGAGGGTCTCTAATGTTCGGGCAAGTGCTGCCTGTTGACCGATCTGAAGCAATGTGCAAACATTGAGGCATACCAGTCTGAAGGAGGATCGAGGGCTCCAAATGGAAGCCGATGAACTGGTATGGGCCGCTTGCTTGGACATGGGCCTGTTGACAGTGCAGGAATGACGCTCCGCGTTCACATGTGAGTTGAAACTAAAAGACAAGCGACTATTGAAGCAAGGTGGGGGAGGGCCGAGAATTGGGGGGTTGAAAACAGGGGGGATAAAAGTGAAGCTGGAACGGGACGATAAGGGTGAAAAAGCGCAAGAGGGGGAATAAGAAGATGGGAAGGCTTGAGCAGTAGCATCCAAATCCCTATCCACCCTGCCCGATGCAGCAGATAGGGCACCGTTGATTATCCTCTGCGGTGGCCAGAGCATCAGAAATTTGTTTGAAGTGAGATTCATTGTATTGCGTGGGCAGGATACTGTCAGGTTGCTCAGGCCTAGACAGGAGAACGATTAGGGTTCTCAACCAAAGCCTTTGGTTCAAAAACCTGTCCGCAAGGCATCAGGTTTGGCGTTGGGCTACAAGGAGTCCGTTTTAAGGAATAAGGAGTCACCGTCATTCCAACCCCCAACCTGGAGGACCAGGAGGCTGAGTTTGTCTGGCCTCTAACCATTGACCAATCTGGTATGAGTGGCTCTGAAGGTGCAAAAGCACCACCCAGTATAGCTCAATGGATCACTGAGGCACACAAACCATCGCACCACGGTAGGGTCCAGCCTCCGTTGCCAATCGGAAGAGACGCTTGGTGTACCTCCCGGTAAAGTTCATGGAGAAACGACAGCGTACCAAGGCATGATCAGAGTCGACACAGGTACTCCAGTACGGGCGGCAATCCAGGATGGAACCATGCCACCTGTAACTTATCGTAGTGGGGTCAATTTGGTTCCATCGCTGGCCAGCTGCAGGACGACGCCAAGTGGCACTTCGGCGCCCACTGTTTCTAAAAGCAGTGCTACTAAACAACTGGTGCTCCGCACACAGTTGCAGCAGACGCTCACTGTTGTCAGTCCGTTCGGAGTTAAGCCCACAATTACCACCTAGCTGAGGTTCTGAAGAGCTCAGACGTTCTACTTGTGCGTTCATATCTCCACCAAGTACTATAATATCTGAATAGAAGCACTGCGTAGTAGCGTGTCCAGTGCGAGAGAGAATGTATCCTTGACAGTGTTTGAACTGCAGTCGGTGAGATCGTAAGCGGAAATCACAAACAAACAGCGTTTTGTACTACTTCGTGAATCAACCTTAGCCGTTCACCAGAATCCAATCAACCAACGATAGCTCAGCCTTGGAGCTAAGAATGATACCTACACCAGCTTGACCCGTGAGTGCTGCATTGGCGTCTCCGTATGCGCGCAACTAATAACGAGAGGATAAATCGGGTGCAGTTAATTCGACCACGCCATTAAGGTCATTGATCCTAGTTTCGGACAAACAACACGCATCAATACTTAATGTGTTCAACGTGCGTGCAAGTGCAGCTTGTTGACCTATTTGTCTGAGTGCGAATGTTGAACGCCGCCATGGAAACGGGACAGCGTGGCTCTATAAGGGGCTGTTGCCGATAGGCGACCGGTGGGTGTCGCGGGAAGATGCTTGCAGATAGTTCTACTCCAGTAACACATCGATTGCAGTCAATTAAGCTGGGAATTATAGAAGGAAGGTTAGCAATGGGGATCGGGATCGGAGTAAGAGAAACAGGTGGAAAACAAAGAGGGGAGGCACCAGTAGTAGCATGTTTTCGCTTATACACCCTGCTGTATGCATCAGATAACGTGACCCTTGATAATCTGCGCGACGGCCGATGCAGGATGTAGTTAGAGTGTGGAGAAGTTGTCATGACTGTATATGGGCTGAGATACTGCCAGGGCGCTCAGACCTAGACAGGAGGACGGTTAAGGTCCTCAATCAAATCCTTTGGCTCAAACGCCTGTCCGCCAGGCAACGGGGAGGTGGCAATGATATAGTTTTACAGAAATGGACGCCATCCCATTTCAAACCCCCAACCTGGAGGACCAGGAGACTGGTATGTCTGACCTGTAAGATCGGCAGAAACGAGTGCGTGGACAGAGTCCACGCTCGTGCTCCGAATTGAGCGACAGTTTTGGACACAGCCTCTCCAGCGGTAACTAATCGCGATGTGATCGATTTGCGTCCATGGCTGGTGGACGCCATGTCATACTTCTGTGGGTGCTGTGTCGTAAATTAGTGCTCACGAGAAACAGACGAGCAGCTTCACATAGGTGTAACAACCGCTTACCGTTATCATTACGGGAGCCTACATCGTGTTGGCCGAACAGATGAAGCTCATCAGTGGACAGTATTCCAACGTGGGCATTCAGATCGTCAACCAGGATGACAGTATCCGTACTTTTCCTGTGACGAAGAAGCTCGTTCAGTTGGTGATAGAGTTCATCTTTCAGCGAATCAGCGTTAAAATTTGTGGGCGCATAGGCCGTAATGACAAACAGGCGCCGTTTGGTCCCGAGCGACTTTAAAGCCCGGAACGAGGAAGCCAATCTGACGGCGCACATCTGACTGTTGACTGGGATCCAGTCAACCAGGGCAGCTTCAACCCGGGGGCTCGGAACAATGCTCACACCGGTTTGACTAGTATCTGAAACTGCGTTATCTCCAGACAAACGCTATGAGAACGTGCCGCCGGTGTCGCTTGTGGAGGATCGCAGGATAATCGTGGAACTCACAACTTATAGGCGGGTTTCCTATAAGCAGCAGATGACGACCAACAGTCTAGTGTTCGGGCAAGTGTTGCCTGTTTACTAATCAGTAACAAAGTGCGCACGTTGAGGCATACCAGTTTTAGCCAGGATTAAGAGATCCAAATAGAATCAGATGAATTGACGTCCGTTTGGCTGGACATGGACTTGTCGATTGCGTGTGAACCAAAACTAGGAAATAAACGATTACTGAAATAAAGTGGGAGAGGGCCAAGAATTTTGGGGGTTGAAAAAGGAAGATAAAAGTGAGATTGGAAAGGGATGATAAGGGTGAAAAAGCGTAGGAAGGGGAGGGCTTGGGCAGTATCATCCAAACCCCTATCCACCCTGCTCGATGTAGCAGATAGGGTGCCGTTTATTATCCTCTGCGACTGCCAGAGCATCAAGAAATCGTGTGGAGAAAAGCTCATATAGTTGTTTTGGTGCCTGGAAACAAATCTTCTGGCGATATGCTGGATCATGGACAGAAGTAGAAAATACGAGTGTATAAAGGCTACATATTGCACATGCCAACCAAGTGGCGACAGCGATGTGCTGCAATTTGAGTAGAATTCCGGGGTAATCAGACTGCAGCAGAGGAAACTAGTGGCTGGCTTCTTCTAGAATTAGAGCTTCAAGTCTAATCTCACCAGCAGTTAGATGTTATGTCCCGCAGTGAGTAGTCCAGAAGCCGATGAACTGCCACCTTTAATTGTCGGTCAAATTACCCGGTGATTGGAATACTTCTACACATTATACTAAAGCTCGCGCTGCAATTTTTTGCTGCGTCGACAAGTTTTTGATGTTATGGCGCCCTGAGTAATTGTAACTGAAACCAGACGAGCTTCAGAAACCGAATCATAACAAACGAATTGAATTGAATGAACGAAAACGAAAACAGTAGGCGGTTAAGTGCCACTGATTTTTATGTCCTGAATTTCACCACTAACAAATTGCCGGTAGCCTAAATCACCACATCGATTGCGACGGGTGTAAAAATGAGCACAGTGCAAGTTTACTGCAAGTAGGGCAAAAAACTCAAATGTATAAATGCATCACTTTGGAAAAATGAAGCAGTTCGGGAGATTTCGATAGCTGCGGATGTTTAGAACGCTTGATAAGCTATTTCATTATCAGTAGAATTCACCGAGGCAGCGCTGGTCAACACCATCTGGACCCGCTTCTGTTGGCACATAAACGTAACAGCCCTTGTTCTGCAATGTTTTTGAAATCTTTGTCATTCACAGAACACCGACGCCTTTGTATTTGCGGCTGCAAAGGACAGCAGCTTGTGGCAGTATGAGCAGCTCACAGCTTGCGACAGATGAGCCTGGTGGCATGCAGTGCTATGTATGCAATCGCTTGTACCATAACACCTGTACCGGCCTGAGCTCTGAACAATAAGCAGTGCCACGTCATCGAATGGCCACCTCGCAGTTGCACCCAACTTGGCGCAGCCATGGCGTATAATGCATGCCGAGGAAGCCGGTCAACTGGCATACAGAGGACACGATCCAGCCAATGTGAGCGCTTAACATTCGGTAAAAACTCAAGGCGTCAGAAGGTTTCTTGCAAAAACCAACTAGCGGACCTCAAAATTGCTCACTCGGCGTTCCCAGCAGACGTGGGTAATACTCCGCAAACAACGCTAGTTAAACGCGGCCAAGCAATTAATGTCTTCACTGCGAACTGACAAAGTCACCGATTCATACAGTAACACTGGCCTTATCGCAGCGTTATACACCCTACCTTTCACTGATAGACTGATATCCTGCCGTATCCTTAAGTGGCTGCGCATCTGGAAAGCCACACGGGCCTTGCTGATACGCGAAGTAACTTCCTCAGTGATGTAAGATGATTTCTACCAGCAACTTCACGAGCTCCTTCGTTACAGAAGAAGCACGGATACTGTGGTGCTGGCTGGCGATCTAAACGCCCAAGTCGGAAAATTGTCCTCTGATGAGCTTCATCTGGGCGGCCAACATGGTGTAGGCTCCCGTAATGATAATGGTGAGCGATTGCTCCAGCTGTGTGAAGATGCTCGCCTGTTTCTCGCGAGCACTAATTTTCGACACAGCACCCGCAGAAGTGTGACTTGGCGGCCACCAGCCTCGGGCCAGTCATGGACGCAAATCATATCGCGATCAGTTACCGCTGGAGAGGCTGTGTCCAAAACTGTCGCTCGATTTGGAGCACGAGCGTGGACTCTGACCACGCACTTGTCTGTGCCGACCTCCTGATGCGCTTCGGTGGACGTCCGCAACGTCGATGTGAACGGATTGACACTAGCCAGCTGGCGAAGCCAGATGTT
This sequence comes from Dicrocoelium dendriticum, assembly GCA_944474145.2. Taxonomy (NCBI): domain Eukaryota; kingdom Metazoa; phylum Platyhelminthes; class Trematoda; order Plagiorchiida; family Dicrocoeliidae; genus Dicrocoelium; species Dicrocoelium dendriticum. The sequence continues at coordinate 55,470,097 of OX104065.1, forward strand.
CTGAATGTGTACCAAGATGCGCTGACATCTGGGCTGAGTAAGCGCCCACTAAACACCGTTGAAGATCACTGGTCGCACACTCGTCAAGCGTTGCTATTAGCAGGCATGTCTTCATGTGGCAAAACAAATTGCCAAACCGGACATTGGGTCTCTACACAGTCTCTGGAACTTATGGATGCTCGCCGACGTATTCCGGCTGGAAGCGAATACAATGAATCTCGCAAAAATCTCAGGGCGAAACTACGTGCTAGCCTAAAGAAGGACCGCGAAACCTGGTGGTCTCATCGTGCATCTGAGATGGAAACAGCCGCTGCCATTGGTAATCATCGTAAGTTATACCGTCTGATACGGGCAACAGGCAGCAGGAGACCTGGTGTTAGCGAGACCATACGCGACGAGAGTGGGCAGATGATCCACAGCCTGTCAAAACGCTTGGAGCGTTGGGCTGAACACTTTGCTATGCAATTTAACCAACCTGAGTTATCACTTTCTTCGGGCATTGAACGCCCTTCTCCTTGGGCCGTCTCCCTGGATCCGCCCTCACGCGCTGAAGTCGAACGTGAGATCAGGCTGTTGAAATTGCATAAGGCCGCAGGAGCAGATACTATTCCTCCAGCCCTCTTCAAGTTCGGTGGACCTGCTCTAATAGGTGATCTACACGAGTTGCTAGTAAAACTTTGGGAGCAGGAGACAGTCCCGACAGACTGGAACCGCTCCGTCATTGTCCCAATTTTCAAGGGAGGCTCCCGTTTGGTATGTGGCAATCATAGAGGGATCAGTCTGATTTCGATTGCCTCTAAATTGCTTGCCTCTCTCATTCTCCACAGACTGACTGGCACTCGTGAAAGCCAAATTCGTGAAGAGCAAGCCGGATTTCGTCGAGGTCGGGGCTGCATCGACCACATCTTCACATTGCGTCAAGTGTTGGAGCACCGCCATGTTTATTGGCGACCCACCGTTGTCGTGTTTCTTGACATAAAAGGTGCCTTCGACTCAGTCGATCGATGTGCCCTTTGGGACTGTCTGTTGAGGAAAGGTGTGCCTGATAAATATGTAAACATTATCAAAGCGCTGTACGCACATAGTTCGGGCAGGGTGAGGGTTTATGGCAAACTCTCGCCACCCTTCAGTATCACCAGCGGTGTGAGACAAGGATGCCCGCTGTCACCTTTCCTCTTCAACTTCGCTATTGATGAAGTCATGGAAACAGCGTTCGCTGGACACGACCTAGAAGGTGTGGAGCTACTCCCTGGTGAGCGACTTCTTGACTTGGAGTATGCAGACGATATTGCCCTAATCTGTGACGGCTCCCAAACATGCCAAACAGCACTGAACCGATTAGCACTGGCTGTCAGTCGTTTAGGGCTATGCTTTGCTCCATCAAAATGCAAAGTACTTCTCCAAGATTGGCAGGGACCCAATCCTGCGCTAACGCTTGGTGGTGATCTGCTAGAAGTCGTTCAGGAATTCAAGTACCTGGGCAGCTATATTAGCACCCGTGGGATTGAAGATGAGGTTACGAACCGTATAGCAAAAGCTCGAGGTGCTTTTGCCAATCTCCGCCACCTGTGGCGCAGACGCGACATTACTCTCGCCCTCAAGGGCAGAGTTTACAACGCAGCCGTCCGTTCAACTCTCCTATATGGCTGTGAAACCTGGCCCATCAGGTCGACAGACATGAAGAGACTCGTCACGTTCGATCATCGCTGCCTTCGCAGCTTAGCTCATGTCTGGTGGGAACACCGCGTGAGCAATGAGCGTGTTCGACGTCGCGTATTTGGTGCAGGAAGAGCGAGTGAACCGCTCAGCACGATTATATCACGCACCAGGCTCCGATGGCTGGGCCACATCTTGCGCATGCCAGCACACCGACTCCCACGACGTGCATTGTTTGCGCGTTGTGGGTGCGGTTGGAAGGGGAGGAGGGGAGGCCAAGTGATGACTTGGTCGCGAGAAATGAAAACCCTCACTTCGAAGTTGGCGTCGGTTGGTGCATCCCGACTGCCTGGCTGGGGTCCTAAGGACGGTGAACACGTTTGGCTGGACACACTTGCTGATATGGCTAGGAGCCGGCCCCAATGGCGTTTGTGTTGTGAGTTCCTTTGTCCATCCCCCTCCTGTTTAGCATCCCCCTCCAATCACGATCTCAATCGTTAGGCATAATATGACTTTCTTTTACGGCGGCCAGCTGTTAGCTCTCCGGAACGATGTCCATCCGTTACTGGGGACTCAGCGGGCGTGCCACTGTTTGTTTGTTTTTTCTTTTCTTGCCTTTTGTATTGCGGCACAATAGCTGAGGTGTTTTCCACCTCCAGCTAACGTGTAATGATGATGATGATGATGATAAGCACCAGAGCACCTAAGCGAAAGGCTAAGTCCCACTCGTACACACTGTTCTCTCCCCTCTAGGAAAGCAGACAACCATTTAAGGGCGGTTGCGGATGTCCTATACGATCTCAACTTCAATGACAGTCATTGATGTGGGACAGTATCAAAGGCTTCCGAAAAGTCAACGAAAAGCACGTCGATAGCGTGACCGTCGTCTACTGCCTCAGCCCAGCTTCCACGGGCTACAAGTAAATTTGTCAGACATGAAAATCTCTTGCGGAATCCGTGCTGCGCCGCACTGAGGTTAAACTTAATCAGGTGATTCTCCACTGAACCCCTGACCAATTTTTCAAACTTATCTACTACACTTGACAAGCTGACAGGCCGGTAGTTCGTGGGTAGAGCTCTGTCACCGCCCTTAAAAATCGGACAGACGATTGCCTCCTTCCATTCCGAAAGCAAAGCACACCTATCGAGCGATACTGTAAACACGCGTGTCAGTGGGCTACTTAGCCCAGCGGCCAATTTATGCATCAGTTTCGGATGAATTGAATCAGGACCAGAAGCTTTGGAAGGATTTAGCACTTGCAATAGCCCGAGGACATTTGTCCCCGTTATGCTGGTCTCAGTTAGGCAAGAATCCTCCGGGACTTTCGTGACCAGCTCAAGCTGAGGTAGAGGCCTCAAGAGAAAAGACACTAGTATACTGTTCGCTAAGCATACAAGCCTTATCATAGTTGGTATGACCACGTATCCCGTCTGCTCGTAGTAAAGCCGGTATAGACGAGTTTGTACCGCTACGTCTCTAGATAAGCAAAGAACTTCATTGGATTTGTTACGGCTGCGTCAGCCAAATCCTCCTCGTACTGAAAATGTTGCTTACATTTATTTCTAATCGCTCGATAGCTTTCGTAGGTGCTGGTTGATGAAGCCGCTTGCTAAGTTCACCAGCACTTAGAGCGTTTCCTGAGCAGGTATTTACCTGTATGATCTATCCAAGGAGGCTGCGTCCGTTTCACGCGTCTCTTAATGAATGGAATGTGAGGAGAAGAGATCTCGGTGAGGTATGGATTAAATTTCTCCCAGGCTGTCTCAACGGTGTCAGCTACGGTGATCGCGCAATGCAGAACTGAAGATTTACTCGCATTGCGTTAAAGTCTGTCCGCCAAATATTTGGACATGCCACAGAGGAAGCTTGATGACACCCAGTTAGAGCACATCAAAGAATATGCATAGTCACTGGCTCCTAGAGGACAGCCGTATGTACTATCACTTATGAAATCGTGTGACTTCACAAAAAGGATATCCAAGATAGACGGAAGTTGGTTGATCATATATCTAGTCGGGAGGTCCACGAACTGATGCAAAGGAAGTTGCAATGTTAGCTCGAGGAGATTAGAACCGAAAGTGCCCACCGCCGAACTGCAAGATAGATCAGCCCAGCATACTTCAGGAAGATCGAAGTCACCTAGTATTAAACACCTATCGGCAGCCTGAGTACGAATAAATACAATAACCTCCCTGGAAATACTTCCAGGACTTCGACATACCATTACAACTGTAAACTGAGCAGAGAAAGTGCACACAATAGTTGACAGGGCTTCAACAGTTTGATCCGGCGACTGGAAAACACAGGTCCTCAACACATCAAGTTTACAACTCACATAAAGAGCGACGCTCCTATCTTTGCGGCCAACGGAGCGATCACATTTAAGCAGTGCATAGTCAGGTAAACATACTTTACCGTCTGTGATACCCGGGGAAAATCAAATTTTAGTGAAAATGAGTATGTCGGGAAGAGATTTATCCACAAGTAGACCCGCTTCGTGTATCTTGTTCCTTAGCCTGCCCACATTACTAAGCACTACCCAAAGGAACTCGGCACGATCAGCCCTGGGTTGTACGCTACCAGGAGGGGTTCTGGTAGGGCAGAATTTGATTTCCGGCTGACCAGCCGCCCGCCTGCTCTTGTGGCTTTTGATGGCTTCCTTTAACTTCAGTCGATCTGCCAGTGAGATGTACGGCTGAACGCGCTAATGCGCTTTGCATTCCTCCGGGGTTCAGAGGACCACACGAAGTAGTCGGAGTCGCGGATTTGGCGTATCAACAGAAACGTTCCCCAATCTGGTTAGCTTCCTGATAGTGACATCTGGCAAACCAGGTGGAAGAATCTTGTTGATGCAGAGCTTGAATAACTGGAGGTCATCCAACATGCGTTTCTTGGGAAGAGCTGACGCGGATTCAGCAACGTTACGAAAGATAACGTTACTATCAGTAAAAGAATCACCTCGACGAGGCGCATTCACTCAACGAGTCTTCGACTCGACCCCAGTTTCGACCGGTTTGGCAGGTGATACGGCGCGTTTCTTCGCCAAGGGAGCTGGAGTAACTGAGGTTTTGTGTTCTACATCCAATTCCCTAACCGGTCTAGTCTTTTCACTTTGCTGAGGTGGCCGAAGTCGACGCGGCGCGTTTCTTCGCCAATAGAACTGAGGGATTGGAGCTTTGTGCTCCACCTTCAATACCTTGATGGGTTCAGTACCTTAAGACTTTGAGGGAGCCTTACGAACTTTCTTAGCCTTCTTCCTTTTGTTTTTATTAGGCACAAAGGATAGAAATCGGTCTTGTCTTGGAAAACGTCTAGTACGACATCAGAGGCCTTTTTAGGAGCTTTATCTTTGCATGCAAACCAGCTGTTTGTGACGGTATGTTGTCAACACAAGGTGTAGGCGCATTGATCCTGAATGTCTAATTAGGGCATTAAGGTTTTCAGCTAAGTCCCCCTTCTCTCCTACTTATTATTCTTTATTTCATAGGTCATCATGGTTGTACGGCACCGAAGCATCAGTTCAAATGGCTGATGTACTGTTGTTGTTGTTGTTGTTGTTGTTGTTGTTGTTGTTGTTCTTTATGGGGCATTATGGACCGCTGGCGCACACGACACGGTAGCCATCGCCTCAGTCAGATTTTCCTCGACAGCAATTGAGGTTAATTGCGTGGCTTCCGCCAATGAGCCGACATCAACAGAGACTCCTATTTTCCTCAGCAGTAACTCCACTTTGCGATCAAGAAATGTGAGGAAAGACCACGTCTGCTGGCTACCCAGCCCCACGTTGCTCGATGTCTCCTCAGTGACCTCAAGACGCGTAGATTGACGGCGACGGCATAGAAGACAATTGAACAGCATGCTATCGCTAGTCGAAAGCATTGAGTACTGATCAGGGTTCAAATCGGTACATAGAACTGCGTGCCACCAGACTTGCCAGGCACGGGGCTTTGAGCAGCTCACGCTGCTGCATACAGCATTAGATTCGCTGACCAAAGCAGCCGAAGACACATTAACGCCGGTATTCAGTGAATCCGATATGAAGCTTTCAAAGGGTGTGAAACAAGCATCAAAATGTAATACCGACGAGCTGTTAGTTCAAGTTCAAGTGGGACCGGAACTGTAGGAAAATCCCGCGAATGTTCCACTTTGGAAAACGTCGTTGATCCAAAGGGAAACCGGCGTCTTGATGTGCCAAAGGAGAGCCAAATCAACACACACGATTCACATGGTCAACCAAACAACGCCAACGTGCCCTGCACTAGCAGTCCCCGCTGTGCCGGCCACGTGAAGAATAAAAGAAAACAGTAGTGTCAGTAAAGAAAAGGAAACAGAGGAGATGACAAGCTTATCGAATATCGTAGGCAATATTAAGATGTAAGATAAGACGAGTTAAAAGAAGCGTAGGCCGTAGTAGACGAAGAAAAATTTAAGACATGAATGGGAAGACTTTAAACTGCAGACCGAGAGCGTCAAGTCGATGCTCGAACTCTTTCACCGTCGGTGCCATCACGACGTCTGCGGACAATGCGTTCCAATAAGCTATGACCCTACGCGATAACCGAAAAGCTGCCCAAACCCGGTCAGACCGGGGTTTGTGCAACTTTAATGAGTGGCCACGAAGGGTTGGCACTCGAGTTGGGCGAAACAGTCCAGTCAAATCAGGACCAATCTGACCCATCAATATACGATATGTGAGGACCAAGTCGCCCCGAAGCCGCCTGTAATACATGGAAAACATATCCAACTTACGTAGCCTCTCCGGGTACGTCAGCTTCTTTAATCCGTGCACCATTTTCGTCCTGAACCTTAGGACTCGTTCAGCTGCCATCTTATCACGAACCAGGCATGGAGGACAAGCCTGAACGCAGTATTCCAAGTGCGGCCTTACAAAAGCCGAGAATAGTCTAACGAACATGTCGGTGGTCATGATCCCGAATGACCTGCGGATCATCCACAACATGTTGAAACCTTTGCGAGCAGCTGTCATTCCAGTGTTAACTGTACTTAAGTCTGATGACAGCAAAACACCGAGGTCAGATAGGAGTTGAACTCGCGGTACCTCGTTGCCGCCAAGCAAATAAGGCGTCGGCGGGTCATTTGGAGCAACGCGTAAAACGGAACATTTCGCTAAATTAACGGGCAACTGCCACAAAACTGACCAGTCCCAAAGTCTATCCAGAGCCCCCTGTAGGGTCAGTGGACCAATCGGATCGTCTATCGTGAACCAGACTTTCAAGTCATCCGCAAACACTAGGGATGGCATACCCAATTCATCAGGTAGGTCATTAACGTATAAAGTGAAGAGAAGGGGGCCAAGAACCGAACCTTGCGGAACGCCACTGAGAACACATTGGCGAAAGGACAGGCTTGAACCCACCCGCACATACATTTCCCTTCCGATTAGGAAAGCTGAAATCCATCGTAAGACTGGTCCAGAAATACCGTAAAAATTCAGCCTGTACATAAGGCGCGAATGCGGAACGGTGTCAAAAGCTTTGGAAAAGTCACTGAACAGCACGTCCACTGCCTTCCCGCAATCAACGGCTTCGGCCCAGTGTTCACGAGCAGTTAAGTTCAAGTTCAAGTGCGACTAGAACGATAGGATGAATCCCGTAAGTGTTCCTTCTTGAGCGGGTCGTCGATCCAGGAGTTGATAGGGATGCTCCGACTTCTTGATGGGTCTAAAAGAAAAACATCCGGAAAAACACCCTGGTCCACCAATTTAATGCCCACGTTCCTTACATTAGCTGTCCCAGCTGTCAGTAAGAGAGGAAGAAAAAGCGAAGGTAAGAGAGTAGGGGAAATCAGTTAAAAGAAGAGAATAATACCAATGGCGAGGAAAAGAAAAGAAAATAGAATCGAAGTGTGAAGATGGGAATTAGTCAGGAAAAAGGAAAGGTTTCGTGTTGCCACTCAAGTGTCTAGTTGACGCTCAAACCCCTTAACCGTAGCTTTCTTGACAACATGTTCTGGAGGCAGGTTCCAGCGCTCGATGACTCGACGTGATAACCGTGTCTCCGCTCTAACTCGATCGGACCGCGGTTTGTCCAGCTTCATACAATGCCCGCGAAGACCAGATAATCTAGCAGGACTAAATAGCAAGGACAAATCAGGGCCAACCTTCCCAGTCAAAATACGGTAGGTTAGGATTAAGTCCCCTCTAATCCTTCGATAGTGCATTGACTGAATCCCCAAACTAAGTAGGCGTTCGAAGTACGTTTGCCCTCGTAATCCCTTGACCAACCTAGTACCGACACGCAACACCCTTTCTAGTGCCATTTTGTCCCGGACAAGGCATGGTGGACAGACCTGGACGCAATATTCTAGGTGGGGTCGCACAAACGGTGAGAAAAGCATCACAAACACATCAGCGGTTAGGGTCCCAAAAGAACGACGGATAAACCACAACATCCGGGACCCTTTACCAGCCGCCTTCTTCCAGTCGTCGCCAGAGTGTAGTGTAGAACAGTGGACGACACCTAGATCAACCTGATGAGTCACGTGAGGAAATTCACTCCCATCGAGCACATAACTTGTGGAGGAATCAGACGCTCCGATACGCAGCACTAAACACTGCCAGTTAAGGGCAGCAACCACAAGACAGACCATTCCCAGAGTCTATCCAGAGCCCGTTGAAGAGCCACAGGACCTTCAGGGATATCAACAATATTCCAGTTTTAGGTCATCAGCAAATAAGAGCGATGGTAGCGCAAGCTCCTCCAGCAAGTCATTCACGTAGACAGAAAAAAGCAGCGAACGTAGGACAGAGCCTTGCGGAACGCCGCTAAGTACAGCTTGTCGAAACGAAAAACTGCTTCCCACACGTATATACTGTTCCCATCCATCCACAAAAAACTGACACCCACTGGAGAGCGCGACCAACTATTCCATGCGACCTCAACTTCAGTGAGAGTCGCGAATGGGGGACGGTACATTGGAACATTGTATTTAATGGGAATAAAAGCTGGAGCTTTACATGACCCATAGGGTAAAAAGAGTTCGGGTCGGGTTTAATGAAAGGCCAAGCAACCTTATAGCGGGTTGGACTCGCGTGTTAGCCGTACCTTCATCGGGCTTGTGGCATTTAAACAGAATGCACGCCGGCTCAAAGCGAGACATCCCACCACGCCCTCCGAAACGGCTTTGGAAAGGAAGGTGGAAGAAAAAAGAAGAAAGAAATTCCATCCAGTAGAATGTAGTTAAATTAGGGAATATCGCGGTGTAGCTCGACCAGATGGACAGTCCAAGCGGGCCTTGAAGTCCGCCACAGTGGGTGCCAAGGACTAAATCGGCCGGCAGAGCATTCCCACGGTCGGCAGATTCGCAAAGAGAAGTAGTGTCGTCTGCAGTTCAAGCCGACTGTGCTGATGTGTGAGCCTCAGTGGGTGGCCACGTAGGTGGGAGCCCGATTGGTGCAGTGTGAGCCGTCAGAGTCAAACTTTTGGTATTCGATGCCCGGCTACCACAACCTTTTCACACTCCACCGGAACCCCGGCTTTTCTTCGACCTGGTTCTCCATTCAGCCTCGCAGCGTTCAACGTTCGTACTCTGATGCAGATCGAACGGCAATCATGCCTGATCCGCACTTTTGATAAGCTCTCGGTAGACATCTGCTGCCTCTCAGAAACTAGATTGTAAGACTCTACTACCGTTGTCAGAATGGCCTCTCATGCAAACTTTGGGGTCAAATACCATTTGCGCCTTTCCGCTGACCCAGAGGCTGCAGCTACTGGTCAGGCTAGTGTTGGGGTTGCTCTGAGTGAGTCCGCTCTGCTTGACTGCATCCCTGTCAACTGCCGCCTATGTGCAGTCAGACTACGAGATCCATGCAAGTTAAGTATACGTCGAAATGGTTTACACGCTTTATTTGTCCTTTCCGCATACATTCCTACAAAGTGCAGCCCGGATACAGTCAAGGACTTCCTTTACCAACAAATACATGACCTGCGTTCCGCTAAAAAGTCTAATATTGTCATTCTTGCCGGAGATTTAAATGCACGAGTGGGTCGCCTACCACCAAGCGAGTACCATCTTGGGGGTAGTTTTGGCTTCGGTAGTAATCGATCAGACAACGAAGACAGACTACTGACTCTTTGTTCTGATCATCGCTTGCTTCGAGCGCGTTTTCGACACTCGAAGTGATATATTGCTACCCGGCGCCTGCCTTCTCAAACGCAAGAGTGGTCCTAGTTTGATCACATGACGACACGCTACAGATGGCGGGGAAGCGTAACAGGCTGCCATTCCTACTGGTCAATTTGTCTGTACTCCGATCACGCCTTGGTTTGCGCTAAGTTATACATGCGTTTCGGAGGACCGCCTAGGCGTACGCACTACTGATCGAGCTCAGAAACCCCACAAACCTTATGACGTTAGCCAAAGACCTAGACTTCCCTGTCAACACTGCTTACCCCAGGATCTGATGACGATGTAAATTCACAGTGGATGCGGATCAAAAATACTTTAAGTTCCGGCCGTCATTGATAGTTGTGGAGTCATCCATCACTCTCCGAAAAGCTGGATCACTGCTGTGGTGATGAACAGACACCGCTCGGTCCCTGCCGATTCTGGCTGTAGTGAAGAACAATGATCCCTAGTTAGAGAATTGCGCAGGAGTCTACAAAAGGACCGTGGAACCTGCTAGTGTGAATGTGCTAGAACGATGGAACTCGCTAGCCTTTTTGGTACTACCAGGAAGCTTTTCCATCTTATTCGAGCCACCCAAGATTTCCGATCTGGTGTAAGTGAAACGATCTGCGAAGTGGATGGCTCTCTAATCACTAATCTTCAACGACAGTTGGGACGGTGGGCTGAACACTGGCTCGCAGTCTTGGTAATCACCAGCTCCATCTGCTTCCCCTGGAGCGCTCACTGGTGCTGAGTAGTCTGTCCCCACAGATGCTCCCTCTCACCAGGAAATCTGGCAAGCGCTCCATCTCTTGCAGCGCTATAAAGCACCGGGCCCTGAGGGTTCGCACCGTACTCTATTTACAGATGGTGGCTGTTCGCTGGTTCGGGAACTTGCTGCTTTGTTCTCAAAACTCTGGCTGAAAAAGTATGTTTCATCATATTGGTGTAAGTCGATTGTCGTCCCCATCTTCAGATAGGTATGTATGTATGTATGTATCCTCAGCCCCATGCTGAGGCTGATGTTGCATTCTTGATGCTTCTTCACCGCAGTTGGGCTAAACCAACTTACACTTAAACTAGGTCTTTTTAAGCTGGCTAAATTTCATTCCGCTTTATTTGGTTTGTTCTGTCTCCCTGAATAATGTTCTATTAACTGGCCACGTTGCTTACACTAATTGCGTTTATCTTCGGTAATTTTGTTGCGTTTGTAGCATTTTAAGTAATTTGTGGACATTTCTTACTTATCACGGATTTGTTGCTAACCAACTTACTTCATATGGTAATTTAGCGAAGAGTTATGCCACCGTATCTGTATGCATTATTGGATTTATTTAATTTCAGCTTGTCGTTTAAAGTGAATGGCTGTAGTTTGATATCCCTGGTATGGTTGCGCTTGATGTGTATGTTGACAAGGTGCCTACCTGTCTATTACCCACTACATCGTTCATACTGGCTCCAGGAGACAGTTGGTCGTCGCTGGAGGGGACGGAATGCACTGTCCTCGTGACGGTGCTAGGCTCAGAGTGGTTCCATCCTGTGTGGAACGGGCTACGGTCCAGCCACCGCCTCGTGTACGTCTGGTGTGTATGATTTCCCAATTAGGCCGGAATGCTTCCGTTCTTCTTGTTGAAGGAGTGTGGGCCGGCTCCGTTGATGAAACGTGGCTCCCATTCACATGCCTCCTGGTGTTATTCCTTCGGGTTTACACCGGATATGGGGTGTGTGGATGGAACTATGGGTGGTGCAGCGCAAGCTACCCATGGTCCCTCTGTAGGCGCAGGCGTCCTGTGACTGTCCCCATGGACGTCACAGTGACAGGCAAATCCGGATACGGACGCCGCCAAATCATTCTCAGCAGTCTATTAGCTAGACACAGAGCCAGCTCAAAACCATGGAGATAAGGAGATAAGCAAGATTCAAGGCGTCATAATCAATGTGGCATGCTAGTTGAAGGTGAGCAACACACTTCAACTAATATGCCGCAGGAAGAATGGAACATTTTGATAAAAGTAGAACGAAACATTTTTAGTTTGTTTTTCACACGCCGCTTTTGTTCTTTTTTGTCATTTTAATGTTTATAGAATTAAACATGTGAATCAATACAATAATGTACACAATTCTTCCATTGATTCCGGTTGCGGGCCATATCTTCAAGAGTGCTAAGCCATTGGCACTCCTCATCTTTGGGGCCCCATCCTGGAAGACGTACAGATCCTACAGCGGCTAGACACGACGTCAGCGATTTAATGTGCTGCCGCCAAGTGGAAGGCTGACCACCACGCGGTCGCCTCCAGCCAGGTCCTTGAAGAGCGAATAGAGCGCGACGCGGTAGACGCTCAGGTGCCATGCGTAGGACGTGACGGAGCCATCTCAACTGGCGCAACAAAACCAGTTTGTTGAAGGGAATACTCGCATTCCCCAAGATGCGACGTCGAACGTCATTACTATTAACTCGATGTTGCCACCAAACACGAGCGATCCTCCTTAAGCAACCGTTATCGAACGCAGAAAGACGACGCATGTCTTCCACGCGAAGCGGCCAGGACTCGCACCCATACAACAATATTGAGCAAACTGATGCGCTGTAAACGCGGCCCTTTAGTGAGAATGAGACGTCACGACGACGCCACAAGTGCCTCAAATTGACAAATGCCGATCGAGCTTTAGCGATACGGGGGGAAACTTCTTTGTTGATAGTGCCTTCAGCAGAAACACAGCTCCCAAGGTAGACGAAACTATCTACCTGTTCAAGTTGTGCATTTTCGAGAATGAGTACGGGAGCAGGTGAAAGCCAATCCTTGAGCAGTATTTTACACTTCGATGGGGCGAAGCTCATGCCATACTTAGATGCTTCAACCGCCAAACGATCCAGAATGAGTTGCATACTCTGAGGATCGTCACCAAGTAAGGCGATATCATCAGCATAATCTAAGTCGGTCGCGCGCTCACCCGGTAGAAGCTCTAGGCCAAAATGTTGGAAACCTTCTAGAGCATTCGACAGAACGTCTTCGATTGCGAAGTTGAAGAGGAATGGGGACATAAAGCAGCCCTGTCGCACACCGCTATTGACAGCGAATTGCGAGGAAAGCTTGCCATAGACCCTCACTCTGCCGGATGTATGAAGGTAAAGTGCTCGTAAGATGGCGGTATATTTCTCTAGCACACCGTTCTTTAGTAAGCAACGCCGTAAAGCCGGTCGATCAACGGAGTCAAAGCGGCACGTATGTCTAGAAATGCAACGATAGTAGGCCTGTGATAAATGTGGCGATGTTCGAGGAGCTGACGGAGCGTGAAGATTTGATCCACGCATCCGCGGCCAGGACGGAAACCAGCTTGTTCTTCACGGTAGTATGATTCACGTACTGGGGATAGCCTGCGAAGCAGAATGGATGCCAATAGCTTAGAGGCAACCGAAATAAGATTAATCCCGCGATGATTTGCACATGAAGTGCGAGCGCTTTTCTTGAAAATCGGGATAATGACTGATTCGCCCCAACAGGAAGGCACTTTCTCTTCATGACAAATTTTTGCGAACAGCGAGGCCAGCTGGTTAATGATCGCCACACTGCCGTACTTGAATAGTTCCGGAGGAAGTCCGTCTAAGCCGGCAGCCTTAAACCGCTTCAAGTGTCGAATCTCGAGGCAGACTTCCGCTTCGCTGGGTGGATTCAGAGGGACGAGCCAGGGTGGACAACAACGTGTACTGCATGTACTGATGGACGGTGGAGGCCAGTTGAACTGCGAGTGAAAGTGCTCGGCCCAACGGCCCATGCGCCTCTGTTGGTTGGTGATCGGAGACTCATCCACCTCACAAATGACCTCACTGACACCAGGTTTCCTGAGGCCAGTGGACCGAATGAGTTGGAAAAGCCTGCGAGTGTTACCAGAGAGGGCAGCAGTCTCCATCTCTAAAGCACGCTCAGACCACCATGTCTCGCGATCCTTGCGTAGGCTTTGCTTAAGCAGCCGGTTGGTAGAACGGCGCCGCTCGTTGCAATCTGATTCCGCGGAGATATCTTTGCGGCGTTCGGAGAGCTCCAGAGAACGAGCAGAGATCCAAGCCTTCAAAGAGCGTCGAGTTAGGCCGCAGCATGACTGTCCGGAAATGATCATTGCCTTCTGTATATAAGTCCAGTGTTGCTCCACTTCTTGCGGTGGATTGCAACTGAGTGCATATGCCAGTGAAGACTGATAGCTCGTCTGGACAGAGGAATCATTTAATCTGTTTACATCAATCTTGCGGTGCTTCGTGCTTCGGGATCCTCCAAAACACATACAGATTTTCGCGCAGACCAGAGCATGGTCTGAATCAACGAAGGTGGACCAAAAGGACCTGCAGTCTAGTACGCTGCCGCGCCATCTGAAGCTAATTGCAATGTGATCAATTTGAGACCACGGTTGTGTTGAAGAAGGGGGACGCCACGTTGCGGAACGCTTCTTCGTACGCCCGAAGTTAGTGCTCGAAAGAAACAGACGGTTGTCTTCGCACAATGTGAGAAGTCTCTCTCCGTTATCAGAGCGGTTCTCATCGAGCGAGTGATGATCACCAAGCTGGCGTTCGTATGCTAACAGGTGGCCAACCTGTGCATTAAAATCCCCAGCAAGGATAACGACATCCGACTTTTTGGCATTAGTCAAGAGCTGTTGTAGATCCCGATAGAATTCGTCCTTGACCGAGTCGCCACTGCAGTCAGTTGGAGCGTACACGGAGACCACAAACAAGTTGTGTCTCTCTTCGCGGTGCCTGTTGATTCTACACGAACCCCGAAGCAGAACTGCACATAGTCGGCTGTTAATCGGGAACCAGTCCAGTAGTGCCGCCTCGGCCTTGTCACTTAGTGCTATACCTACACCAGCCAGACCCGCTGAGGCTGCTTCTGGATCTCCAGTAAGACGCAGGTGATATCTGGCTTCGTGGTCAGTGGGGGATGTCAGTGTAAGCACAGTGCTGGGATCTTGCAATCGGGTTTCTGAAAGGCAGCAGACATCAATGTCTAGGGAATCTAGAGTGCGCGCTAGACCGGCTTGCTGTCCAATCTGCATGAGTGTCCGAACGTTGAAGCACGCCAGACAGAACGAGGATCGGGGACGAAGGAGAGCCATAGGTTGAATTCCTTGATTGCGAAGCAACCGGAATCGCAGCCAGATTATTGAGCACATGAATCGGGTAACAGAAAGTGAGGATTGTTAACAAACAAACAATTGGCGTGTGATGAAGTCGCGTGAAAGTGACTAGCAGAAACAGCAGCTGATGAGCAAGTTGTAATACAGTCCATGGTTTTGCGAGATGGCGTGATACGACCCGGTTGTCTAAAACGAAGTTAGGAGTTGACTTAGGGGACTCCACCCCGAGCCTTTGGCTAAATAACCTACCCGCAAGGCAGCGGGGCGAATTTAGGGAATCGCGCCCATTGGGAGGCGTTGACTGAATGCTCAGTTCATGCCTCTTTGTTTGGTAGATTACCAAACAGGGGCCCAATACTCTCCATGAAGTCAGCACACCTGCTGGAATACAATGTCCCACCGAGGTGAAACATTGTCGCCGAACACTTTGCTGGAACGGGGTACACCCGAACCACCCAGCCTGCGCATAATGTGCCCCAACTATAGGGGTACCAGCTTGTCGTTTGTAAGGTTCTGGTTTCCATCATGCTTCGAAGTCTATCTCCAGTTCGCGAATTGTTACAGCGGGAAGAACAGGCTGCGTTTCGCCCTGGCCGCGGCTGCATCGATCAAATCTTTACACTCCGCCAGATCCTCGACTTCTGCCATGTGTACCAAAAGCCAACAATTGTTGTGTTCCTGGATAGCCGCGTTGCGTTTGGTCCTGTTGACAGGTCTGCACTGTGGCACTGTTTGTTGAGGAATAACGTCCCCGGGAAGTTCGTTTCCTACTGAGTGCTTTGTACAGTCTGACCTCGAGTAGAGTTAGAGCTTATGGCAAGCTTTCGACTTCCTTTCTTGTCACCAGTGGAGTTCGACAAGGATGCCCTGTCTCCTCATTCCTTGGCAATTTTGCCATTGAGGATGTCCTCAAGAATTCTTGAGCGCTGGCGTCGAGCTCACAAGTAGCCGAGTTGTTGACTTGGATTACGCTGATGATTTCGTCTTGCTGGGTGGCGGTCCACAGGCCGTCCAACTTGCACTCAATCTCTTAATAATTGAAGCATCAAAGTTTGGGATGGCTTCCTCCCCATTCAAGTGCAAAGCTCCTTTTCAAGAATTTTAGATGCTTGTACCTGCACTCACTCTTGATGGTGAGACACTAGCGTTTGCGGAGCGTTTGGCATACCTGGGAAACTGCATCACTGCTAGTGGAGACGCGGTTTTGATACATATCTCAAGTGCTCATTTCACTTTCTCTAAGTTGAGGCACTTGTGGCGCCGCTATGACATCTACCTGTCTATCAAAGGGCGGGTATATTTTGCGACTGTCCGCGCTGTACTGTTGCACGGTTGCGAGATTTGGCCTGTTCGTACCGTTGGCCCGCGTCGTCTCCCGGTCTTTGAGCACCGTTGCTTGCGGTCCATTGCCCGTGTGTGGTGGCTGTACCACGTAACCAATGTCGAAGTTAGACAGCGTGTCTTGGCTGGAAGCAGCCACTCGCTGCGTCAGCTACGGTGGTTTGGACACGTACTGCGCATACCCGCTCATTGTCTTCCGTGTCGGGCGTTGCTCGTGCTTGCTAGACAGGACGGGAAAAGATGGCGCGGTGGACAACCTACAACATGGAGAAGCCACATGAGAAAACTGACGAAACAGTTGACCTCGGTCGGTTGTTCTCGACTCCCTGGTTGGGATTTCAGAGATACAACATATATATACATATATATACTGTATCATAGAGCAAGTAGAAATGAATTCTGTACAACTCTTTCGAAATATGGTGCAAAACGTTATAAAAGTTGTCAACCGTGAATATCGTTGTCGTTCTCATGTAACACTTAAAATATCTGACTCACGATATTTCAGGATTCACAAATGTGATATGTCATCGTAAATGTGTAGTCGTTCTCTGAATCGAATAGTGGCAAAATACAAATCTAACAACGTTTTGAACTGTTGCACAGATGTTGCCTCAATCACATGTTCAGGTAAACTGTTCCAAATGTTTACCACACATTTGACATCCGACACGACAAGTTTGTATCTGTGTCCTCGAGTGCTGCATGGCCCTCGTAAGTGTGGCATTAGCCTTAGCATTGGGAAGTCACCGAGATGTAGAATATGGTAGGTCATAATGAGGTCGACTCGCACCCGACGGCAGGACAAGGTGTAGAGTCCTACTTTCTCGCACCGGTCTTCATACACAATCTGTGGTACAGATATTGTGCCATCGGAATCATGGCTGAATAGGAAGACAGTATGAATAATAAAAAAGTACAACAACAACAAAAGCTTTTTTTGTCTAGTTTACCACTCAGTTTTTGAAATTTTTTCTGTTAGTTTCTTTTATGGGGATGAATAAGGGACACCGCAACACACCGATGCACATGTCCGCCATTGACATCGATCTTGAGCCATGGCTTCCAAGGTCTTCAGCCAGCAAGTATCCGCGTCTCTCGGACCCCAACCAGGTACTCGACAACAACCGGCCGAGGCCAACTGTTTTGTCAGCTTTTTCATGCGGCTTCTCCATGTTGTAGGCTGTCCACCAGGCCGTCTCTTTCCAGCCCTGTCCAGCAAGTGCAAACAACGCACGACGCGGATAACGCTGGACAGGCATGCGCAATACGTGTCCCAACCACCGCAGTTGATGCAATGAGATGAGCTCCTCGAGCGAGTGGCTTCCACGTCCCAAGACACGCTGTCTAACTTCCACATTGCTTACGTGGTGCTGCCACCACACACGGGCAATGGCCCGCAGACAGCGATGCTCGAAGACGGATAGCCTGCGCAATTCATCTTTACGAATGGTCCAGGTCTCGCATCCGTACAACATTACAGCACGAACAGTTGCATACTAGACCCGCCCTTTGATGGAGAGACGAATGTCGTGGAGACGCCACAAATGCCTCAGCCTAGAAAAAGCGAGGCATGCTCTCGAGATGTGCATCGAAATCTCGTCTCCAACAGCCATGCCAGTAGTGATACAACTTCCCAAGTAGACAAAGCTCTCCACAACCTCCAGCGTCTCACCAGCAAGCGTGAGTGCAGGCAGAGGCACCTGCCAGTCTTGAAGGAGAGCCTTGCATTTGGATGGCGAAAAGTACATACCGTACTTTGATGCTTCAATCGCCAAGCGGTTTAATGCAAGTTGGACGACATGTGGGTCGTCACCCAGCAAGGCGATGTCATCAGCATAATCCAAATCAACAACTCGACTACCTGGGAGGAGCTCAACGCCAGCATTCAACGAATCGCCTAGAGCGTTCTTCAAGACATCCTCAATGGCAAAGTTGAATAGGAACGGAGAGATAGGGCATCCTCGTCGAACTCCACTGGAGACCACAAAGGTAGGCGAAAGCTTACCATAAGCCCTAACCCTTCCCGAGGTCAGACTATATAGAGCGCGCAGTATGGAGACGAAATTCTCGGGGACATCAGTCCTCAGTAAGCAAGGCCGCAGTACCGTACGATCGACAGAATCGAAGGCTGCACGGATATCCGGGAACACAGTAATCGTTGGCCTCTGATACACATAGCGGAGCTCGAGGATCTGGCGAAGTGTGAAGATTTGATCGATGCAGCCGCGACCAGGGCGAAACCCAGTTTGTTCTTCTCGTTGCAACGATTCGCGTGTTGGGGATAGCCTGCGAAGTATGGTGGGCACCAGCAGCTTGCAAATGACGGGGACTAAGCTTATTCCTCTGTAGTTGGAGCAGATTGTGCGCAGGCCCTTTTGTAGATAGGGACGACTATCGATTCACCCCAAGATGACGGAACTTTCTCTTTCGACCAAATTTTCGAGAACAAAGCGGTGAGTTCTCGAACCAGCGAAGCGCCACCATCTTTAAATAGACCCGGAGGAAGACCATCAGGGCCGGGAGCTTTATAACGCTTCATGTGCCGGAGCTCCTGCTCGATTTCATGGGAAGAGGGAGGGTCTGTTGGGGTAGACCACTCGGCCCCAGCGCGAGCACCAGAGGTAGCAGATGGAGCTGGGAGCCAACAAAACTGCGAGTCAAAATGTTCGGCCCATCGCTCCAACCGTCGTTGAAAATTGGTGATTAAGGTGCCATCCTCTTCGCATATTGTTTCACTTATACCAAATCGAACACCTTCGGTGACTCGAATGAGATGCAAGAGTTTTCTGGTATTACCAGAGAGACTAGCATGCTCCATCCCCCTAGCACGTTCACACCACCAAGCTTCGCGGTCCATTTGCAGACTCTTGCGCAACTCTCGACCAAGGTACTGGCGTTCTTCACTGTGTCTGGAATCCGATGGGATCAAGCGGCGTCTGTCCATCAGCGACAAGGAGTCGGCGGAAATCCAATGCTTTGGTGGGTGACGGTTAGTTCCACAAGTGTCGATACTGGCGGAAACTAACGCATCTTTGATATGCGCCCACTGCGAATCGAGATCACCGTCAATAGTTGAGCCAAGCAAGATTGACAGTGAGGTTTGGTACCTGGTTAAAATCGCAGGGTTTTGTAGATTCGCGACGTCCGGTCGGTAGTGGGCGCGCTTAGGTGATCCTCCGAAACGCATGCAAATCTTAGCACGAACCAATGCGTGATCGGAGTCTAGAAAAGTTGACCAGTACAATCGGCAGTCCGTTACGCTTCCGCGCCATCTGTAGCTGATTGCCATGTGGTCAAGCTGGGGGCACTCCTGCGTTCGTGAGGGCGGGCGCCAGGTAGCAGTATGTCTCCTCGAGTCCGAAAACTAGTGCTCGAAAGAAACAAGCGATGATCAGAGCAAAGAGCAAGCAGTCTGTCCCTATTGTCTGATCGACTGCCACAGAGACCAAAGCTACCCCCAAGGTGGTACTCGCTTGGTGGAAGGTGGCCAACCCGTGCGTTAAAGTCCCCGGCAAGAATGACTATATCAGTCCGTTTGGAGGAACGCAGAAATTCATGTAGTTGTTGGCAAAAGCTATCTTTAACTGCATCCGGGCTGCAGTCTGTAGGGGCGTAGGCGGAGACGACAAACAAGGCACGTTTAACGTCTCGACGCCTGCTTACGTTACATGAACCTCGTAGTCTGACTGCACATAGCCGACTGTTGACTGGGATCCAGTCAAGCAGAGCTGATTCAGCCCTGGCACTTAATACAACCCCAACACCAGTTTGACCAGTGGCGGCAGCTTCTGGGTCTCCGGAAAGCCGCAAGTAGTATTTGGCGTCAGAGTTTACCAGAGAGGCCATTCTGATGACGGCGCTAGAGTCTTGTAATCTGGTCTCTGAAAGGCAACAGATGTCTACCGAAAGCGTTTCAAGAGTACGGGCCAGACATGCTTGTCGTCCGATCTGCATCAAAGTTCGAACATTAAACACTGCGAGGATGAATGGAGAACCAGGTCGAAGAAGAGCTGGAGCTTCGGTGGAGTGAGAGGCGGTTGCGATCGTAGGACATTGAAAACCGGGAGTTTGGCTGTTACTTCCATCAATTGCGAGACGCGGGTCGTTTGTGACGGTGACCGTAGAAGACATCAGAGTACATGTGGGTGAAGGACGGGAGGTGGGGTGATCTGTGAGTGGATGTTGAGCGGTTGAGTTAGCACAGAAGATAGCAGTAGTAAGCGGCGTGGTCCATGATTGGGCACTGGGTATCCGCAACTCACATTAAACGGAGATATTTCTTCTCTGATCGAGCAACTTTGGGTTAAGTGAACAAGATTTTTCGAAGCTGTCGAAAATATTCGCTGGGAAGTAATTTTTCATTGTTTTTTTTAAATTGTTTCACCTGATTCGACGAATTGTCACTAACCGGTTTATCCTCACAAACTTACAGGTGGCTCCGCGGTGATTGTTCCTGATGTTGCGGAGCTTGCCTCCAATTGTATGTCACCGTCTGCGAACTTCAGTGTACTCCGATCTCAGGTTTTTTAGGTACTGCTTTTGATCCTGTTTGATAACAGCCGACACGTCGTTTGACCAACTGCGCACTTTGATCATTCAAGATGGCGATTACCGGACGAAGTGTACCTTGTAGCTGGAATCCTTCGCTCCTACACGGAATGACTCCGTTAGGTAAACAGCGCTGATGAGAGCTCCCCAAATGTGATGAATCTTGCTGCCTCGCATCAAGTCACCTGGTAGCAGCAACTATCCCTTGGCTGAAATGGGAATTCGAGTATGGAGGCATTAACATAACCAAATGTAATGCACCGCCGCACTATCTAAATACGTATATACTTGCATCTCACACCGCGCCAATTGACACTGCGTGTTAATCACACGGAATCCTATGTAGGCAGAATTCAGGTAGATTGTATTTAATGCCTGATCACCATCATACGTATACGGCGTCACAAACCTTCAGTGGCCAGCGCCAGTGAACATTATTAAAAGTCGAGCATCTCAACGCCCTTACGAAGCCTTTATGTGCAGCATACATGTTTCGGATTCGGCGGTCAATTTCTATGAAGCTAGGTTTGCGAGTTGAGACCCCTATAGAAAAGTCATGGAGATCCACGAGAATTTCATCTTGTGTTTAGACATTTACCCATTGCAAGTAAACACGATTGTATCACTGGTCTTCCGCATTGGCCAACCACGAAATTCTCCGTGCTTTTACGAAATGAAAATTGAAAGAAATGCTTACATAGGACAGCGCGCGGACTGAAGATCGCTACAAGCTATGCCATAACAATAGTTACAGCGGGAAATTTCCGGTGTAATAAAAGGTTTTTTCCATGATTGTGTGCTGGTACATTTTATCACCTTGGCGCGCGATTCATATCTGCATTTTCATGTAAGATGCTTAACGAGGGTGTGACAATTTGATTGGAGAACGTGTTGTGAGAACATCTGATCCTTGAACGGACGCTTGATGGATTCAGGTGTTGACAGGACAAAGTAACGATGTGCAACTGATCGCACCTGTTCACATTCGAATGAGTGGGATTCTACAGTGAATGATAAGCGCGCGGTGGGAGCAACAGAGGAGGACAGTTAGATCCGTGTGTGACGACCGCCCACCTCTCACATACACGTGTTGCATATCCTTTAAGCGGTGGTCACACAGAGCAAAGTAATTCGGGTAGCGAGTTACTGCTTGTATTCTGAGGTCCTCTCCGATCAGCATTGCATCAGGCTTTTGGTAAGGACAGTCGGCTACTGATGTTTTATGAACACCTTCGGGGATGCGTGTTTATGTCGAGACTACACGTCCTGTCCATCGGCAGGTCGAGGAGAACATCCAACCCCGTTTGTAGCTACTACCGTAACTCCGATTCCAGAAGACGTTACAAACCATTCTGTCATTGAGCTAGTGTCGGCCGGTGGCCGAGTGGTCTGCACGCCTTGCTTGCAATCATCAGGTCACTGGTACGAATTCGCGTACGGGTGGGCGTCCTCGCGGTATAATCAGCCCGCGCGCCACTGGTGGTGGTCGCTCAGCAGCGAAGCGCCGTTACGGCGTACAGCTGACACCTTATTATTATTACTGTTATTATTATTACTATTATTATTAAGCTAGTGCCTCACCACCAAACCCTTTGGTTTTTCATTCAACCAGCCACAATAATCGCATACAACACACGTCGTAACAAGTGGTCCGCAGGTGTACAATGGCTCAACTAGGGTGATAGTTTAGGTTCCGATTACCTTCTAATGCGGCACCAAACGCCAACTGGTGGATGGCAGCGTTGCTTACTCGATGGTCCCACCAAGATAAGTAATGGGCCGGAGGCGTAATTTAATTAGTGATCGAGTAACCCAACACCTCACCGTGCTGAAGTCGTGGCTTGGTGTTTTGCGGAGTAGTATCAGTGTGCCCACGGAATTAGTTATTCTCACCACATCTATTTTATGGCCTGTGCCTCCTGACGACCAGTCTAATTCAATTTCACCAATGCACATACCATCCATACCTTTGGGTAATCTGGCGATTGCGCTTTATATTTTAATGCAGATACATCTGCGCTTCAGCTACTGTAGTATCTACCTTTAGCCAGGTTTCAGTCTGCCTTTTGTCCCGTCTTTGTTCGATGTCTTTTGAAGTTTCTCTCATTCCATCGAATATCGATCCTTGGAACAAGTGTTTGTTTGGGATAGCTCGTGTGCGCTTGGAATACCGCGCTTGCAACAATGATGTCGGCGGTTGCGTATTGGGTACTACTAGTTTTTCACTCAACAGACACGTATCGTTGCGCTAATCGCGATTATTTCCTCACGTTCTTATACATGTCATACGAGGGAATACCACATCTCGCTCTATTCGCTCCCACAGGATCAGGTTCGAAGAAATCGCGTAGTGGTCAATCTAATACAGGACTACAGAACGTCATAGCGCGGACTTTCAGTACATCCTTCGACCTGAGAATCCGAGGATGAGAAACACCGCTTGTTCGAAGCGCTTTTCGGCATGCGGCGCAATCGGGCTGTTGGAATGTATGTATGAATTTATGCCTCGATTTAACTTTCCAGCATCACAATGATTAAACTGGGTAAACAAAAGACCAAATTGTATGTAATAACAGAGATTACTTCTTTTCTTTCCGTTTTCTTGTGCAATTTTTGCTTCCTACTTGTGTTTACTCCATAGTTCACCTTTTTATCCACTCGCTGTTATATATATATATATATATATATATATATATATATATCCTTCCGTAAACATATCTACATTATCTTATTTAGCAATAGTCTTCCTCGTTCGTATGCATTCACTAAGCTTATTCCCTCATTGCTTACCTTGGAGTCGACTGTGTTGGCAGGAGTGAGGTGCTGCTGCAACGTTATGATTCCCTTCATGGTTCCCTTCGATTCATAGACTCAGTTTTCGTTTATATCTTTTTCATTGCTTGATAACTTCCTCTCACCAGCTCGGCTTATCACTTGTTTAAAATGCACGAAACTTCTGGCTGGACAATTTGGTCATTCTAATTTTATGCGTCTTCCTGGATGAGTTTCGTGGGATCGGTCTTGCGAGTAGTTAAAAATGCTTTCCGTCACGACACAATAATTGCGATGTTTCTCACCTCCATCCAACTTGTAGATTATTGTTGACTGACATGGTACAAGAGGGATATTTCCCTTTTCCTTAGTGATCGCGTTTGCATGGATAAACTGAGTTGTTGCAAACGGATATTGGATGTTTTCCGCTCAGAAACACTGCAGTTCGCAACTCGACAGTAGTCACCGGTAATGGGTCAGTGCGTTTGACTAACCGATGGTACTTGGTACGCTTGGTCAGCTTAGGCACGTGTTACTTACGCCTGCATGCTTTACACCTAGAGAGTCCTTGGTTTCCCTGCTCTAGGATTGCAGTCACTTCACTGTGTTCGTCATTGACCTTACATCATCATTACCAACAGCGGTACATCAGCCATTAGATTTGATACTTCGTTGCCATACAAACATGATGACCTGAGGAATAAATAATGATAAGATGGAGAGAAGAGGACTTACCTGAAAACCGTAATGCCCTAAGCAAATATTCAGAGTCAAGGCTCCACACCTTGTGTTAACAACATACCGTCACAAACAGCTACCCATCATGCAAAGATAAGGCGGCATCGGCGAGACAGCTTCCTTGTGGCTTTCACTGTCCTGCGTCATAATTAGCCATTACCCCGCAGATAACTCAGCACCAAACACACTTTAAACGCACTCCAACTAGGAGGCAGTGACAGGCGCGTCACTCGTGTCGGTTGCGAGTCATGTCCTGTAAAGTCTCGAGTCGGGCACAAGGCAGGTCACTTTGACTCCAGTACGGAAGGCGAGACGGACCAACGGCACCCAGTTTGGTCGTCAGTGACTTCATTTCACGTTACCAAGTCAACTTCTGTCCACGTCGAGCGTTGCGCCACCCTACACCTGGAGGATTAAACAAGGCCCTCCTAGGTAAGCAGTGACCAGGCATACGTAGTAAGTGCCCAAGCCAACGCCACTTACTCAGTGCTATTTGTTGTTCTAAGCAACTAGCCTGGATATCATTGTCTAGCACTCGCCTATGCACATTATCGTTGCGACCATGCTGGTGCCATCCGAGACCAGCAGTGCTTCGCAGACCTTGAAGTGGGGAACGAAATCACCGATGTCCAAGCTGGGCGCTCTTGGTCCCTTTCTCGCGACTTAACCTGCAACTCGCGATCAGCACTGAATGAATTTGTAGCCTCTAGTCGGGCTGCTTGCTCTCAGTTTGTTTGATGCTATTGTCTGCGTGGTTAGGTTGATGATCGCGCAGAGTAGCGTAAGCACAGAACATGCTATCTCTCTGTCCCCTTGTTTTACTAACACTGACCCTTTTTTCGTACGTTGGTCCTGACTCCTTAATATTCTTCGTTAACAGGTCGTTTTTTTATGCACGGAGAAGCATTAATACGAAATACGCATGTGCAACTGCCGTTTTTCCTTCGAAATGAATGATTACATTGTAGTTTTGCATCCACTCTTATTTCTACTTTGCCTTTTTTGTTAGATGTTGTCCTTCTTGCTGGGTACTCGTATTACAGCAAACCAACCGAGTCGGCCAAAACAACTTTCGTATTTGGTTGGGTACTAGCTCCCTCTTTTTCAATGTGCTCAGTGTGTTGAGATTTACATTTCGGTCGCTCCATTTGGGCCCGTGAGTGCTCTAAAACACCATATTTTATTTGTCATATCAGCTCTTGTCAAAATTCGAAGGCATTAGGCCCATATATAATGTGAGTGTAGTTCCGTAGCGTCCTATGGTATAACATCATAAAGGGGAGATGCTGAACAACTCTGTATCCTGTTTGTTAAGCTGAAGGTACATTTTCACCTTGGTGGCATTTGAGGCCGTGCCGAACGCCAGGTTGAACATTTTACTCGGATTCTTATACTTTTCCTATTTTAGATATCCTTGTATTCATCAGTACTTCTATGCTGGCTCATTGGCTACCTTGTCGAATCGATGCGGATGGTGTACGGACGAATGCGTCCTCTTTCGGATTCGAACAAAAGTGAATTCGGTTATCCTACGACACTGATTTTTTGCTTAGGTGTCCACCTAAAGTGGACCATACCGTGCGCAAAGCTCACATCCGCGGAAGACCCGTCTCGGGGCTAACTATATCTCTTCCGAAGCCCTATGTCACCAATGTACTCCACGTAGAAAATTATCTTGAGGGAGGCGACGAGACACATATGAGGCTCATTAACAGTGTTGAAGAGATGGTTTTGTGGAATCTGTCCACGGAGCCGAAACCGACTGAGAAAATCCCGATGAGTCTACTTTGGCTGCGACTGGCGGACTTGGTGCATTCAGAAAGCCTTTGATTGAGTTCCACAATGTACCTTATTCTTTTAGACATTCTTAGCTATATTTCTATGCAATTGGTATGGCAAAAAATATATTTTTACCTTGTTCATGTCTTCAGTCATACTGTGAGTCCATAGCTACATCGATTGTCGGACGCCATATCTGCAAGGTCAAAATGCCAACAGAAATAGGCAAGATGAACGTTTATTTGTGAAACTTAGTTTTTCTTGGCTAAAACGGCACCCAAAGAAGATACAACTAAGGAGACATAAGGAAGAATCTGCTAGGGAGCTTGGTGAACAATGTCCGTTTTGCGCCCGGATTCATTTATACATATAGACATTGGTCAATATGTGACAAATTGCCTAATTTTTCTGGGTAAGAAATGGAAATATAATCTGCAAATATTTTTACGCATCATACGGCATCCATACACGGAAATCCCCTGGTCGCTACACAGTCCCTTCGAGAAGGAAATCGTTCGATCTATTTGAGGACCGTCTGCCACCGGGCGGTTTTCTACGAGACCAGGTGGTGGAAGTTGATGCAACTGCTGGGAAGCACCGATGCGATCGGCCCCTAGCGAGCTCCCAAGTGGTGTCCTCTCTGCATGTGCCAAAATGGCTGAGTACGTAATAATGTTCGATCACACTGTGTTTTATCCTGTAATGTCCAGTAATGCTTAAGCGCTCGATGTTTGGTGATATAAAAACGAAGCTAAACGCCGGATATTAAACACGCACAAGGGAAAATGAATGGAGATAGCAGTTGTCGAATACGATATAGGGATTCAAACTAGTATTCCTATGTTCCCAAACGATTTTTTCCTTTTCTTGATTTTCAGAACATTTTGCTACGTTACAGTCTAGTCAACAAAAATGAAAGTACGGAGTGAAAATAAAAGGACGACAGTCTCAGACGCGTTGGCCAGTTACTTTGTCTGCCGGACCTAGTTGATTTTTGAGGTTCCGTTGTGAACGCAGTCGATTTCGGAGCTGTGTTCTGTTGCGGCAGCTGATGTACGTCCGGTTAGGCTGGAAGTAGCGGATTTGCACTTATATGTACTTCTTCAACATTATCATCCAATTCGCAACGAGCGACTTCGCGTTGGTCATTGATAATGGCTTTGCCGTGGTGTTTGATAAGATTTATTTGATTTTTGCGATGAGTGATCTTAACTGGCCCTTCCTATATGCGCTCTAATGCTCGGAGGTAGCCATAGAAGCGAAAATTTTTCAAAAACGACATAGGTCTCTGGCGATAGAACTGTACGCTCGGGACCTCTGGCTCCAGACGGTCGAGATTAATGCAGCCTAGCTACCAGTTGTTGGGTACAGGTAGCGTCGTAGCGACAAGATCTTGGAGCGCAAAAGAAATCCCCAGGAACTTGCAGGGCTTGTCCATAGACTAGGTCGGCGCTAGAGATTTGTAGGTCCGTCTTTATCGCTGAGTGGATACCTAGCAGTACCGTCAGCTGAGTGTGTCAACTGCACTGAAAGACGTCTTGAGTTGCCAGTGAAAAGCTCGACATATACCATTCTATGCATGATGTTAGGCGGTAGTGCGAGTGCGATAGGTGCCTAGCACTGAGCATCTTTAAGCAGGTGGTTGGTTCAAATGTGAAGTCTCTTGTTAATCACGATTGCAGTGTAACCTGTATGTACGAGTGGAACTTAGGGGGTAAGGCAAGCTAAGGCAGATGCATATCGTTGAATCTTGGCTTTCTGACTGATTAGCCAACTACGTGCTCCGATCTTAACGTCGCGCTGAATACCAAACCAGACATACCATCACAACGAAACTGGACTTTAACGCCGTGCGAGGATTTGCGTACATCTTCGACCCGTTAAACTATACTGGATAGTGTCCCCGGGCCCCTGAATAGTTACCCCTGTTAGGTTGGTCAATGGTTAGAGGTCAAACAAACTCAGTCTGCTGATGCTCTAGCTTATGAGCTTGAAATAGAATGGTGTCCACTTCCGTAAAACCTACTCAATGCCATCCCAGGGCCTTGCGACTGGCTTTTGAGCCAAAAACTTTGTTTGAGGACCCTAATCGTTCTCCTCTCTAGGTCTGGGCGCCCTGACATTATCTCAACCTACGTACAACCGTGACTATTTCCTCAAACGTCAACCACTTCCTGCATCTACCTTCGCACAGGTTATCAAGGCCGTCTTATCTGCTGCATACAGCAGAGCGGATAAACGAAAACATGCTATTACCCGCGCCACTCTCAGTTTTTTCACCCGTTTTTCTTACTCCCCTCTTGGCCCCCATTACTAACATACCTTTTATGATTCCCAGTTTAATTGACAGCAGCTGCAATATCAGTGGAGTCATACCATCTGCAGCTACCTTATTTCGCCATCAACTGGAAGCCTGTCGTCAACATCCCCTCTTAAAGCCACGTTGTCCCGTTTCGTTAGCAGCGTTCACCGTTCACACTCTAAGACAAATAGGTCATCAGGCTGCACTCGCACGCACGTTGGACACACTGGGTATTGACGTGCGTTGCATATCCGAAACTAGGATCACTGACCTCGGGGTTGTTGAACTGACTGCACCCTGCTTGTCCTTTCGCTATTGGTCCTACGTATCCTATGACGCTGACGCGGCAATCACTGGTCAAGTTGGGGTGGACGTCGTTCTTTGCTCCAAGGTTGAGTCATCTTTGGTTGGTTGCATTCCGGTGTGCAGCCCGTTTGACTGCATCAAATAAGGTTGATTCACGAACTAATACTAGACGCTGTTTGTTTGCGGTTCGCACTTATCTACCCACTGACTGCAGTTCTGCTGCTACAAAGGACACTTTCTGCCACGAAGTAACCACGCTGGCTCGCATCCTCATCATTATACACCTTAACTGTAAGTGGAAAACACCTCAGCTTTTGTGCCAAAATACCAAAGAAAATAAGATAAGCATGAAACTGCAGCACGCCGGCTGAGTCACCAGTAGCGGATGGACATCGTTCTGGAGAGCTAACAGCCGGCTATTGTGCCGCAAAAAGGTTATATTATGCGTAGTAAATGAAATCATTGTTGGAAGGGAGGAACAATGAAACTCACAACACAAACCTCATTGAGGTCGGCTCCTAGTCATGTCAGCAAGTGTATGCAGCCCAACGTGTTCGCCGTCCTTCGGTCTCCAACCAGGGAGTCGACAGGCTCCATCCGAGACCAACTTCGTACTAAGAACCATCCTCTTCTTCCATCCGCACCTCCAGCGCGCAAATAACCCTCGTGGCGGAAGTTGGTGAGCTGGCATGCGCAACACGTGGCCCAACCATCCTAGCCTAGTGTTTGAAATAACGGTGCTGAGCGGTTCGCTTCTTCGTCCTGCGCCATGAACAAGGCGTCGAACACGCTCACTGTTCACATGGTGTTCCCACCAGATATGAGCCAAAATGTGAAGGCACCGGTGGTCGAACGTAACTAGCCTTTTTATGTCGGCTGATCTAATGGGCCAGGTTTCACAACCGTACTGTAGGATTGAACCTACCGCTGCATTATACACTCTACCTTTCAGGGAAAGAGTGATGTCGCGCCGGCGCCATAGATGGCGAAGGTTAGCAAAAGCGCTTCATGCTTTTGCTATACGGTTTGCGCTTTGCAATGTCACCAGTTCAGATATCGTTGTTCTTGTTGTTTTTGTTGTAGGGAATATGAATGCGCAAGTAGGTCATCTGGGCTCTTGGTAATCTGAACTTGGTGGTAAATATGGACTTAACTCCGACTGGAAGGACAACGGCGAGCGTCTGTTATAACTGTGGACGGAGCACCGGCTGTTTCTTAGTAGCATTGCTTTTAGACATTGGTGGCAGAAGTGCCACTTGGTGTCCCCCTATAGCTGGCCAACGGTATACCTAAGTAGATCACGTCAACATAAGTTACGGGGGGCGTGGTTCCATCCTGGATTGTCTCTCTTTCTAGAGCACTTCGTAGACTTCGAGCATGTCGTTTTTTCCTACATTTCACCTGGGAGAGTTCCAGGCACCATCGATTTACGACTGAGAAGTGATCTCAGTCCTTGGTCGCGCAACTCTATCAGGATGCTCTGCGTACCGAATTTTCTCTCTCGTCTTAATGACACGGATCTTCACTGGGATATTATCTCGGCCGCCATGCACGATGCTGGATCCTCTGCTTGTGACACTATAGATCCTCACCGCACCAGTCACTGGATATCAGAAAGGTCGGTAAACCTGTTGGAATCCAGCAGAAAAATCCCGGATAGCTCCGAGCACAATGTGACCAAACGGACTATTAGGCGTGAATTAAAGCGGAGCTTGCACGCTGACAAGGAAACATGGTGGACCAGTTGGGCTCAAGTAACGGAGGAAACGCGATCAGTAGGCAGTCATCGCAAGCCCTTCCAACTGATCCGGACCACTTGTCCCAGGAAACTGGGCATCCGTGCGACAATCATAGACAGTGCGAGTGCCCTGATTCACAATAAGGATCGCGATGTGTCTCGTTGAGCGGAGCGCTTTTGAGAGCATTTCAACTGACTCCCTGCTTCCGGACGCCTTCCTACTAAGATGAAGCACGCTAAGCCATGCACGATTTGTTTAAAGCCTCTGTCAGAGGCTGAGGTCCGAAGTGCGATCATAGCCCTTAATCGTTATTGTGCTGCTGGCCCGAATTCACTCTCACCCACACTATTTAAGGCTGATGATGAGGTCGATATCTTGGAGTACATTTAAAACCGATCTATAAGCCGTTCTTTCAGTAGGCTTGGTAGACGACCGGTTAATATATATTTGTTATACTGCAGTATAGCAAATATATTAACCGGTCATCTACCAAGCCTTCTGAAATGGTGGTGGGGTCCCCTGCAAATCACTGGTCTCACTGTTTGTACATGTCTGGAAGGAAGATATCATCTCACTAATTGAAGTGGATCGATTCTTGTCAAGTCGAGTGACAATATACAAGTAGAGCGGTCGTGTCGTATGTGCTAATTACAGGAGTATTAGCATATCGCCGGTGGTGACAAAATCACTGGCCTCAGTTCTCTTTCGTCACCTCACTGTGAACGCGAATTCCAGATTGGGGAGCAGCATGCAGACTTCCTCCCTAAACATAGCCGTATTGACCGCATATTCGCTCTGCGACAGGTTAAAGCGGCACCACACGTACCGCAGACCCATAATAGCTATTTTCCTAGACTTATACGGTGCATTTGATTCAGTAGATCGATCCGTTATGTTCGAGATACTTGTGCGCAAAGTGGTTCCCGTGAAATATGTGAACATTTCACGTGCCCTGTACTCGAACACCGCAGGACGCATCAGGGTCTACGGTGATTTGTCAGATGCCTTTCTGTCAACAAGTGGCATTCTTCAATGTTGTCCAGTTTCCCCATTTTTGTCCAATTTCGTCGTGGACTGCATCATAGAGTGTCCCCTTGCGGGATCTCACGATGTTGGCGTTGACGTGCTGCCCAGTGGAAAACTAATTGATCTTGATTGTGCTGATGATATTGTCTTTTTGTTCAAAGATGTTGGTGTGACCCAGTTAACACTGAATAACCTCTCTAGAGTGGTCCCATTATTTGGCCTGCGCTTCGCACCTTCAAACTGCAGTCATGTTACTGTACTACCAGCCACCTGATGATACCTTGACCCTTAACAACAAAGAACTCAATTAGCTGATCAGTTCGCTTATCTTGACAACGGCATCAACAACGATGGGCGCATACCAACAAGTCAGTTCACGCATTGCAGAAGCTAGGACTACCTGGAGTCTGTGGCGTCGAAATGGGTTTCCACCGGTCTGAACGGCCGTCCATTCTGCATGCGAGTGAGATTTAGCCCCTTCGGTCTGAGGATCTGATACGCCTTCGTCTTTGATCATCGTTGTCTGCGAAGCAATGCTGATGTCGGATAGCACCTGCTTGTCAGTGACGATGATGTACTAGGTGGTAATTATCGGGCTATTTCCTTAGAATAGGTGTGCCCCAACTGTTCGAAAGGAGGTCCACATTTTGTGAGGTAAAAATATTTGGAGCCACATTCAGGCTGACATTGAAGTAATGACCCAAAATGGCATATGTTACAAATTCTTATTGCATTTTTCATGTGAAAGGTGTACCAGAGTTTGCGTTCGTTATTTCAGGACGGGACGTGCCGGACTTTGGGCAACAGATAACAGTGAAAAAGTTCATTGGCTTGGACACATGCTCTGTATGCCCTGTCACCGCTTACTGTATATGGCGTTGTTTTGTTCACCAGATCTTAAGTGGCGTAAGGCTCGAGTTGGACTGACTACAAAACTGGGTGCCCTTGGTCCGTCTCACCGTCCAAGCTGGAGTCCGCGTAACGCGTCTTGTGCTTGGTTCGAGACGTTGCAGGACATGCTCACAGTTGACACCAGCGACGCGTCTGTTGTCGTCTCGTACTCGGATTGCCTATTCAAAGTATGTTCGCTGCCGAGTTATCTGTGGGGTAATGAATGATTATGACACCTGGCAGTGAAGGTCGCAAAGTAGTTGTCTCGCTGATGCCGCCTTATCTTTGCACGATAGCCAGCTGTTCGTGGCTGTATGTTTTTGTTAGGGTGTAGCCGCCTTGACCCTGAATGTTTGCATAGGGGGTTAAATTTTTGCGGCAGGCCCCCTCTTCTCTCTTATTATCCTTCATTCCTAAGCTTATCATAATTGTACGGCAACGAGGTATCAGTTTAAACGTCTGATATACTGCTGTTGTTGATGATGATACCGCTCTGAAACGAGCCTAACGGTGATCCTTCTACCTGGGTAAGTGATATTGTAAGTGTGTCAAAACCTGCGACGAACAAATACTGTATCGACCGAACGGACTTTTCCAGTGGTCACAAAGATATTACCATCGGATAATAACAGATGGTGTGGTGCGATTTTCTAACTGGGATGCAGCTCGTCGGATTGGTGATCATTATCGATTTGTTGCGCGGGGGCCATGGCCAACAGATCGATTTCCAACGCAGCCAAGTGTATTGTGGAGACACGAGAAAAGGACATCAGCAATAACGTTATTCTGCTCTGACATGTGTCAGCAGAAAACTGGACAAAAGATCCAGCTGACGGACCTCTCGTGAGCGTCGAGGTGATTGATTTCTAACGTACAAATGAGCGGCTTATGTTTGGTTGGGATAATGAAGGAGTTACTTTCTAAACACTATCATGGGAGCAGGTAGAAATTCGAATATGTACAGCTCCACCTACATCAGATCAAAAAGGCTGGAAAGCCTACCTATGACCTGGCAACACAGCGATCATTTTCCAACTTCTCACATGACATCGTAACAAGAAACGTATGACTCACGCTAACTCGGGACTTACAAATGTGCCATGTCTGGGGGTAATTTTTATTAGAACCTAACAGGAGAAATGCACTTCTAAAAATGTTTGGAACTGCTGTAGGTTGCTTCCACGATATGCCCCTGCAAACTGTTCTAGACATTGACCACATCACGGGAAATGGAACTTGCTTCAAATCTGGACCCACAAGCTTGCACTTGTGTCCGCATGTGCTGCGGTTTGTTCGTAAACGGAGCAGTGGCTTCAGCATGCGGAAGTCACTCAGATGTGGAATTTAATAGGTGATTATGTGGCCGACTCGCGCACGACAATTAGCCAGGGTGTACAGTCCCAGCTTCTCACACGTCTTCGCCCGTAAACTGGGGATGAGCCTGGTAGCGACGTGTCGTACCCGTTCGATTCTCTGCGCTTCACGTCGAGCGGTCGAACAATGTGTTAGCGAGTCGTACTCTAGTATTGGTCTTATTATAGAAGAGAAGAAGCGAATGGCAACCTCTTCAGACCAGGTACAGAAGCTGCGTTCGAGCGCCCATAGTATGCGCAGTCTGTTTCGGTGTAGCTTGTTCGTGTTGTCCACGGACTTCAAATCTCAACGTGAAAGCTCGCCTAGGTCCTTCACAGGTGTGGGATGTGTAGCGCCCAAAAACATAACTTATCTTTCATGTACAATTTACTTGTTGACCGATTGTACATTATTCCTTCTTGTTTTAATCGTCCTTACAACCGGCTCGACACTCAACAGCCTTGTAAGTTCCCGCGCTTACGTGTTCGCTCTCTCCTCGCTTCATCCGTCCGTTTCTTATCGTAGCCCATCGAATACAGTCCGCTGTGTCCGACTCCCATTACCTTCTGATATCCGCGCTTACTTTCGCGCACCGTCTCGGACTAGTATTAACTAGTCCTACAAATTGGTGACCCCTATTCGCACGCGCGAATTCAACTTTTATCTCGTTTGTATTTTTTACTGAGTTCGTTCCTTTTTCTCAATTATATACCTGTATTCATTTGTTTCTTGCAGAATTTTAGTACTTTTATTGTGTTTTTGTTCTTCCTTCATCTTTTCGACTCACATTTCGATAGTGGCATCTGAGTCGTTTCACAGCGTAACCGTGCTTACTTTAGCTGTTCCAAGTTTCATGGAACACAGCCCAGAGGTTTGGTTTAAGATTTTCGAGATCGAACTGGAAAGTAAGGGCATGACGGCGGACCGTCCGAGGTACAATCAGCTCGTCCCACGCCTTCCTTCATCGGTTGTGACGCTGATTGAGGACATTCTATTCTGCCCATCGAATGAGGCAAAGTATGAAACAATGCAGCAAGCGATTTTAAAAGAGTTACGGCCCAGCGCACGAACTCGATTTGAACAGGTCAGTGATCTCAAGCTAGGAGATCGCAAGTCGTCGGTGTTGCTCCGCGAACTTCAGCGCATTGCTGGTGTTGTAACGCTGGGGCCCGCTCTTGACTGGGTGATTCACACCTGCTGCGAAATCTGTGCCCTTACGCGTGCTCTGATTGACGCTTTGGCAAACCCGACCGGAAAGAAGACAGAAGAATACTCAGCAGACCAGAGTTCTATTAAGGTAGAGAACGCTCATATTTATATGTCGGTGTCACCAGGCGGATTTGGCTCTAAGCCCACGCTTCACACCTACTTGTCCGCTCCATCCGTCAAGTTCACTGTGTTGCTCGGGCACTCCAGTCTTCGTCCGCCTATCCTGCGCCTGGCAACGCACGTGCTGTCTGACTTGCGATATCATCAGCATCCGGTCAGGCCTCAGCGACACGCCTGCTGTCGGATCATTAGCACCTTTCGGCTGGGCCCTGGTTACACGCTCGCAGGGTCTTTCCGAAGCACGGTTGGTGACAAACGCGCGAACATCGGCACTCCGCTTTCTCGCCCAGCTGTCAGCTGGTCCCTTATTTTTGAGCGAAGAAGGGATAAAGGAGCTGTGGTTTGCACGTCTCCCAGAGCCATTGCCGGTAATGCTGTCCATATTTATAGATACAGCCCTGAGAGAATTAGCTACCAAGGCAGACGCTGCGTTCGAACGTTTTCCGCAGCAGACGACCAGTAGCTCCGGTGACGTACTCTCTTCGATGAAAACCGAATCTCATGTTTGTTCCCAGTTGCTAGACCGACCTGACTCTAAAGACGAGGAAGTTGCGCTACTTGGCAGCAGGATAGCAGCAAAGAAGGCTTCAAAGCAGCGTGTGCCACGGTCAAATGCTGACCACGTTTTGGCTACCGTTCATTGCGGCTCGTCTGTGCCTGCACCGAGTACATCACGTTCGGCACGAAAGCGCAACATTTTCCCTACAAGTTCTCAGTCAGATAATGTCAAACACGTCGAAGAAGTATGTTGGTATCACCGCCAATACGGTGGAAGAGCTAGACGTTGTCGGGCTCCCTGCATTAGGCACGACCCAGCTGCTTCAGGGAAAACGAATAGCCCGCATACTAGCACTACAAACGTATCATTCAATAACCAAACAAATCGCCTGTTTTACGTTAAGGATCGACCTTCTTCCATCACATTCCTCATCGACACGGGAGCGGAAGTCAGCGTCATCCCAGCGACCGCTAACGACAAGCACTCAGAGCCTACGTACAATTTGCGTGCGGCCAACGGTTCTCCGATAGCTTCATTCGGTCAGCGCGTGATGAACCTAGACCTCAATCTTCGCCGAGATTTTCAGTGGGTCTTCATGGTTGCGTCTGTACCCTTCGCAATTATCGGTATCGACTACCTCCGACATTTTGGGTTGCTTGTTGATGCTGGTCGCCACGGACTTTTAGACGACCGTACTAAACTAGGGGTTGAAGGCGTTCTTACAGACGCCCCGCTTATCAGTCCCGTTTTTCGAATCGCCGATATACCATCAGGTTATGCGAACGTACTGTCTGAGAACTCGCGACTGGTACGACCAGCTGCAGAGCTTCCGCCAGTCACGACAGATGTCGCTCACCACATAGTCACGCGTGGTCAGCCAGTTAACGCACGACCAAGACGGCTTGCTCCAGACAAACTACGGGCAGCACGAGCCGAATTTGACCACATGCTTCAACTTGGTATCGTCAGACCGTCCAACAGTCCATGGGCGTCACCTCTGCACATGATCCCGAAAAAGGTCATGGGGGACTGGCGTCCTTGCGGTGACTATCGAACCTTGAATACAGTTACCACGCCCGATCGCTATCCGATGTCACAAATAGTGAATCAGATCATTCATTTGTTCTTTTTGGCGGTTTCTGTGCGTTTTTCTTTTTTCTCGTCTCTACATGCCCCAAACCCTCCCCTTCGATCGAGTGGCCCACACGAGGAATGTTTTCGAGGACCCTGACGCGAACGTTGGTCTCTTCTCCGCGCGACGAGTGCCGCTTCTCCACGGAACGGTTGTCGCGTCTCCGCGGGACGAGCGTCGCTTCTCCGTGGGACCATGGTCGTTTCTTCATGGGACGAGGGTCGTTTTGGCTCGGAGCGGGGTGCGGCGGGGGGAGAGACCACTCCCAAGCGCACCGTTTGGCAGCAGCTGAAGTTGAGGTCCTGCCGGCTATTTTCTGGACTAGCCACTTTTTTGTAGTCCGACAAGCCCGCTCCAACTGCTCACCGAAATGCACCCTGCTCTGCAATCAATAAATAACAAATCACAAACGGCACAGCGGACTCCGACTTCCGGCGAACCCCCATTTACACGAACGCTCCCTCATTTTTACTTGGCACGATTTTGCCTTACAAACCTTGATTCAACCGACTTTTTCGAAATCAAAGGCTTTCTATGTTCAGCCTTCTAAAGGGGAGCTCTGTAGCACCCAAAAAGATAACTCTTATATTTCATGTACAATTTAATTGTTGACCGATGGTACATTATTCCTTCTTGTTTTAATCGTCCTTACAACCGGCTCGACACTCAACCGCCCTGTAAGTTCCCGCGCTTACGTGTTCGCTCTCTTCTCGCTTCATCCGTCCGTTTCTTATCGTAGCCCATCGAATACAGTCCGCTGTGTCCGACTCCCATTGCCTTCTGATATCCGCGCTTAATTTCGCGCACCGTCTCGGACTAGTATTAACTAGTCTTACAGATGTAACATTTGACCGTCAACATTGTAGGTTCGGCTGTCACCACCCTTCCCCAGACTCATAAATGCCAACTTGGATGGGTTGACCGGGAGGCGGAATTCTGCAGACCTCAGGGAAAGGCGGTTGTGCTCTTATTGAAGTAGACTGCAGTCGTCGGCACACAGGACACACGGCGATCGAAGGAGCTAAAGTCAGTCATTGGTGTAAATCAGGTATTATGTATGCCACAACACCGTGTCTTGGAGTATGCCACTCGTCGATGGGTACCAGTCGGTTAGATGACTATCGACTTGTACCCTCCACTTCCATCCAACGAGATCCTTGCGGATCCGTTGGTGCAGTGAGCCGTTAACCGCACACACTTAGCTTTTGAATGAGAACCTCACGGTTCACTGTGTTGAACACTTAGCTGAAATCGATGTTGATCACGTCAGCAGGCTTTCCCTGATTCACTGATCCAAGGACATTTCAACAATGTTGAACAGTAGATTTTAGACATACGCAAGTCTTTCAGATATAGTCGGACCGATAGGACAATTACGGCGCGCCTCATCAGTTCCAGCACCATTGTGGCAGTTACAATATCCACAAGTTTAGGATCATGCATGATGGGTTCTTTACTCATAAACCAATAATCGGCACCGGAATTGTCCCAGTACCTCTGTCCCTTCATCATTGCATCATCTTGCATCCGTTGTGATGTTGCACGTTAAAATATACTGCTTGAGGATTTGTTATATTTTCATTCGTATTTCTCGAATGTATGCCGTCGTAATGTTTTGTGCATTCTGTAATGCACCTGAAAACACTTTCAGTATTTTACGACATTGGGTTTTACCGTTGTTTTAACCTTTAAAACGCAGGGCACTTCCGTTGTCACAAACTGTTTTGCCGTCACAATACACGTTGGGTTCAGTTGCCTTCAACTTCTATACTGTCTCATATTTGGCACGTCTGTTACGTGTCATTGATTAACGACTAGTATCCCAGGCGTCAACCAACAATTCTTTCAATATATTGAATTTCATTCCGCCGGAATTTTCATCCTCGATCCTTATATGTTTGCCTGTCGTCCGTTATGATTGTGTACTTGTAATTCTGAAACTTACCCACACGACTCCCCCTAATGATGAAAGCCTTGGTAAGCTTCGTGTTGATTTGCATAGCTCCAGTCGCACCTATAGGTTACATAGTGTAAACTCGATGATCATGGATAGGGTGTATAACAGGCCCTAGTGTGGCAGTTGAACTGTTCGCTGAGCTTGGCAATTTTGTTGCAAACGTTTCGTCACCAATTGAGGTGACATCATCAGTGGGTAGTTGAGTGGCGTGCAATAACGTAGAGAAGCCTCGGTGAGAATGCGCTGAGCGTGGTGTGCGTGCGTTTTTATACCGTCGTGATTGGCCTTGGAGCCGAGCAATCCTATTGGTTGGGACTTCGATCCGCGTTCCGCTTGCTTAATGAGCAGATGACCTTTGACCTCGCCTCCTTTATCTGTTTGCTCTTGCGAGCTAGTCTGCCGTCAGTTCTGGTTGTCTACTCACACGTTCCACCGGGTTCAATCGATCGAGTTGGCGGTCGTTCATCAGTAGTGTGGCGTATACTGCATCCAGTTCGATGTGTCGATTGATTGCATGCGTTGTAGAGTACCAGTACGCCCTAGTGTGGCCAATGTTCCTGCATGGATCAGAACCATAAATCTGCACCTCTGCTTGATCATATGTGTCTGCGAATTACGCTTGGGACTCAATCTGACCTCCGAAGAAATATCCTCTCGTCCAGCAGTATGTTTGGTAGACAAATTTTTCGCTTAGTCTGCTAATTGGTGTGGACGCTCCCTCTCCAATCGAGGTGTGACACCATCACGCATCGCCTTGTTTCGGTACACACTGCCCACTGACGAGACAGTTAAAACAAAATGGCCAAGCTCAGCGAAGTATTCCAACACGAAATGAACAATCTCAGTTATCAACGTTTGCTTCCAAATCAGGTCGGTCAGTTCGTGTTCAGCAACCAGCCTTCTGTTTGTTTGTTGTACTCGAACCACCTACGCCAAGTTACCTCGCATGCCTATTAGCCGGCTACTCCGTGCGTGCCGATTAATCGCTGAATGAGCTTCCTAATTGCCCTCTTGCTCTCTCACCATGGAATCTTATGGAAAGACTGAGTCAGCTAGACGTGTCCTCTTTCTAGATGCGGACCTCGGGATCAACCACATCAGGGATTACGTAACGTGCCGGATATGCTTTAGCTTCTTGACCGCCGGTGCTCTCACATTTTCTTATTTCTTACTTTCGAGTACTTCCTATTACAAGTTCTTTTAATTTTATATGGCAATCTTCGGTTATAACTATCTATTTTCATTGGCCATGTGCATTTAAACAACCTGATCCACCACACTTGGACGAACGAATTGTGGTTAATCAGCTGACTTCGTTAAACATGCCTGCGCTCTGAAAGCTCATTTACCGTGGCTCCGGATTCCACGGCCAGCATCGTCACGGCAATAATAAATAAATAAGGGATTTATTCTCGACTAAGCTGGACACGCGTGCACAGGCATGATCACGTTAAGAGTACAAAATATGGTCAGTGAATGTCAATGGAACAATAGGGTTTTCACATATGTAGATATATGAATGTATGTAATGCACAACTGATTCAGGCAGGTTATCCGTACACTCAACGCTGAATCCACGACACACTTCTATCCGCCATTTAATTCGATTGAACTGACTGCTTTTGCTGAACATGTTCACGTTATCTTTACAATCTAACCCTTCGGCATAAAGGAGGCCCAAACAGAACGCCATTAATTATCGGTCTGTCTACCACACCCCTATAATTGCTAGCTTGTTCAAAGGATTATTTACAAGCAGAAGTCGCGTTGTCGGGATACTCTTGTTTCCGATGCGACCGAAAATCAAAAGCTCACGGTGGTGTCCTGTTGTACCTTAAATCGTGACTAGCTGGCAAACTTACCATCACCTATCGGAGCGAGGATAGTTTATGCGAGCAATTGTGGTGCACAATCCACCTCAAACGCGCAGAACTAATAGTGGGTATTATCTACCGTAGTCCATTAAACCCTTGTTGCGACTGGTTACCACATGTACAGAAGCACATGAGCCGCCCTCAGTTCTTACTGATGGGGGATCTAAATTTACCTAAGATATTTTGGCTAGACGTTCGACTACTTCCCCGTCATAGCAACATTGAGGCTCAATTCGCTAAAATGACTATTGAAATCGGGGCAACGCAACATGTCATCCAACCGACGAGCGTAACTCCGCACTCGGCATCTTGTCTGGACCTAATGTTTACGAGCTGCGAGCAGTAGATGAACGAGATCAGAGTCCTCGAACCTCTGGCGAACAGTGACCACTGCTCCATCGTGGCAAACATAGTATTGTCGTTACCGTATTACAACCAACGGAATCGGACATGCAACTATTGTAAGACGGACTTCAGCAGGCTCCTTCAAGCCGCAAGTCAGAGTGATTGGACACTACCACAGGATGCGTCGCTTGTGGCCTGTTGGTCATTAATGAAGGGGAAGCTTAACTCGCTGTGTACTCGGTTCGTTCCCCTGAAGTATTCAAAAATCGGACTTGTCAAACCGTATTATAGACAGTTAGCACGACGGCGTCGCAAACGTTGGGATAGATACATCAGCTCGGGTTGTGATGAAGGTTACACGGTGTACAAGAAACAGCGTAACTTACGTAACGCCGCAAAGATAAAGAAACGCCGGCAGTTCGAAGAGGAGGTAGCATCCTCGGCCACAACTGCACCCAAAAGAATATTTGCCTACTTAAAACGTCCACTGAAATCTGGGGGCGACCTACCGGTCTTAGAGAGATTCGACGGACAGACGCTCATTTCAAGCGCGGAACGTGCGGACGCCTTGGCTACGCACTTCTTCACCGTATTTTCCAGTAAACTGGCGGCTGTTTCAGTATCGGCACAGGTTGCGCCAGTCTTGCTCCACAGCCTACAATGGGATGCAGTCGAAGGTTATCAGCTACTCGTCAACCTCGATGGTGCAAACCCCCCACCTCCTCGGACCAGACGGACTTCACCCACTAATACTCAAGTCCCTATCGATTATCATCTCACCAGCCGTGACAAACCAACTCAAAAATAACTCTCCGAAGGATCTGTCCCCAACGACTGAAAATGCTCGATAGTGAGACCGCTTCTCAAGGGTGATGATCCGAGTAAAATAGAGAATTTTGACCGATCTGTTTGACTTCGATATTATCCAAAATTATCGATAAGGTTATGAAAAAGTGTCTGCTGTCGTTCTTCGAATCGATGGAAGTATTGACGCCAGCGCAACACGGCTTCACGAAATGGCGATCCTGCATCACCAACTTGATGCACGCAAATCACCAGTGGGTACGAGCTCTCAATGAACGGAAGGATGTTGACGTGGTGTACATCCACTTGAGTAAGGCGTTTGACAGAGTGAACCACGAGATACTCCTTCGTAAACTGAGGACATACGGAATCGGTTGCACGTTACTTCAGTGATTACACGAGTTTATTGTGGGACGGAAGTTTAGAGTACAGGTCAATGACCACCTGACAGACTGGTTCCCATCGACCAGTGACGCACCTCAAGGAACTGTACTTGGGCCAGAATTATTTCTTATTCATATCAACGATCTTCCGCAGCAGCTTTAGTTACCATGTGTCCTGTTTGGATTATCTGAAAATCTGGAGGATCATTGAGAACGAGGACGACTACGCTCGCTTCCAGCATGACTTAGAGCGACTGTCAACGTGATCCACTGAAATGCAACTCCCTCTTAACGCAAGCAAGTCGGAGTTCATCAGTATCCCCAGACGTGCAGCCACTCGATCATACACCTTGAACGGTCACGTACTCCACCCCAACACATGTGTCAGAGACTTAGGAGTTCTCTCACGACATGATTTAAGATCACTAGAAAATACAGAGAAATTGTATCGTGCAGGACTTCGTATGCTCTTGGCATTAAGATGCAGTTTCTCCACATGGTCCGATGAAACCGCCCCTCGTCCATTCACCTCGCTCATTAGACCAATCCTTGAGTACGGTGCCCCAGCTTACCATCCGATAACCCAGTGGGAAACTGAAAAGCGGGAGCGAATTCAGTATGTCGCAACTAGTCTACGAAAGTTTCCGCATGAAAAATCGTTGTGAAAGGTTCGGACTCTACACACTACCTACTGCCGAGTAAGAATTGACCTTATTATGACCCATCGAGTACTACACTTGAATCACTTTCCCATACTGCAGCGAATATTTCACCTGCCAGAACCCTGTAACATCCGAGGACACCGTTACAAACTCAGGATCCCCTGCATGAAGAAAGTATCAAATCAGCTTTGTATCGAACAAAGAAACATAAACTTATGAAACACACTACCGAAAGGATTAGTATAGGCCGATCCTGTGAAGTGTTTTAAAACACGTATCGACGATTATTTCGGAAAACTGTGCTTTTGTGAACCGATGCACATACATTGCCAAAAGAAGACATAGTATACCCAGAAATAATGACACCAATGCGAATTCCTAACCAAAAGGGATAAAGGATTAACTGACCAAATACAACCGCTGACGATTCACAACTAAATGTTTTTGATGTTTCATAATTCGATAGAGATATACAGAAACCTTTCTACTTACTCTTAATTACAGTCTCAGAATCATGAGCTTTATCTGTAGTCTTGGAATGCTTAACATATCCCAGCATGGGTTCCTCGATAGAGGTTCCTGTACATGTCAGTTGCACAAAATTCAATGACTTCAGTTATGCAGTCGTGATGTTCCTGCATATGCAAAAGACATTCGAGCGGGTGCATCACAAGCTGCTGATCATCTTAATGGAGTCATTTGTGATCAGTGATTTACTAGTGGGTTGATTGACATCATATCTAGATGAGCGTTACCAGATAGTCACTGAGTAACCATAACTCTTCCCTACGTCCAATTACTTGTGGTCTCGTCCAAGTGTACGTACTTGGTCCTTCCCTTTTTTACTCTATATCAACGATATCACATGTTCATCAAAAATGGTGAGCTATTTTTGTTCGTGAATGACTTTGAGTTTGTTCATAAATTTCGACGAGAAGAACTCCAAAGTACAATGTCAGTCTTTCAAGGAAA
Source organism: Dicrocoelium dendriticum (assembly GCA_944474145.2). Taxonomy (NCBI): domain Eukaryota; kingdom Metazoa; phylum Platyhelminthes; class Trematoda; order Plagiorchiida; family Dicrocoeliidae; genus Dicrocoelium; species Dicrocoelium dendriticum. The sequence continues at coordinate 55,513,763 of OX104065.1, forward strand.
ATCGATTCACTAGAGAAATGGTCCGACACATGAATGATAAACTTCTGAGCCAGTAACCACTACGCTCGCTTGACCCATGTGCGCCGATATCAAAGTCTCAGAAGTCTCAGAACATCAACAAACTCAATGGGTCAGGCAACTACGCCACGCTAAATGACACCAATCAAGTAGATGTTAACCCAAAAGAGCTCCAGGCGAAGTGTGTCTGCGGATTGGGGGGAATGTAATCGATTACTGTATATTGCAAAATATAAGCCTATTCGGCCGGCCCAAAAAATTCTACCCGTAAGTGCTTTTCTGCATGCATTTTCCCATGTTATTAAGTATAATATTTCATTCTGTACATTCCCGTATGTTTGTGTAACTGTCCTCCGTCGCGAATGTTAGATGTGCAATATACCGAGAATTTTTGCCACAAAATTAACTTGTGTAGTTATAGGCGCAATGCTGTGTGGGCACCGTACGAGAAAACGAGGCACTTCAAATCCCCGTCTGGAATGACGTTCGTCACTAGCGCGTGGTGCTGAGATAGGGGCAGATGTGTGCAGTGAATTCCTGGGTGGATTTTGCACCCGACATTTTCAATTGACTCACAATCTTTTTATAAGCCAGCCTCCCACTACAGCAATGAAACGTTGTGCAAAAATCATCGGTTTATATTCGGTAATATATAGTTGTCAAATTAAGGTTAGTCTCCCCTCATTGTCCCAAAGGGTACCATCCAAAGTTTACTAAGTTATCCCAACAAAACGTGCGAAAGTGGAATAGCTTCCAAGACGACCGTTGTTTGTTTTTTTCACCGTGTTCGACCATCCCACTCGTCAAGAACATGCTGTAGCAGTCTGGAGATTCCCCGGTTTGCCTGTGTAAAATTCTAACTAAAATTATTTTATTGTACACCTAAGCAACTGGTGTGGTTTGTTGAACTAATCGCTGAATTCGAATGATTGACTTGCTCATCGCCATTTTTGCTTGGCGCTCGTTTCGGTTGCAACTAGCGACTGCCTTGTGTGCTGTGCATTCTCCGTTCCCCTAGCTAGAGCGTCCACGGTGTCGTTCCTTTATAGCTGGATAACAGGGAATCTTTTGTTGTAGCAATACAAGTTTCCCTGCAACTCGATCTGTCTTCACGAATCGCTCTCTGGGCTCCCGGTACAGGCGACCCTCTAAATTGGTGACCCCAACTCCGGAACAATCTCAGCGCCGGATATTTTAAAATTTTCTCCGGTGAGCTCGTTCCATTTATTTTTCATATGTTGAGGTTTGTTTTTGCATACGGTAGCCTATTTTGCGTCATTTTTAAGCCATGGAATCTGTAGACCATAAGATAGAGTCTCTGCTATGCGTTGTATCTCTCTCTACCACCTTTTTCGGACATGGATCCCCTTTTGTGGTCCGCTCATCTTGAGGCTGAGTCTTACAACCACAGAATCACTTCCAACAGTGCGAATTATAGCAAGCTCCTGTCCTATCTCCCCAAGGAGATATCAATGCAGGTTCGTGACGACATCATTTCTCAGACCGAAAACCGCTATGAGGCTCTCAAGGAGGCCACGATTAAGCTTGTTATGCCCTCTGAGAAAGTTCGCCTGCAGCAGCTTTTCAGGGATCTGCAGCTGGGCGACAAACTGCCCTCAACCCTGCTACGAGAGATGCAGCAACTTCTTGGTTCCTCAACCATGGACGAGACATTACTTCGCAAACCATGGCTACAGCGATTGCCGGAAAACACGCAAGCGATTCTCGCTCACTCAACTAGCAGATTTAGCAGATCGAGTTATTGAGCGATCACAGCCACAAGCCGACGCCAGCAAGATCAATGCCGTCGCGTCCCAAGGCACTTCTATCACTGGCTTACAGTCAACTATAGAAGCCCTGCAAACACAAGTTGCGACACTTAGTCGCCAGGTCCTACAGATTACTACGAACGGTCGTCATCATAGCCGCTCAAAATCGCCTTTCAAACGTTCTAAGTCTAGAAACAGGCAGGCTAGCTGTTGGTACCATCAGCGTTTTGGTAACGTAGCTCATAAATGTGTAAAGCCTTGCAACTTCGCCGAGAAGCAGGGAAACTTCTCGACCGGTCCGTAACGGCGACGGACGCGACCGGCCAACACCAAAGTCGCCTCATCCGCGTTAGGGATTTAACTTCCGGCACCGAGTTTCTAGTCGACACAGGAGCCGAAGTTAGCGTTATACCCCGTAGCCCAGATGAAGTCATCTCGCCATCGCCGACCAAGCTGCGTGCCGCCAATGGCACACCAATCGCAACTTTCGGCGAAAAGCTGCTAACGCTCAAATTAGGCCTCCGGCGAACCTTTCGCTGGCCTTTCATAATCGCTGCCGTGCCTTTGGCCATCATAGGCATAGACTTTCTTCAACGCTTTGACCTCATCGTCGACGCTAAAAGGAAGAAGCTTATCGATTCCAGGACACAGCTCAGTGTTATCGGGACTAGCGCCAGCGTGGCTGCTATCACTCCCATTCGTGTCCTACCTCATGCTTCACAACCTTTTCTAGAACTTTTCAATAAGCATCCTAAACTCGTTCGCGTCCTGAACTACTTGCCTCCTGTGACGTCAAACGTCATGCATCACATATGCACTGAGGGTCCACCTGTTTCGGCCAGTCCTCGCAGACTAGCCTCGGACAAGCTCAAAGCTGCTAAGGCGGAATTCGAGCAAATGCTCGAACTGGGAATAATCTGCCCGTCCAAAAGTCCATGGGCATCACCATTACACATGGTGCCGAAGAAACCCGGTGACTGGCACCCCTGTGGTGACTACAGGGCACTTAACAAACTTATCGTCCCGGATAAATACCTCATTCCACACATGCACGACTTGACCTCAGCTCTAGCTAGTAAGTCTATCTTTAGCAAAGTCGACCTAGTTCGCGCCTACTATCAGATACCTGTGGCGCCAGACGACATTGTTAAAACAGCACTAATCACGCCATTCGGCCTATTCGAGTACCTCAGAATGCCTTTCGGCCTCAGTAACGCTGCCCAAACTTTTCAGCGTTTCATTCATGAGGTAACGCGAGGCCTCGAAGGCGTTCATCCTTATTTAGATGACATCCTCATCGCGAGCTCTTCTAACGAGGAACATCTCCATCACCTCGACGCTCTCTTTCAACGCTTAACACAGCATGGGTTACCATCAACCCCGATAAATGCGAGCTTGGTCCAAGCTCCATCGACTTTCTTGGCCACCGCATATCCGCCTCTGGTGTCGAAGCTCTGCCAGACAAAATCCAGGCACTGAAGCACTATCCTGCTCCCAGTTCCTTCAAACAATTACGCCGATTCCTTGGTCTGGTCAACTGTTATAGACGCTTTATTCCTAACTGCGCGAGCATTGTTCAACCAATTGTAGAGGGGCCGCTTCCACGAATGCTTCGGGGGAGCTCTTCGGAGCTAGCTGAGAGTGGATCGAGAAGGACGGCTAGCGACGAGCCTGGGCCTGGAACTACGGAGCGGGAATATGTGGACAGCGCAATAAATCAGACAAATACGCCGCTAGCGCAGCCCACCGGACCGAGGCCGAGCCGATTGACACAGCCCAGAACAAGCAAGTCGAGAGCTCTCGAACGACTCCTGGCCGATCCAAATCGGGTGCAGAGAAGCGGAGATCGAGGCGAAAACAGGAAGGCGGATCTTCCAAGTCAGAGCTCCCGAGGCGAAAGGACTGGCTCGTCTCCAACATCCGTACCTGTGTTGCGTGGTGGGACGGAAATCTAGTCGATATTCGATGGCGCGCGCGAGACCCTCATGTGCCCATTTTCGGTGTGCAATAAACGTCTACCCCCCCTGTCTTGTCGTTCTCGCTACACAATGACTGACTTGCTCCGCGGTAAACAACGGTCTTTTCATTTTGCAGACGACGCTAGTCTGTCTTTCGAGAAGCTCAAAGACGCTATCTCCAACATAGCGCTTCTCGCTCATCCAGACACATCTGCACCACTCTCCCTGACAACTGACGCCTCCGACACTGCCGTCGGTGCAGTTCTTCAACAACTCATCGACCATCGATGGATACCTCTAGGTTTCTTCTCGAAACGTTTACTACCTGCCGAATCGCGTTACAGCACCTTCGGTAGGGAACTGTTAGCTATTTACCTAGGTATCAGACATTTCCGTCACTACCTCGAAGGTCGACATTTTACAGTCTTCACTGACTACAAGCCATTGATCTACGCAATCAATGGCGCAACAGACATGTATTCGCCGCGGGAAACTGGACACCTATACTGCGTTTCTCAGTTTACGACAGACGTACGACATGTCTCAGGTGCTCTCAATCCCGTCGCGGATGCGCTTTCACGCATTCAGCAGATCAGCTTATCGCCTGACACCAACATTGACCTAGCCGCTATGGCTGCTGCCTAACAAGCTGATCCCGACATAGACAAACTGCGACGCAACACATCGTTGAAAGTACGCGAAGTTCCACTAGCTTCATCTGAGGGGACCGTTCTTTGTGACGTTTCACAAACTTCTCCCCGACCCATAGTTCCTACTTCGATGCGTCGACTAGTTTTCAACGGTTTACACGACCTTTCTCATCCCGGCATACGTGCTTTGCAGAAGCTCGTAACGGAACGCTTCGTATGGCCCAACGTCAATCGCGATGTCCACCTTTGGGCACGCGCATGCTTAGAGTGTCAGCGCGCCAAGGTACACAGACACACCAAAAGCCCACTTGGCGTCTTTCCCGCTCCTGACTCTCGTTTTGCACACGTCCTTGTCGACCTGGTCGGACCTTTGCCTCCATGCAAAGGCTACGTGTACCTCCTCTTTTGTGTCGACCGATTCACCCGTTGGCCAGAGGTGATTCCGATAGTCAACTGCTCATCTGAGACAGTTGCGCAAGCTTTCCTAGAACGCTGGGTAGCTCAATTTGGTTGCCCAAGCGTAGTCATCCCTGACAGAGGATCACACTTTGACGGATCCTTCAACAAACTGCCCAACGTTCTTGGTTCCCAACATAACCGAACCACCGCATACCACCCCGCAGCTAATTGGATGGTAGAAAGGTTCCACCGGCAACTCAAAGCATCACTCTGTGCCCAATCTAGCACATCCTGGCACGAAGCACTTCCACTCGTTCACTTAGACATAATAAACACGATTAAAGCGGATTTGCACGTCACTCCATCGTCGCTAGTCTTTGGATGCACACAACGCTTACCTGGTGAACTCGTCTCACCACAAGCGCCAACAACCTTCGACTATGGCGACTACGCAGCTCGCCTATCTCATCACATGCGACAGCTTCAGCCTGTGCAACCCAGAGCACAGAGCTTGCGTACAAACGTGGACGAACGCTTAACTACTTGCACGCACGTGTTCGTTCGCACTGACAGCGTACGCCGACCACTTTAACTTTCTTATTCTGGTCCTTACCGTGTCGTACGCATAAGCGACAAGACGTTTACCATTGACTACAATGGTAAGACTGAGACGATCAACGTCGATCGACTCAAGCCAGCATTCCTCGACAAGTCTGAATCTTCGGTGCAGCAAGCACCTTCGCAGCCTGCGCCATCACAGCTGGCACCGCAACCTCAGACGAGTTAGTCCGATCCAGCAGGACCGACAACCTCAACTGACAGCACTCCTACTCGCTCTACTATCAGTCGACGCGGTAGGAAACTCAAACCTCCAGTTCGATTTTTGGACTTCGTTAGCACTTGCTATTTTACACAGAACGTGGCTCTGAAATTTTCTTCTCTTACCAAACGTTTTTGAAAATCCACAGAAAAGACCAAAACGTTTTGAAATTACCAAAAAAGAGCAAAACTTTTGAAAACCCAAAAGCAGCTTTGCACGTTTTTCGCTTTTCAATCTTTTGTGTATTGCTATGCATTTACGCTGTTTTTCATTTTGCTTTCCATATACACCGCCGGTTGGTTGCACTTCGGTTTCACTTTTCACTGGATCCCCGCACGTCAGTTGAAAGTGGAACGAACTGCCTGCTCAACCGCATACTTGGACTGTCTCCCCACCAACTGTTTTTACCGTTTCGACACCGTAGGGAGGACATGAGCGGGAGCCCGTTAGAGTCCGATTGCATGGTTCTCCCCCAGCAGCTGCATCAGGTTTCACAACCTGGTCTCGCAGAAGGCTGGCCCGCGACGGACAGTGCTCACGTAGATCGAGGGACTGCTTACACAGTCCCTTCTGGGAGAGGGCTATGTAGCAGTCTGGAGATTCCCCGGTTTGCCTGTGTAAAATTCTAACTAAAATTATTTTATTGTCCACCTGGGCAACCGGTGTGGTTTGTTGAACTGATCGCTGAGTTCGAATGATTGACTTGCTCATCGCCATTTTTGCTTGGCGCTCGTTTCGGTTGCAACTAGCGACTGCCTTGTGTGCTGTGCATTCTCCGTTTCCCTAGCTAGAGCGTCCACAGTGTCGTTCCTTTATAGCTGGATAACAGGGAATCTTTTGCTGTAGCAATACAAGTTTCCCTGCAACTCGATTTGTCTTCTCGAATCGCTCTCTGGGCTCCCGGTACAGGCGACCCTCTAAAATTCCTATCCTAGTCCAGAAATGTGATTGGTTAGCAGCAGAAGCCGAGTAGCGCATGAGAGGTAAGATTATTTCATTTGAAGCATGTCTACACCAGGGAAGAGTAGCGGCCTCTCAGCAAAGCAATGTTTCACATTTTGCTTCCCCTGAACCACTTTCAACAAGGTCCCTATCTCTGTTGTCTTCCACTTGGAAAGAACATCAGGCTCCGGGAGTCAAGTAGTACTCATGACAAGGAAAATCAGGTACTACCCGATATGTGTGATTAGGCAAATTTCACTTGTTTTGGCAACATCAGTCATTAGCCAGAATGAAGCAGCCGAACACCAGCCCACTGCGTCTGCAGCTCATAGTTCTTTTTTCGAACTAAAGTCCCCCTGAACGTCAGTCACATACGCAGAGATCGCTGCAGACGTCGACCGGGAGACCATCCTTGCGGTCTCTTCTGTTACAAACCCTGTTAACGTGAATAGAGAGACAAACATTAGACTATCAGCATTTGACAGCAGATCAGGTCAGGATCACCTGACCTTGCAGCTCAACAAAAAAGAGCCCAACAGTTATGCCCTGACTGTTGGGTGCTCATACATCCCGGAATCTACCGCCACGGCAAGGACCATTGAAACTCATTGTGTGAGCTTATGAACGTCAAAGTCAAACCCACAAACCTAATACGAGTTAATCGTCACCCGAACTCTGCACACGATGACAAACACCAGACTTATTAGAGTAACGCCAGAATCCTCCGCTAATGTAGAAAACGTTTTACTCTCTGTATGTGCGCTATAACACGGATCCTGTGGGATACGCATCCATCCGGATGTCCCTTGGAGCATGAGATATTCGAAAAAAACACTGAGAAAGGGCACAGTAAGCAAGATTGCTTTAGCACAATCTTCATCCATGGCGTGTCAGACCTATCTTCCAATGATAGTCAAGAGGCCGTAAATCATTCATGACACACTTTCCCTTGGTAGTGTTGTGGCGCGATCGCTCAAAAGGCTATTTCTCTCACCAACTTAAAGAGGATGCAGTCCAAGAATCCTAAAATTCCTGGTTCATTCAGAGCAAACAGCAACGGATGTTTTGAATCAGTAGATGAAAAATCGGAAAAGCCTTCCATCTGAAATGGTGTTTCAGTGTTGCTCCTCCCAATACTTGTACCCTATGACCGGTTTCGTTCTCGGTTGGGCTTGTCAGGTGGAAATAGCCTGAGCTGGGGTGGAATTTGGAGCCTAGTGGTTAATGGCTGACGCCTTGTTACTATGCCACTAAGATCCGTGAGCAACGCTTGGCACAGCGCTGAGGAATTCAAAGTTGGAGGAGCAGCATCGAAACACCATTTCGGAAATGTTTCTTGTGATCGGAATGACCGAGGTCTACTTAAAGTGAACCGATGTCTCAGTAGAGATTGCGTGTCAAAGTCCAACCACACGCTGGGTACTGAAAACCCAACTTTGCCTTCCATCTGAACTTTGATTAAAGGCTGCACACGCTTTTCAAAATCTAGTTATGAAATCATTTGAAATAGCAAATCTACTCAATTCTGACCTAGGTCTAAACGAGGATTGGGACGCTTGTTGGCCTAATCAAGTTAGATACGAGGTATCTGTATCCCAACAAAAAAGAGTAACGGCCAACGTCACCTCGGTTGGCATTCTCCTACACCTGACTCCCTTAACCCTCTAGCCCCTCCAGCCTGCTTGTATACGAATGCTCAGGGCCTTTTCCATAATCCGGCAGAACTGAAATATCGCGAAGTTTCCGAGTCATATGAAATCGTCGGCATCACTGTAACTTGCTTACACACCGAAATGACGCACGCTGAGTTTTCGCTACTGGAAACCTCGCTCATCCGGAACGATAGACTCACAATAGGAGGAGGGGTAATTCTGTACTGCTTTAGCGACCTACAATGCGATGCCGCAGAGATTCAGTCTCGCAGTTTCCCGATTATTTATGGTGCTGCCTGCAGTTAAAAAACATAGACACGCCTCATAGCCTTAGTGTACCGCTTCCTAACTCTACACCCGAAACAGGCTGCCATTCTGCGACCACTCTAAGATGCACTCTAAGGTGAAGATCCACATCCTTTTTGTTATAATTGAGGGAACGCCTCTTGATATGATTGCGTAATTGCCTGACAAGATTGTAGCTGGCACGGTTGGAGCACGCCTACGATGACGACATGTAACGCTGGCCAATCGAACGGAGTTGCGCTGACCTGATGACGCTAGCTCAGCCGGTGAGACGGAAAGTTGAGCGAGCGTGGGAACGATCCTAGCCGCATGTGTTCGGATAGACGCTGAGCCCTCGGAACGGACGCACACGAGAGGGGGTTACGATAGACGCGCGCTAATGACTTAGACGCGGAGGATGGCCAGCTAACGACTCACACGCAATCACGTGACCCGACCGACTCCCAAGTAAGGCGAAGAGGAAAGAAAGACAGGCGGTCCTCTGTATGCTCTTTTAGGACCAACAAAGGGCGAATCACAGCCAATGCTATGGGTCATTAAGTAAGGGAAAATTTCTACCATGACGAGGTGGTAGTTTGTAAAAGGCCATTGTCAAAAGGTGCGTAGTTGGGCCGCGTCTCGGAGTGGCTGATCACTGCTACGTTGTGGGGAGGAATTGGCCGCCGCTTCCCACAGCCATTCTGCCGGGGTTTCTGGCGCGTTTTTGCGGGGATTTTTGACGGGCCCGTAACACTTTTAATGGGTGCTTTCAACGTACAGTGTTTAAAAATACCTGCTACGATCTGAGTACACATCAAAGCCGATCTGCAGGAGCTTGCAACCACTACTCCGCTTTATAATCACGGCAATGCCCACTGGGTTCTGAACAGGTAACAGGCCATCTGTGCTGGATTTTGCTCTTACCAACAATGAACATATGATTGATGTGTTGGTTCTAGACTGCCCGTTGGGTCGCGGTGATCGTGCAGTCATTGGTTTCAACTACGTCTCCTATACGGAATATGGGAATGGGAACTATGGGACTGTGCGAACCATCACAAGTTACCATCGATTAACCCAGCTCGTCAGCGCTACAACCTAGTCGTTCCGTGCCGAAGAGTACTACCCCCCCCCCAAGTCACCTGGCTCGAGTTTGTCAGCAAATTCAGTCGGCTGATTACAGATGCTTCAGAGACAAAGGTTTGCAATGGATCTAAATCAGTTTTTTTAGTCAGGGACATGACTCGAACATAGATGTTAGTGCTCAACGCAGCATGTCGAGTGTGTAGGTTAACTCCAGCGCAGGAAACTTGGGACAACTACGTAGCCCAAAGTAACCGCTGCACGCAGTTAATCAGAGAATACAAAGCCGAGCATTAGCAGAACATCGTAAAACCTTCAGCGCTAACCACAAATTGCTGTACAAGGGTCAATGGCCTACGAAAGGTGAGGCAGGGATTTCTTCCGCTCAGGATGCTTGATGGTCCATAAAGAACGGTTATAGAAGCCGCAAACGCGCAGCGGAAGCAATATGCCCTCACGTTTCCGAGAGTCTTGCCATCAAGCTATCTTTCAGCTTTTATCTCCCCGCCGCCAAGACTCACCCACATCTCTTTTACCGCTGAAGCTCTTTTACAACAGCTGACGCCTCTCCGCAACGACAGCTCCCCGGTGTCGAGACCGTTCGTCCAGAAGCACTGGGAGCAGCAACAAGATAACAGGCAGAACCTTCTGTCCAGTTTCTCCAGCGCTGCTTAGACCAGAACCAGGTTCATACTATGTGGAAGCTTGGCATAATAACTCTGATTCACAAAGGCGGAAGCTGAACTTAACCTTCAAACTACTGCCCAGTATGTCTTCTCCTTATACTATTCAAGATCATGGAATCCATCACTGCCGATACGCTTGTGTGCTATCTGAATCACATTATTATTCCCGAGCAGCACCGCTTCCGTCGACAGCGATCGTGCACTATATATATATTCAACACGGCCACTAGTACAGTTGGCATAGTGCCACGACGTATGGAAGATACAATAAACATACGAAGACAGAGGGGGAAAAGAAACGATGTTCATGGGAATAGTGTGTCACAAGTCCGCCATTGTGTACGATAAGATAAGCGATGAGTAGGCATGAGGAGAACGTGCCCAAGCCACTAAAGTCTGCGCAGCGAAATTATACTGCTCAGTGGCCGGCAGTCTGTCTGATCTGTAAATCCTTCGTCGAGTATCTTCATTCCTAGTGTGATGTTGCCATCGTACAGGAGCAATGCTCCGATGGCAGCGGTGATCAAAAAAGAGATTCTCAGCATCCTTTGCGCGAACAGGCCAAGTCTCGCAACCATATAGAAGAACCGCTCTCACTGTAGCACTGTAAACTCTGCCGTTCAGAGGTAGACTCAGATCACCTCGACGCTAGAGATGGCGAAGATTGACCAAAGCAACCTGAGCCTTGGAGACGCGCAAAGAAACCTCATCCGTTAAACCATTAGTGCTGAGGCAGCTTCCGAGGTAAACGAACTTGTCCACCACTTCCCTTGAATGACCTAGAAGGTAAGGTTTGGAGCAGCGCTTAGCTAGTCCTGCAGGAAAACCTTGCATTCCGATGGTGCGTAGGTCATTCTAAACTGGGAGACAAACATCTCTCACCTACACAGGATATTTTGTGCGGCATGTGAGAAAACACAGATTACCACGATGTCGTCGACATACTCCAAATCCCGAAGTCGGTCCCCCGGAAGCAGTTCGACCTCGCTGGGTTCGCAGATTTTCAGAGCACTCTCCAAGATTTCGTCTATAGCGAAACTGAACAAGAAAAGGCGTGCTGGTCAACTCTGTCTTACGCCACTGGTGATACCAAAGGGGGGCGAAACTCCGCCATACACCCGCACTCAGCCCGAGCTTTGAGAATAGATATCTTGTAGTAAGGTGACATACTTCTCGGGCACTCCTCTTCTCAGTAGACAACTCCAGAGAGCAGCTCTATCGACTGAGTTAAACGCGGCTCGTATGTTTAAGAAGACAACGGTCGTTGGCTGGCCAACTATTTGACGACGCTCGAGTATTCAGCGGAGGGTAAACATGTGATAAATGCAACTCCGACCTGAGCGGAACCCAGCTTGCTCTTCATGTATGGTCTGTTCGCGTACCAGGGCTGAGCCTCCTTAGAAGCAAAGCTGCGAGCATGTTGGAAGCAACACAGATGAGACTAAGCCCTCTGTAGCTGATGCAGTCAGTTCGGGTACCCTTTTTGAGGACGAGCACGATATGCGCTAGGCTCCAATCAGCTGGGATAACTTCAGTGACTCAGGTCTCTTGAAGGAGAGAAGTTAACGCCAGAACTAGTGATGGGCCACCATCTTTGTAAAGAACCGGAGGGAGTTCATCTTGGCCGGGGGCTTCGTAGCGCTTTAAGAGGCGAAGCTCATGGACAACCTCAGCCTCGGATGGTGGTGAAACGTCTACACAACAGGCAGCGCTCTGGGCTCCAGAATGGGAACTCATTGGTGCTGCTGGCCAATTAAACTACTGCTCAAAATGCTCAACCCAACGATCGAGTCGGCGTTTTTGACAGTGTATTGGCTCGCCATTGGTTTCGCATAATATTTGGCGAGGAATTCAGGTGAATGCCGACCAGCATCTGCTTCAAAGTGACCTATACACAGTGCATCAATAGTCAATCCGAAATCTGCTGCATTTCAACGTGAGTACATGCAGCGTACTCTTCATACGACAACAAATCAGCTACTCATACAGACTCGGAACACATGTACTGCATCGATCTTTCGTCAGGCGTGATCTGGGTGTGCTGGTGCTGGGTGACAGATTGTTTGTTGCGATCCAAAAAAACCTCGAAAGTTGGTAACGAACACGTCGCATTGTGGCAACGAGCGTTCGTGAGAATAGTCATCACTTTTCCGACTGTTGCTAGGTGCGTACGTTCGCCCCCATGTCGAATACGTAATTCAAGCGTGGCATTGTGACTGAGACATAACTTGCACTGATGCACTGCACTGCACTGATGCAGCCTCAACGTCGGACATCCAAGTACGCCATTGAAATGCACAATCCTCCATACGAGCAGAGTCTGAGGCGTCTTGGAGTAATTCGACGGACACCATCACCGATTACGAGACGATTTGATAATAGCCTAGTTGATTCTGCACGACCCGCATCATAAGTACCGCTCCTTACTGCAATTCGGCAGTAATACATATCTGAGAGTTCACCCATTGAAACTCGCAGTACGGTACAGCTTTCTGGAGTGCCGCAGAAATTTGTTTTCTGTTCGCGTGTGTCACTCGTGGAATGCTCTCTCCTAATCGGTCGTCTCTGTACAGACACTAGCAGTGTTAATAAACGGTTAGATGAAGCACTTATCCACTTACACTTTGTTATTTAACACTATGTCTCCATCTTACTACTGGAACGTACCTTGGATTTATTTGCCGTTACCTGTGAGAGCTGTGAAACTACGTGGATTGTAGAACTACAGCATGACAGACGACAAGTCTTTCTATTCATACCTAAAGTACTAATTGTTTTTTTCAATAACCCCACCAGACCACCCAACGGAACTTGGAAAGCAGTGATCCTTAACCCACATAAGTTCATTCTTCACTGTTATAAACACCATCACTGCGGATACATTAAATAATGGAACCAGTTATGTAATATACAAAAAGAAAACGAACTTTTACCAGAACCACTTTATTATATATTGCACGATATTTTAGGAAGTTTCCTCCTCAAAGTAGTCCCCTCTACTGGCAATACACCGTTCCCAACGGTTCTTTCATTTTGAAAAGCCTGGTACGCACTTCCTGGGATGGTGCGTAGGTCTCTTGTCGCATTGCCCCGAATCTCCGCTATGGTTTGGAAACGACATCGTTTCAACAGGGTTTTAAGTTTGCGAAACAGGAAAAAGTATGCAGGAGCTAGGTCCGGATAATACGGTGGTTGGGGCACAACGGGAGTGTGATATTTTGCTAGATAGCTGCGGACATGGAGCTATGCATGAGCCGGCGCATTTTCATGGTGCAACATCTAAGTCTGGTTTTCTCACAGTTCATGCCTCTTTCTGCGTACAGCATCCCTCCAACGCGCTAGAATTTGGTAGCATGATCCAACGCTGATGTTCACTAAGTCAACCCCTTCCCGAACAATTAAACGACCATTTTCAAGCATCACAGCAAGAACTCCTGCCGTGGTCATGGTCTGTCGGTGTGGAAGGTTATTCAGCCTTGAAATCGTCACCCACCGATATTCTACCGTGTTTAAAAGACTTAAACCACCTATAGCGCTGCGTGCTACTCATACAGTCCTCCCCGTATGTTTGGCTAGACAATTGAAATGTCCCTATAAAAGTTTTCTCAAGTTTGTAGCAAAACTACACTCACGCACACACGTTGTTCTTCAAGCTCTTTCATTGTCTCTGTGGCACTAATCCGACGAACAGCTTCTGCACGTATTCCCTTCAGTGGCTGTAGCTCCCCAACCAACCGCCAGAGCGAGATGCGGCACATGGTAATTTGGTGTCTGAGCAAGCCGCCACATGCCCACACTAGCCGCGGGCGCTCCTTCTGCCGGTTGCCGTGCTATTTCAAAAGTTCCGTTGCTTTTGAACAACCCTCGGGAGCGAGGCCTGCTGTCTCCACCTGATGAGATGAAATTACATCGAAACGCGTCGTGGTTGTGCAGTGTTTTCGGGTGGGCAACACCCACTTTCCATCTACTTTGAATACGGTCCCAGTGATCGCAGTGACTAAGGTTCATTTCAATGTGAATCACAGTCCATTACATTGAGATTGCGTGTCGCAATCCAATCACACAACGTGTAGTCCAAACTTGAGCCTCCAAACTCATAATTTGTTCTTTGTTCATTGAATTGTCGGTTGAACCGAATAATGAATGCATCTGTGTATAACTGTCTAACTCTTATCTCGGTATACGTTACTCTTCAAACTTAAATTTATCAGAGCAGGCTGAGTACTAAATAGCACGCGTCAAACGATCTATGTCTAACATATGCCATAAGATCTATACAGTCCCTGCCAAAATCGAGCTTTTCAAAGTCCCCACATTTTCATTCCTTGAACACTGCGGTATTATTTATGGGAACATGTGTACTGGTGACAGATAACTTCCGGAAATCCTGCTTAGGTCAATCATTAATTGTTTGTTTAGTAAATCGTCCTTCCTGAGCCATCAGAAACGTTACCAGAAGCTCAACTTCGAGCCCATTTGGTGGCGACAACAAACCTAACCTGGTGCTCATGGACAATCTCACAAAGCAAAAGATATCCCCATCTGTGCACATTATAATTGCAACATAACCACCCGGAAATTTCGCAGCAAGACTTGTAAACTACTTGTGCAAAGAACCAGCACAGCTATTCGATACAACTTCTTCCTCGTCAGATACGTTGTCGTGTGGGATGTTCTACTAGCCACTGTCATGTCCTGTACACATGCAAGGACACTCTGCATTAAACTTGAAAGTTTCCTAGACCATAAATCGATAATGACCATTTTTCATCGGACAAATCGATGAAAGAGTTTGTCAAGGAAGAACCAAAGAATATATAACAAGTGAGGAAAAGTGTTCAACGAAACTCGGCATCAACAAAAGCCATACGTTTTAGAATCATTTGATGACACATACGCTCCAGAGTACAAATCTCACTCATGCAAGAGCATGATCATTATTGTATGAATGATCTGTCCCGATTTCAGGGACAGCCTCTTGCCCAATCTAGAGATATACGCATTATTACAGGTAATCCCTGACAATGCCGCTCTTCCTATGGATACAGGCTAATGATGAAAGATTTTTGGTGCTATGCTACTGACAAACGTAGCGTCGAAACAGCTCCCTTTAGCATGACAGTAACTATCGTTCGGTCGCGGTTGTCATTTTCATTTTCAACTACTCGAACGTCACTAGTGAATTTACCTAGTGGCCTTATCCCGGAAATTCCATCCGATCGGGGGGGGGGGGTCTGATGACTTTGTTGAACTAATATTGTGCAACCGCCCCATTCCTCTATTGCCTGTCGAATTTGCAAGCCGGGATTTCTGACGCACTGCCATTGCCACGTGATGTCGATGATTATGCTTAAGAACAAGCGAACAGGAGGGCTTCCGGTTGACCGGGACTAACAAAATATCATTCATTATCAAAGCGAGTGGCACACGAGAAAATGGAGTCCGGAACCGGAATACAGGTGCTTTTGTGACTGACTGTAGACCAAGAATAAGTGGAATGTCTGAATTGTTCGATCTAGTTTGTCACTGTGACCAGATAGCAATTTGCTGACCCGACTGCATCTGACCAATTTTTGCGAGCGTGTTGCTGGTCCTAATCATAGTCCTTGCTGACTCACTTGCCCACGTGACCGGGGATAAACATGACGGCACAGAGGCGTTGGTCATCTCCATGACGAGCAGTAGACTGAGACAATCAGCTGGTACTGGCGACGTACTCAGCGCACCGATCCACAATCCAACTGACTGCCAGTGACTTGCAGGACGAATTGGTTGCGTCGGATTGATTATCATACCAAACTGTACAAAGGTGCAGGCGAGTAGCGTTTGCATCGTCCATGGCCAAGAGGAACGCAACCTCGTTGGTGAGAACCAAGTATCCGCGCTGGATCCTCGAGAATCGAATATCAGCTGGGCAATCAAGTTTCCGTCACTGTCGGATATCTGGACGCGCACTTGCTGAAATCCGACGAGTATTGCTGGCATTGGGGAACCGTGCTTTCGGTGTGTTGGGTGCCGCCAATTCTCCACTGCTTTGCTCCGATACCAACATTGACACGGAGGGCTTGTGTCCTGAGTTCCGTTCAGTTCAGGGCTGTGCTTCAACGGATGGTAACCAGGTGGACTTGTAACTCTTTGATGCCACAGGTTAGCAAACGAAATTCCTGTACTGACGTCTAAAGCGAACAGTAGCGGATATGCTTTTGCAACCGTTTGGCCGTCCTTTGAAGTCATCAAGCTGTACGGGCTTGCGTAGATGCGCAGTTCATCCGCCACATCCACACTCTTGCTATCGGCGAACGTTGGTGGCAAACCAGAGTCCTCTTCTTGGATTACTCCCGACCAGAGTTTGGTTGGCAGGGTGTAAATGAAAATGGGGAACTTCCTTGTTTTTCCGGTTGCGTTATTATGCAGCCACGGACACGCAGACACCGTTGTATCTGCATCCAAAATGAGAAGATATCCCCGCAATTTTGGGCACGTCGGGTCCATGCTCAGCTCATCCTGGTTGCTCACTGAAGCCGGGTTGTACACAATAGAGAACGGCTCGTTCCTGAAATCGTAAGCATGCCATTTGGTTAGCACTCGCTCTCAGTAGGCATAGGGTAATCGGTAAAGCTAGGCGATGATGCTCAACGGTATTATAATTTATTTTAAGTAATAAGGTCACCAATTTTGGTGCGCAATCTTCCGATCCTGAAAATGTAGCAGGAGCTATCGTTTGGACATTTAGTTGCAGTGTTAAGGACTGATTTCGATCCATATATTGTATGTGGAAAAGCGAAGGCTCGCTAATTTCGGAGAGATCTCTATTTGATAATTAGCATTAGTCGGTTACATTTACAGAAATGATTGAAGCGCAGTTAGCTAAGAGAAGCAGTCTCGAGGTTATTTGAGTTACCATGATTTAAACTTCCACATGGGACACCGAGGACTGCCTAATGTGAACTACATTCCATTCGGCTGAACAAAGTGCACTTCGCGTATATGTCAATGTGCTCTGTCACACCGTGCCACTATATATAGAGTGTGTCGGTTTTGGTCTCGAACGAATAGAATGGTGCTGTTCAAATGTTCGTAATTCGATAAATATTGCTACCACAAGAATTATTGTAAAGTTAATTTCCTGATGAGAATGAACGAAAAGAGATCAACATCACCTTTAACCCTCTCTTTGCTTTTAATTCTACTTGCTATTTGCCTCAACTCATAAAGAAATGCATGACGAGTTACTGGAGCCACTATCATTGTCTCGTGGCCGTCAGAATCATGCACTTGTCTCTTCCCCATGCAGCTTTACGTGTCACACTCCGTCAGAAAATCTGATAGATTAAATAATCACTATCACATCTGAAAAACTACACGCTGCGTATAGTGCTCCTCCACAGCTGAAACACGCAATTAACAAAAATGCCTTTAATCGATAAAAAATAGCATTATCAGCCTCCGATGAGTATGCTGAGTTGCATTCGGCGCATTCGTTTGCAATAAGTCAAGGGACCACCAAAGCATAATCTTACATTTACCAAACCTTCCATGTTGTCTGAATTCAAGTGCATGCCAGGCTTCACGATGGCAAGACGGAATCACGAATTTGGGCATTCGCCAGCGTTCTCTAACGCTATCCTCGGTTTCAACCTACAGCCGTTTTATCACTGATTTCCATACTAGCTTACAGATCTCGAATGCTTCGCTGTTGTGATGGGTTGCGGTTGAATATCCTCGACAAGCTGATGATGATCACTTTATCTAAGACTTCCACTTCAAAAGTTTCAAACTTGCGCGAAAGAACAATATTTCGACAGGATAATCAAAGTGCAGCTGTTTCGCGTATTCTCATCCGCCGTTTACATACAATTCGTGGAATGGCTAGGTTGCATACAAAGACATCCAAGGTGTAACCCCATGGGAACTAGGACGAAATGATACTGTGGTCATACTGAGGCCTGACAAGTGAGCAGATGTAATTACACAGAAAAAAGTTGCTTCTGCTAAGAAAATGCATATGATTCTCTCCGACAAGAGCATTTTCGTTCGCGATGTGAGAGGTCGTGATAGAACCGAAGAAATTGAGAGACCGCTAATTGCCGATTTAAAACAGCTGATGAAGATAAAAATGATGGACACGAAGACTATAGTACAGTTCCGCCCTCGTGTGCTTCGACTCCCTTATATAACAAGCATACCGAAGATTAAAAAGGTAGGTGTCCCCATTCGCCCGATCCTGTCGATGATCGGAGCACGGCGTCAGAAAATGTCATACCATTTCTCACTTGCTAACAACCTTAACGCAGTCGCTTACACCCTTAGTGCAGAAGCTATCATTCTTAGTGTAGAAGCCATCATTCTTAGTGCAGAAGCTTTCCTCCTTAATGCAAAGGCTATCATCCGATAATCATCGCACTCGCATCCACGTAACACTGCGTGGGCAGAGGCTATCAGCCAATAGAATTCGGTATAGCGTAGAGACTGAACACAGTTATGCGCAGAATACCCACGCTTTCGGAGGTGGGTAGGAAAACTGTGAGACTTGGGTGAGACTAGCGTGGTCCAACTCAAATGGACGGCAATTTAGACTTTACTAAACGGAGCTCAGCCGGGGCACAGTGTGCCGCGCGCCCTCACTGGATAATCGGGGTGTCTGAAACATTCATTGGAGCGCGCACAGTTTCTGAGAGAAGGGAAATGCGTGCGTTCAGAACACCGGGTATAAGCCTGAAGTGCAGTCAAGCCCCTTTTGTAAGTGAGCAAAGAAGATGTCTGAGGCTAGGGCGCAAGTGATGCACGCAAGACAACAGTGCGCAACGTTGGCTTGATACTAAAATGGTGCTCTAAATAAGAGGTGCAGATAGGTTGCTTCGTTTTGGTGGGTATTCAGGCTACTTCGGTCGGATAGTTGAAGGCGCAGTAGAAGCTACCGTTTGACCTCGAAGTCAAGTTGTCCGTAACATAAGGAGTGGAGCGATCTCCGTCGCAGCAGAATGGATTCCAATCACTACGCGTAACTACTTTCTTTATGCGATGAAGTATCACTTTTGTGACGGATCCACAGGTCTAAGTTGAACGTGGGGTAGAAGATAATCATATTCCAAACAATTCGCCCCATACGAACCACACAGGTCAAATCTGGTTGGGGTAGGCTGGACAGCTCCCGGGTGGAATGATCTAATCACCAATGGATGGATGAAGGAAGCATGTGATAGATGTTTGATTGCAGCCTTGCAATTTCCTTTCAAAGGATATGTTAAACTGTAAATTACATTACTTGTCTCCTTGTTCCGCAAGTACCCAGACATGTAATATTTTGTTGCGAAGGGATTACACTACAAGCAGCTGGGCTCGTGAAATATAGGCGTATTGTGAGCCGGTACGTTCTCCGGCAGTGGTCCCCAACCTTTGTATCACCGTGCACCGGTCGGCGTCTGCTAGTTGTACCCCGGCCCGCTGAGGGGTTTGCTGAACATTTACATGTTAGATTGTTTTGAGTGAATAATTTTATTGTGATTGAACGTGTCCTGAAAATAAAATCCAGTTACACCAAAAAATAGATATAAAGTAATATAATACGTTAACTCACTAGAACGTTAAATTACGGACAACCATGAGCGCGTTCCTCTGCAACGAGACTAATCCATCTGGGGGAAATAGGAGACAATGACGCTTGATGTGTGCTGCCTAGGTCCAGTTAATTTGGTTGCTTTGTTTCGGCTGCGGACACTGCAGAAAACCCCGCTTCACACAGTTAGGTTGTCAGAAATGGCAATCTGCGCGTAATTCACTTTGACTTTAATTGCAGAACACCGGCGAAGTTGTTTGTCACGAATGTACTATCAAGGCCACCGTCATTTGCAATCTCAGTAGTGGTGCATAATGTGGGATAGATGAGTAATAATAATGCGATAATCTCACAGGTTGTGAGTCAACAGTTTAGAAACTGACCTGTAAATCGTCGAAATCCACAACATCTACAAAACCATACAAACATTTCTATTGCCATAATCGTTACCCACCAGATGGAAAAATATCAAATATAGTGTTCTGTTGCTTGGCAATTGAAAGGAAAAGAAGTTAGTTTTTCTCACGTCCAGAAGAAGTGCAAGCATGCCAGTGTGTCCACTATGTATTGCGTAGGAGCGCGAAATATCAACTTCATCCTGTGCGTCCTTGAATGTCCACGTTTTCAGAATGTTTGTAAAATCCTGTTCCTGATGGTAGTCTGATTCATTATTCACATTCTCAGCTGCTAAAATTGATGTGGTTGGCAGGTCCCAGTTTAGTTCTGTTGCGTGACATGTTTGGAAATAAGAATCAACCAGATGGCTGTCAGCCAGTTTGCATCTAAACAATTCCTCTGAGAGAGTATCCATAGCAATTACGTTTGAAGGAGGCACAATTTGCTCATATGTCTCAGGTCAAGTTTGCATTGTTCTCTCAGAATCTATTTCTGCAGTACAAGGAAATCCCGCTTTAAAAAACAGAGATGGTTGAGTTCTGCACCTCCTTCCAGGTAGACGTTTCGTAGAACATGACGTCTAATAAATTTGCTCGTTTCATGAAATCAGTTCCGGACATATCTTTGTGGGATTCCATAATCGTTATAAGATGGAGAAGCTGTTTTTTCGTAAACTTCGATTTAAGCGCCTGAATGACATCCTGGTCGTAGGTTTGACGTAACACAGTGGGGTTGGGTGACAGGAACTGCAATTTGATATTAAGTAGGTGGAGTTGAGGAGAGCGACGGCTTTGTCGAGATAAGGTATGATGTTGTGCTTTTCTGTATTTTGATGTTAAATCTTCGGAAATAGCTGCACTCATCCATGCCTTTTTAGTATCTTTGTAAACTGCCGGTAGTTTTTCATGTTGATATTTCTAAAATTCGAGTGTTGGCTGATTTCCAAAGCACTGCAGCCGGTTCCCGCTCCCTAAATATGGTAGTGCACGGCATAAGTGTGATACGCGCCTTGATTCTTTTCCCACCTGCGCATTTCTGTTCTTTTACACAAAGCCTTTATCCGACGTCGTTTTGAATAGCAAAGCAGCTTCATGTAAATTAAAAATGTCTTGAGCCGTGTAGCCGGAACATATTTCGAGCAATTTTTGCCTAGTCGGATGCAGCACACATATGTGAGTCACCGCTTTCGCCCGATTGCTTACCAAACACAAGATCGTCTACTGATGAAAGCCTGTAACCAACTGTTTGACGATGTAAAGTCTGTGTTTTGCAATTCTTTTGCGAAGTGTAATGCTCGCTCTTGAATCACGTGTCCAGATAATGGGATTTTCCGGTCAGTACTGATTGGCACTATTTCCAGCAATGTGCGCCAGCGCGTTTAAGGCATTATGCAGAGCATACTTCAGGACTTCCTCAATAGCAAGGTTATTAAGATATTTGCACCTACATTGTCCCGGAATATCCCGGACGAATGCTTTAGCCAGAAGTTACGTATATTGGCCTTTTATTAACAACGCTATACATGATTCTACCGCCACATGTAGCAAATGTGCATCAGCGACGAAACTTCCAAGCAAATTCATCCAACCCTGGATGCCAGCCTCTAAGCCATGGGAGAGAATTCACCTTGATTTCCCTGGTCCCGTTCAAGGCCAGTTTTTTGCATTGTGAATGATGCATATACCATGGGGCCGGACGTATACCTGATGAACCTAACTACGACAGCGGCCACGGTACGAAAATTACAACAGTTATGTGCACCTTTCGGTTCACCAAACACCTTGGTTTCCGATAAAGGTTCGCAATTTATCTCCAACGATGTTGGTGTTTTTTGCCAGTGTAATGGTATCAAGCACTGCCGGTTGCCTCCGGGGCATCCCCAGTCCAACGGGTAAGCAGAAAGATTCGTGGATACCATCAAACGTTTACTTCTAAAACTGCGGCGGGAAGCACCCACAGAGGAGATCATACAGCTGTTCCTGTTAAGTAATCTGGGTTACGCAAGACCCCGATCTACCAGGCGGAAGATCCCCAGCGGAAGCCATGTTCAGGCGTGAGACACGTCCTCCAATTGCTGCAGTACTCCCTAAGGTTACGCAACCGCTACTGGCGTCAGGCGTGAACAGACGTTTTCTACTAGGGCACCCGGTGTACGCGTTGGATGCATGGCCGAACCACCAAACCTGGCAACCTGCAGGGGCACGATAAAGAAAATGCTCTGTGCTGTATGTGGTGTCTGTCGGAATGTTGTCTGTCATACGGCACGTTTATCAGCGACGCAAACGATGGATCGAACAAACAATCAGTTCTACTTTCGAGTTGCCGTTTGATATATTGCTGAACACGTTTGAACTACCAAAAAATGTGGGGCGTATTGAACCGAACGAGACGTGCGTAGAGCCATGCGATGGAGTCACTGGGAGAGCTATGCGTCCTACTAAACCTATCCAACGTTTACAGGTGAACCCAGCGCTTCATTCGTATGAGTCTGGAGAACGTATTTTCAAAGAGGGAAACATTACAATAGGCAATTTTGTGCCTTAAAAGTACAATGTCATGACCGTGAACTTCACTCTCACCCAATGGTCCACTGTGGTTCATATTCATCAGGCCGCTTCCAGTCCGAAACACACACCGTAATCTTTTTGTAGTCGGCTGCTTTGTCTGTACCATGTGACTTGAGATCTGGTCCATACACTGTCCGGTGCGGTGAATGTCTTTGTTCTGACGGCCCTAAGCCCCATTAACCGCAATTAGAACACTTAGGTGAGCGACTATATAGGATCTAGTTTGCGTGCCGTTCCTGGCCGTATGTGCGGTTTAATGACGGTGCATTAGAAATCCGTAGACTATGGGAAGATTGCGTTGCACCGAAACAATGCAATTACATCTGATGGACTGATGGCGTTCAACAGCAATGGACAAGTATACTCCCTAGACGTCCTCTGAAGTCCTCTCAAGCTTCAGTTAACGTGTGTTATTGTTCAAGCCTTTGGTAGGTGCCCTGCACGGGCTTTAACTTGTATTTGCCTGGGAGCTGCTTAGCTGCGGGTACATCTTGCTTGGTTATTCTGATGTGCTACACGCGCAGGCGACTCGTAATTGTTAGTGCATCTCAACCGACCTGTCCGCTCGCTTTTGTTCTGCGCACCTGACGACTCAGCTCTGCAACATGGAACGAAAAGTTGTTCGCACGCAATTCGATTTCTGGTTTTCATTATAAACAATGAAATGGAAATAGTTGGCCTGCCGCAGCTCAGAATACCCAGTAATTGTCTGGAACATGTATCGTTTTTGACGTCTGGCAAACCGGACACTTGAGGCAGTCGCACAACTCACATCTGTGCGTCGCGTTTGGGTACATGAAGCCTTTCAACATGCGACGAGTTAGCAAGTCAGCTAAGTCCCTGAATATGGGACGGCGAAAGAGGCCTTATTGTGCACACCCTCGGAAGCGTTTGTGCTGTGTGGACCAACATGTTAAAGTCCTTCTTGCATCGAACTACGAAAGAGTCGCGTGACGTGTCAGACAGGGGCCCGTCATGTCAGGCCTGAGAACGTTGTCAGTTGGGGACGTCCGTGGGGCACAGATATTTGTGTCTCCAAAACAGGTGAGTCATGCTGTGTGGGGCTTCACACATGTACAACCACCCCTAACAGATATGGCAGCGGAGACTTAATGCACAGTGGTCAGCGGTGACTTGCTCGCTCTCCTAAGAAGCACTTGCACCTGAGCATGGAACCACCTAATGAGTCAAACTACAAAAGGGGCCGGACACGTCTGGCCTGAAAATGTTGCAAATGTTTTCGTACGCGCGGCTAACGTTATGAGCTGACCAGCACACCGAATCAGCAGACAGCAAAGGAAATTCGAGTAGGATAGTGGAAGCCTACAGCCAAAGTGCCATCGCAATGGTCTATGTTAGACATATAAACATGGACATGACTAATGATGGCATATTCGCCATCTGGTCAGCCAACTTGTCGCTCCTGGTTTTCCCAGGCATTGCGTAGAGGTAGGTCTATATTGCGACAGTGAGCGTTTTCGAAAGATTCGTTTAACGACGCAAAGTTTGTCTTTCATTAGCTTTTCATGGTTTGTCACCTTTAGTTTAGGCTAATCGCGATGGAACGAAGAGGAACGCGCATCCATCATCCGGCTGACGTGAAGGCCATTATACTGAAGACCTATGAGGAAGGCGATGACTGGAAGAATGTTGTATCTATATTACAGGTAAAGGTGAATACCTGTCGCAGTTGGATTAGAAAATTGGAACTGAATGAGCCCAAAAGTACTGCTACCGTGACTCGTCGAAAGTCGCTGTCAGAGAGTCACGTTTATTGCCTGGTTGAATGGGTTGAATCGGAGCCAACAATGACGTTAGAAACTCTTCGGTTACGACTGAAGGGTGAGTTCGAGGTGGAGGTAAGCGTCAGTACCATTGCTCGCTACCTAGACGGTCGGCTCATGACAATGGAGAGGTTGCATTCAATACTGGCATCTATGAACACCATAGAGAACGAGAGGCTAAGGAAGCTTTACGTCCTGACACTGGTGAGGTTGGAGGCTGAAGGACGGCGAGCAGTATGGATGGATGAGACAAACATCATCTGTTCTGCGTGCGCACAAGGGGTCGATTGGCACGCGGCACCCGTGCACAGTGTACGGTGGCCAACAGTCGGGGACAAACTTTGCACCTAATAAGCGCAATGACTGCGGACGGATTGCTGGGGTATTCCGTTCTAAGGGGCAGTTGCAATAAGGGAAGATGTGCGCGCTGGTTGCGGCAGATGGACGATACGGATGCTAGACATTTGTCTGACAGGTGTGTTCTTATTTGTGACAACGCCCCATGTCACACTAATCAGGAGCGTATTTTTAAGAGGAAGGTTACTCCTCGGGAACAGTGCTACGACTTGCACCGTATTCTTCACAACTGAGCCCCATTAAAGAAATTTGAAGTATCATTAACTAAATAAATAAATAAATAAACTTTTATTCTCGACAATGCGAGGTACACCTGTACAGGCATGATCATGTTTGGCTAACATAGTGTGATCAAAATGTACAAAGAGTACATGTTTGGCGTAACAGTGAATGGGTGTATGTGTGTATGTAATTGTCTATGAATGTAACTTGTATTTTTGAATGGGCCGCAGAATTTTTGATTGTTTGTTATCGGTAGGAATGTGAGAATAAGCGATTGATGTCCGTGGGTTGGATACCATTTTCTGGATGTCCACGGGCCAGTGACTTTATTTTGTGGTGAGTAACATCCACCACGTCACAGTGTTGTTAAGCAGACATTTGTGGCTTTTCATAGGGAGAACGCTTGCCGGGCGAAAACCCACCACGTCCTGGAACTATTTGCTGGAACGGGTTAAACCCGAACCACCCAGCTGGCACCACGAGGAGGTTGTTCGGCTAGCCAGCCCCAGGCCTACGTTAAACAAGACATGGAGAGGAGGAACTATAGCGAAATGATCCAAGGAGATCTAGCTGGTGTTCTGCGCAAGACGGAGTGGAGGATGAAGTTTTTGGAGCAGGTTGTTGCGGAAGTACGCGCTTGCGTGACACTAAGCCACTGTCAACAAATGGTGCATCATGTAAGGCAAAAGTATGCTGCTGTTTTACGCCTACTTGTATGTAAATACTTCAACGTCACTGATAAATTACACGGTAACTCACCGTTCGTTTTACTTTTCAAATATTTGTTGGCCAAACCTAAGTGACGGTGCACAGTGGCACTGCGTGGTTCCCTCGGACATGGAGGTACTTCGAGTAAGTTACGATGACTGTTGTTTCCTGCTGACTTAGTAACACTTTGTGATCCAGTGGAATCAGCAGTTGAGGTCACATATTTTAGGTTGTGTAGAAAGTCAGTGCGGTGGAGCTACATAGATAATCTGACGACAAATGACCGCGAATAGTGCAACTGGAATCTTGGAAGGTGTACATGCAGTCCATCTGTTCATTCTATAAATAAGATGTGTACATCAACCTGAGGGTTACCTGTCATACCTTAGCGTTGTCGGGCTCGTAAACATGACCTCCTAAATTCCGATTGCACTTAGGTCCGTATAGCCCATATGCCGTCATCCGGTCACCGTTATGGCATGGTACATTAGGGTGGCGCGTGATTTATGCGCCTACTCAAACAATTGAGGCAGAAAAATCCGTACAAGCACCCATAACGGGCCAGCTGTGAGGGATTAGAGGGAGTCAAAGTGGTATACCGAAGCACTATGGGTCACCGCTATGATTGTGATACACCGATGGGAGGTTATACCCAGAGGGTATTCACTGAGCCGAGAGATGTCCGCAGGTCTAAAACGTGGGCGGGCTCGACACGAAGTAAGAAACGGTTGAGGGAGCAGTGACACTTTGCATTCAATGGTCCGAACGCAATTGCAGGGGGCGGTTAAATCCTTCACCGGCTGCTTTCAAAATGCAGACAGAATCCAGCCGTTGACAAGTTCGATTTACATACGAATCAGTACGCAGAAATCTCGTACGGATAAGACATCATAGCATGCAAGTAACACATAAGAATAAGAACGCAAGATGTACCTGCCACCTAATCAGCTCACAACAAGCCCACTGTCTGCAAGCTCCCAGGCAAATACAAGTTAAAGCCCGTGCAGGGCAC